>CM068967.1:7804421-7816140 GCA_035128595.1 Eptatretus atami | reverse complement strand
CCGCAACACAAGAATAGCTAACGACCATTAGGGAAAGTGTCAATGGGGGCGAGTCGCTTCAGACGGTTATCCATGGAAGCGTGGGGCTGTCGAGTTGTGGGGGAATTGAAAATGTTTTTATCGTTAACTCAGGTACTCTGGTGGCTGGCAAGAAACGGAGGAAAGAACACGAAGGAGACGTGAAGCTGATATTCAATTTAGACTCGTCTCACATAAACAATCCTATTTAGGCGCGACCAAAGGGGGGGCTGCCTATTTGCGGGAGAGATCGGATCAAAACTCGGTGGGGCAATAACGGTCATACAGAGTAAACAGAGAGGGGGGTTGAGGCACTGGGATCTTTATGTTCGCAATGACCTCGATTTCCACGAGTCAACACATGAGAGCATCACAAAGAGGGATGGAAAGAATTTACGATCAAAAAAAGAGAAAAAACGCTGCAAAAAGACGCAGAGATAACGTATTGCAAGAGACAAGGAATCTATGGGGAAACTCATCAAAAAGGGTGGAGATTACGAGAGGAGATTTGCAGTCGTGATTTGAAAAGCACCAAGTGAAATGTTATCGAAGAGAGGTGAGCGGGATGAGGACCTGAGTTTTCCAGAGACAGAGGGATCAGCACACAACAACAAAGATGAGGGATGTCAAAGGAAAAGAGGTGGCTATAAGAGTAGGGATTGAAAAACGAGCACGTGAGTTGGAGTGTAAGAAATGAAGAACAATGCACACAACGGCAGCGATGAGGTACTTCGTAACGGGCATGTTACGGTGATAGGGACGCAGAAGTGAAACTTTCCATTGTGTGTAGCCATATGCGGCTTATGCGGTGGTTAAGGTAAGAACGCTCTGGAGGTTCGAGATCACGAGAGTGCGAGGCGGTATGAGTAGAATATGAGGGGTAAGCAGAGAAAAGGAGATGCTAGACAGACCAGGACGGGGAATACGAGGAATGGCGGCTAGAGTGGAACTCAGCAAGGTGAGATGGAGCGCATCACGAGGATTACAGGAGGTGGAACACGACGACGCACGACGATCAGGAGGCCGGATCCACTTCGAGAGGGATATTCGATTCTGTTGACGTTGCGGACTGCAACTTGATTTTGTCTTACGAATGAACCCCTGAATGAACGGTTTAGCAAGGTGTCGTCGGGCGTCATTTCGCTTCTGATCGGGCGAGGCAGGTGGGGAAGTGGTTCCCCTGAGATATCCTAGAGATGTGGGAGGTGCGGTGCTTGTAAGGGTTTTGTGCTGTTCGGGTCAAAAGGCCACCACTCTGAGGTGGCGAGGGCCGGCAACTCTCGTGGACAGAGAGAGGGACAGAGCGGAAATCTCGGGATGATAGGTCTTCGTACGACTGCGACCAAGGAGCCGGAACAAGGTGCAAGATGGAAGAAATTCAGAAGAGAATTGACCAAGCGACCGAGGAGAAGGGCACCCCAGGAGAATGAGGAAATCAGAATTGAAGTAGGTAAAATAAAGTGAAAGGTGATTAAGGAAGAAGAAAGTAAATATAAATAGAACAGAACACTGGAAGTGTTGAAAAAAACAGAGAAGCGAATAACTTCGATATCGCGAGAGAGAGCGCACGAGGCGATGGAGGAGAGTGAAAAGGGTATAGAAGAAATGGATAAACAATTATGGGCGAGGTAGTAAATATTAATGGAGACACAGCGAATTAGGAGCATGCGCATGATGGACGTTATGAAGTTGAAAAATTTCGCTATTTAAAATGTCTCAGACAAAGGAACAAGTCCGGGCGATAAGTGGAGAGAGAGGAGAAACGAAGAGGCAAAACAATAACGCGTGGTCGCGAGAGAGGAGAGGCTAGTGGGTAAAAAAATGTGAGAGCATCGAGCATAATTGGGGTCAGAAGATGATACCAGCAAGGTCAAGCGCCAGATACCAAGATTAAGATCCAGCACAATGAGAGAGGAATGTAGAGACAAAATACGAAGAGAAGACAGAGCAGCCAGGAGAGAGAGATGAGCAAGGGACAAGAGGGCAGGATGGGCTAGAGAACAATAGCTTCCAGCAGAACTCTGCCAAGTCCGGCCAAATGCGCAGGGACGTTAAGGCGCTGGGCTTATACTCCATCTGGGAGATCCAAGATAACTAGTCAAAAGAATCATATATACAGTTATATGGAACATGTGCTTGGGTCTGCGGTGATATGGGTTTAGAGTAGGGGCTGGCGTAGAACCGAACTCAACCACCAAGAGCAAGATACTCCATTTTCAAATAAAGAAACGAATAAATGAAGAAGTATTGATCTCGATTGAGTAGTTGTCTTCAAAACGAATACGAACACGAGACAAGAATGTCCAATAAATGAAATATGATTTTTGACCATTCACATGATTGCAGATGGGATAGCCAGCTTAACGTCCTTGTCGCATGGCGGTGTGCTCTACAATGCCTCCCCTCTTGCTTTGTGATATTTGTAGTCTCATCATATTGTGTGGGATATTTATCTAGGTATTGGGGGACTGGGTGGCATCTTCTGAGCCAATGATGGAGCTCATTTTTACAGCACGGCGACATCGCGCGTTATATAATTGGCTATTCTGTCCTGTCTTCTGTCACACTTATGGCGCGTATGTCCCTTTGATCTGAGGGCTATAATAGAAATTTATCAAGTCATAACTCTTCCCATCATGCATGCTAATTCGCCGTGTCTACATTTAAATTTTATAACTGCAAATTGTTTCATCATTCTTAACCTTTTACTCCCCCAGCCGCGCGATATCGAATATTCGCTTCTTCTTGTTTTTGTTTTCTCAACACTTCAGGGTGTATTTATTTTATTTATTTTTTCTTTCTTAACACTGTCATTTATTTTACATCAATTTTGATTTTCCTCAATCCTCCTGTGTGGGCCTTCTCTGGTGTTTGGTAATCTATCTATTTGTCCATGCACCTTGTTCGTGTTTCTGTGCAGGAGAAGGACCTCATCCCGAAGTTGTTCCGCGTTCTAGCCCGCCGCGCTTTGCCGAGAGTTCCGGCCCGTACCTGCAAGTGGTGCGTGTACCGAACAGCACAAACCTTGACAAAGCCCGACCTCCGCAATCGAGTATCTCGGGAACCCACTCCCCCCCTGCCGATCAAGCGAAGGCGCCCGACGACACCTTGCTGAACACGCTCACCGGTCTTCGTGAAGACAAAAAATCAAGTTGCAGCCGAAGGAAAGGAACCAAATCCCAAGTTGGAATCGCCGACGTCGGGTCAGATCCACCTGAACTGTGAGCCTGTGTCGAGCTCTGGGCACCTGCAGTTCCTCCGATTCCCCGTTGGGTTAAATCCGGTTCGTTTTACCATTGATTACACCGACGCCTCGGACTCGTACTCGAGCCTCGATGCGTCTTACCTGAACAGAGTAACGCCGCATGTGGTACAAGAATGGAAACGTTTCATTCTGCGTCCATCATCGTAATGCAGTTTAACGATTGACCCACGTGCCTCTGTTGCATTGTTTTTGTTCTGAACCACAACTCGGGGTTTTAAATCCCCTCTTAAGCCACTGTCTTGCATCCCTCATCCTTTTGTTGTGTGCTGATTCGGTTAAAGGAAACTCAGCTCACCCGATCACTGAAAATTATTATTGGATTAACCGACGATCGGTAAATTCCACCTTTTTGAGTGAGTTTCCCCAAAAATCCTTTGTGTAAAGTTAAATCTGTGCAGCGTTTTCCTTTTTGACCAAATTTGCTCCGATCCTCTTTGTGGATGCATCATGGTGCCCCGTGGAAGATCGAGGCATGCGACGATGAAAAGTCCAGTGGCCACCCCAGGGTATTGTTGGACGTTTACTTGGGCACGAGTTGATCGAGGCAATGGCGTTTCCTTCGTGGTGCAAATAAAGCATTTGGTCAGAGTACGAAGTTCAACTTATTCGCTTCCTGTGTTCTTTCCGGTTCTTGCCGCACAAGAGATCTGAGTAATGGATAAAAACATTTTTAATTTCCAATGGAGGCCCAGCTTCACTGGAAACGTGTATGGGCAATGACTTCCTAACGGGTTAGTACCTTGGTGGGTCAACCATGGAATGTTTCCCTAAGTCTTTCATGAACCGGTGGCCAGGTCTGACATTGATTAAAGCATTTGGGCAGGAATCCTGTTTGCGACACAACTAGTGTCGGCAGACGGGACACTCGGCGTAACATTAATTGCTTCCTTTGCCTCGCCATCATGCGAAACACAGAGTGACAGTTTATTTCTGAGTCGGGATTCAAACCCGGCTCAGAGGCGAGGGTGCATACCTTTTAGGCTATCCTACCAGCCATGAGTACAATAGTATATCCAAAATATAAATAATGCAATAATTCTTTTTATGTAGAAAGTGCACAGCTTGTTTTCCCACCTGTACACCTGTTTCTGTCATTGACGAACCGCCATAAGCTATTCTCACACAACATCCATGCGGTAACATAGCCAGGGTTTTTTTTTTCATTATTGACTATCGAAAGATGGCCGTTCTGGCCCCTCAAGGTCCTCAGCGTAACCAATGACTGATGAACGAGATTGAGCTTTTGACTTGAAAGAAATTTACCGAGACGTGCTGAGTCGAGATTGTTGAGACATTTACGATCGGTACGGTGAACACAGCATGTTCAGGACAACGCCCTTTGACCTTGGAGAATTGATGCCGACCCGTGCGATACATTCCGAAGGTGACACAACCATGCTTCGTTCGACACGCGAGGGTCGTTCACGAGCATTATGCGCGTGCCTGATTGACATTTGATCTCACGGGCTTTATTTACACTGAAGTACCCACATCGGAGTAGACTCCAACCAGATGCGTCAACATCAATGTGCAAACGGAATTCTCAATGAGGATGTGTTGGAGGATTCTCTGTTCAATGTTCAATTCATGTGCAAGTTTTGGATTATGTGGATTGTGGGAAGTCTGGTGGTTGTGCTGGGTTCATAAAGAGTGTTCCTTTTTTTAATGATCGTAAGATGGTTTTATCATTATTTTAATTATTTTTTCTTCACAACTAATTTGACATATATTTCTTTGTGGAAAGATTGAATTTTTCAGAATGGTGAATTGGAATTCAACTTGCCTTCTTCATTCACTCTCAAACTCAAAACACACTTTCCATCCTTTGAATTGAACATCCTCCAAGTCAGAGTCGCAAGAAGTAAGACACGTGAATTTCCTTTGGTGTGTATTCAAAGGCTCACAAAGATTATCCTGCATCGGGGAACAAGGGGCTTGGGATATGGGAGATGCTTGAGAGAAGGTTACAAGTTAGGATCCACAGGAGACCCAGGGTGGTGTGGGCCATGTCAGGGTGGGGGTTGAAGTGGAGAGGAAAGCTTCAACGCTTTGAAGCCAAGTTTAAAAAATCGTTTTAATTGGAAGGGTTCCAGCGGTGAGGAACAGGATCCCAGAGAAACTGAGTCGCCAATGGACCGCGTGCGGTCACACACTACAGCCTGTGGTGCGTCGTTCCTTTGTTCCTGAATAAGAATGAGCTCTTTGTTGGTTGGGATAATTCCGGTGGTAACTCGATCTCAGTGGCACTGATCCACGTGATGTCCCCAGCACATGACCCAACGAGCCCTAGGAGGTCCGAAAAATGCCCTGGCTCAAACATCAATCTGGACAGCGGGTGTACAACCCAGGAGATGATGTTACAGGTGGGTTATGTTGATTCTGGGTGAAATGACCACCGATTAAATGCACAATATTTTAGGTGTGTGATAAAGATAATTTGTGTGCTCATCCAAGATGAACGCGAACGAAAATCATTGAACAAAAGCCTCGACGTCTTGAGACTGTCCTTGGTTTCTCAGTGTCCTCATGCACCTTAGAATCCTAATTGGCCTGGAATTCGCAGTGCCTGTTTTTACTGGAAGGATAACCATTACGTTCCAGCGTTTTCCTCAGTCATTTTTGTAACAAATGTACAAACTCACTCTCCACAAAATTACTGCTCAATATCATTTTCCTCCAAACAGTGACCATACGTCAGTTCCGGACTCTTCATGGCCTTCAGCTGCAAAGCCCCGAACCAACAGACGTTGAGCCGACTGTGGATTCTGAGCGTGGCAGTCAAGGGTCGGCCCTGTCCGGCCGGTTTATTATTATGTACCAATCCTGGTGCACATCTCCTCGAGGTCCACGGTCCCGGAGACACTGCCACTCACACGGACAAGTCAATAAGTGTGTGCTGATGTTCGTGTGGCGCGAGCTTTCCGCAAGGAACGTCGGGGATATACGGTTCACGTAAGCCTGTCAATTGGTCCTTCCTAGGTTGGTGCGTAGGTGGTCTGACTTGGCGTCGAGGAAAGACAAAGACCTGGTAACTTGGCAATGTGTGTGTACCTAAGAGATGCCGTGAGCTAATAACTGTGCAGTGTTCAGTTATTCGTTGCGTCGCTACCAACACGTGCGAACAGAACCGATGCGTACAGTGCATACTTTGTGTTTTGGATCTCAGGCCTTCGCGAAGTCCGAATCCGACTCCTCTCCTCGAATCACCCTACATCAAGGTTTTTCAAACTTCTGCTGCAACGATACTTTCAGCTTTCTGGTACACCACATTCTGCAAGGTCATTGGATCGAAGCAACAACCGACGGACTCATAAACTTGGGTCCTACTTTTGTCCAACTCCACCCCGTCATCGGGGTTTTCAAGACCGCCTTCCCGGAGGACATTCCAGCCACTACTGTCCAATTTTTGATCAGAGTCATCTCAGAATGTCTGAACTCATGCTCCAACTGTGAGGCCCCAGACGAGCCTCTTGCCAGATATTTTACAAGCCACAAAATCTTCACACAGCGCATGTCTGACCATAAAAAACCACGACAGCTTGGTGTCCGCAACCCTCCATCCTCATTTATCACCCACGCCCAAGAGAGTATGGAACGACGTCCAATCCATCTTGGGGTTCTGGAGGACTTCCTTCCTTCCAAAATCTCAAGTTGATAAGACCCAAAACTTGGATTTGCAAATGCAGACACTAGCTTGCTCGCAAAACCCCCAAATGAGGTGTTTGGTGAAATGCCATTTGAAGGATGATATAATCATGTTTGGGGGGACCTTTCTACTGGCTTCCATCAACACCCGTGCGGCCATTTGCTGGAACGTACAGGCCATCGGGTGGATGCCACGATTGGGAACAAGTCCTCGAACACAAGAACTATTCATGAGGACACAAGCACCGACAGTCCAATCTTCATTTGGGAAGCCTTCCCACAACTTCATCTCACAGGTGTTGTTGACTGCAATACTACCCCTTTGTTCACAGAAATCTTCATATGCATCCAAAAACAGGGGCTACGATCGACCCAAAGGAGGTACA
This sequence comes from Eptatretus atami, assembly GCA_035128595.1. Lineage (NCBI taxonomy): Eukaryota > Metazoa > Chordata > Myxini > Myxiniformes > Myxinidae > Eptatretus > Eptatretus atami. The sequence continues at coordinate 7,808,826 of CM068967.1, read as the reverse complement.
AAACATCCATTTCCCTCCGCTCTCTCCTCAAGCGTTCCGAGACCAGCAGTCCAATATCTGGCGAAGAGTGGAAGTCCGCCCAGGAAACCCTGTCACAATGAGCATGGAAACCGATGACATTTAGATCGAGTGTGACCAATAGTACCGTGCCTGGTTTCTGCTCGCCAGTTTGTTGTGTGATGATTGTATGGCGTGTTGTGAGCGACCGCGAGACGTGAACAAGCAACCTGAACGGTGAGATCGCAGAACTTATGGAAATTGTACAGCGGTCAATCACCTGCCTAATTACCCACCTCTCGTATCTCACCATCCTTGGTCATGCGATCTTGTCAGACAGAACGTTCATGCGGGGTGCACAGTTGTCTGTTGTGGAATCGGAGCTGGTCGATTTTCATGAAAAACACGACTCCGGTTGATCACCTGATGCAGGTACTTTCGGAAATCCAGTTAAGTTAATCACGACCAGTGGTCAGACCGATCTCCCAAGATGGCTGAACGTTTCTGGTGTGTGACACACCATTGTCCTGGTGGTTGGTGATGTTGAGCTCGTCTGGTGTTTATTTAGCAGTTGGAATGGTTTATTGATTCTGAATTATTAAAGATTTACTTTTTGAATTAAGAAATCAAACATATCACAAATAAAGAGATGATGAGCTTGTGTTTGATTTTCTGTTTATGTTGTTTGCTGTTGATAAGGAACATTGAAAAGTTGAACAGAAACAATTAATGTAGGCATACCTGTTGAAAGGTTTTAATTTTTCCACCTTTTGAGATTCTTCTTTCCTGGTGAACGTGTAAACACATGTTCGTCGAGGAGCTCCAAGAGATGATGACCGAGCTGTAAAATGGTGGACGCCGACATCCAAAAGAAGGTGATGGTACAGTAAAACACCAAAAATTTGTCCATCATACTGTATCTGTATCCACCGGTCAAGGAATGTATGCTCTTGCAGTCAACGGCCACCACACACAATGGCCGTTAATGTTTATGGATACATGGTGGGATCTTTTCAAACGTTCTCCAACGCAAGTTCCCACGGGTCGAACCCACTCCTTCCACTCCAAATCCTCCATTTTTTTCAAATATCTCTCGTCTTCCCCACCACATGTGGAAATAACCAAGTTCCTTTTGTGTGTCGTTTGGTTCATCATCATGGTCATGTTCGCTGGTTCCTTCTTTTACTGTGGATTTGGTTGTGCAGAAGAGTTTGGGTCTATTTTCAACCATTATCATGTCCCCTGGTCTTTCAATGATCACTTGACCGACCTGAATGTGGAAAGAATTCCTGATTGGCTGTTTGGGTAATTTAGGGTGGGAGAGCCTGAACAATGTTTCTTCACCATATGGAAACAACTTGATGATGTGTGGAAGAAGAGGTGAGGAACAAGTGAGGGGCGAGGAGGAGGAGGAGGAACCACTGCAAGTGAACGGCTTCTAAATCGGCAATGATACCTTCGCGTGGAGGGTAAGGTAGATACATGTGCCTTCAGAAGTAATTAGCATGGGTTGAATGAGGTAAGGTAGAATACAGTTGAATACTTTATCCAACCACAATATTGTTAGTTAACCTCCAGCCATGAAGACGGGAGGAGGTTACTGTTTTCACCCCTTTCTGTTTGTTGTTTGTTTTGTCTGTGAAGAGTATTCACGGAAAAACTACTCGACCGGATTCGCGACCGAATAAACTTGGTGGGGAGGGTTACGGTACTGGTCCAGAGGATCATGCCATTGGATCTGTTGTGCACTTGGTCCAAAATCCAAGTATGACCGCTAAACGTGGCGGCATTTTGAAAAAATTATTTGAATTTTTTCTTCTTTGCGCATATCTAGATCAGCTTTTTAAGTGATTCCAAACCAGAACCCCGCCCCCCACAGCCAATAAAAAAATGTGTTAGCGAGAAAAAAGTCTTTTTGCAACTCTTTTGGTGCTTCTCAACAAAATTATCGATTTTTTTTTTTGCATTCTACATGCGCTTTAAAGTTGATTTCCAACACAAAAAACAATGCAAAACTAAGTAATTGCGGATGTAATTCTTGGCAAACTTCAGTGTGGATATACCAGCACTGTAAAATCTAAAGATATGTTTGTCTCAAGGAATCTAGATTTATACGAATGATATTGAGTAAACGTAAAAGGAAAAGGTTGCAAACTATAACCTCTGTGAGCACTGATATGACGTCACAATTGGAATAATAGGACAGCTCAGGTTCACGTTGAGTGACATCAGCAGTATTGGCGGCAGAGGTTTTTGCTACTCATACGCCCGAGTGCTCCCCTCTAGTTTTGTTTGTTTTTTTCAAAAATGTTACTGAAATTTGCTAGAATTTGTTTTTCATTTGGTCGATGCCTCATGATCTTGTGAAATCCATGACTCCCCCAGGCTTTGACCGTCTGACTCACAGCCAGCAGAGAACAATGAATATCACTGGCCAAAGTAAGTGGATCTCTCCAACGACCTCAACATCACATTGAACCTCGGGGTATATTTTCTATTGAGTATAAATCGATTGATGTTCGAGTTGATTTGAAGATTTAACTTTTTTTAGGAACTCACGGTTGAAGGAACATCTTCAATGTAAATATTCCCAACTGCATTTCACCAAATCGTCAAAAGTAGTTAACGGCATGGAAATTGTCTCCCTGGGAAGGTCGTTGGCATGCAGAAAACTGTGGATAGTTTAAAGTTTGATTAAGATAGAACCTGTGGAGATGTGACATGAATGGCACTGTTTATTTCGTGTAGTCTTGGTACATGTTGTAAATGGCCATAGTAACTACCCGTCAGCTGAGTGTGGTGACCTTGGAGTGGTTGGCCTTCCAGGATTGGTGCCCAAATAACCAAGGAGAACTGCTAGGCAGCACCAAACCTCTGCACGAGTAGTGGTCCAATGGGATGGACACTTGATCATTTGATATTGCACGACATCCACCTGGATGGGAGCCCTTTATTGTGCCCTGCCCCAGCGAGATTCCTCCCCCCATAGCAGCTACTGAGGTTTCCTTGAAAAAGTTGGTGGACATGGAATTGACCATGCATTATGTCTATATTACCAGCAATCTGGTGGTGTGGGCTCCTGTCTCGTCACTGAATACTTGCTGCAGATGCGGACCACCAGTTCTCGACGACCGGCCAATCCGATCTGATTGAAACTTGCCAAGGGAATATTGCTGGGACCGCGGTTGGCCTTTTGAGGTTTGTGAATATTAATCGGACAAGCGGTTCAATGTAACGAGCCCATTTATCTTGTCGACACCAAATGACAAGACACGGTGCTATGACGTCACAATTAATGTGTTATTTATTTGTTTTTTTTGCACGATTGACGGTCCTGTATCTGTTGAAACTTTGCCAGGAATATTTTGCCGCGGCCCGCGGTGTATGCCTTTTCAAGGTTTGAGTATCAATCGAGAACGAGCGGATTCCCAGTTAACGGCCATTTATCTTGTCGACCAACTGAACAGGCACGGTGCTTGATGAGTCCCATAATTAATATTATAGTAACTTGCACGACGATTTGACCGTCAACTTTTGATTCTTTCTTCGTTTGTTATGACGTCACAATCGACGCTGGGGAACCTGAGTATGTGCCTTTAGGTTTTTTATATCGTTCTTTATCAGTTTCAGCCTGTTTCCCAAGGTTTTTGAAGCTGTTTTTTTTTCGCCAAGGTTCGAATTAATTGTCAAATTAATTAAATTAATCCAAAGGTTTGAATTTTCCCAGGGAAACAGGCTGTTTCCCCAGGGTTTGAAAAGCTGTTTTTTCCAAAGGTTTGAATTCAATCGTTGTGCTTGGTAGGCATTTGTGAATCATTTACAGTAGAAGGGTGACGAGAAGGGGGCGTCCACAATGCAAGAGAGGGCGGGATTGAGAGCAGAGGAAGGCGAGACTAAGGGGCAGAGAGGGGGGGGGCAAAGAGACGGAGGGGGGGGGCGAGAGAGGGCTCACCTACTGGCACTCACCTACGGGCAACGCACCTACGGGCCCGCACCTATAGGGCCCGACTAGTTTATCTTAATTCATGTCGAGGATGTCAGCCACCTGATCTAGTCATTCAAAATGATAAAGTGTGACAATTTAAAGACATAATGCACCTTTTATAGCGCATGCTACTCATTCATACTAACCTTACCTTTTGGAATCCATAACTTCGTAACCCGCAAGTCATAAGTACACTGAAATCCCATATGCATGAACTAGATGTTTGTCTCCTCATGCCTGAAGTTTTCTATCCCGAGAATACATCATGGAGTGGCAACTTTACTAATCTGATAAATGTATGCTGGCACGAAGGCAAATACAAAAGGTGAAAGGTCACAAGAGGTCATCGTGAGGTTAAAAATGTGATAGTTTGAGAACAGAATTGAGGGATTTAAATCAAAAACCTGGTGCTTGTATGTATGA
>CM068967.1:7785982-7796200 GCA_035128595.1 Eptatretus atami | reverse complement strand
TGAGTGACCTAGCAGTATTGGCGGCAGAGGTTTTGCACTCTACCGAGTGCTCCCCCTCTAGTTTTGTATTGTTTTTCAAAATGTACTGAAATTTGTAGAATTTGTTTTTCATTTGGTCACCCATGATCTTGTGAATCCATGACTCCCCAGGCTTTCTCTTGTCTCTGTTTGTCTCTGTCTGTTGTTGTGTTTCCTATTCTCTCTGTTTGTGCTGTCCTTGGTTGTCTTCTTTTCTATGTTCTCTTCCTTCTGTCGTTTGTGTCTTTCCGGCTCTGTCGTCTGTCTGTTGTGTCTTCCTTGTCTCGTCTGTGCTGTGTCTGTTTTGGTCTTTCGCCTTGTCTCTGTCTTTCTTGTCTGTTGGTGTCTTTCCCTTCTCTGTCTGTCCCTGTCTCTGTTGTTGTTTTCCCTTGTCTTGTCGTCTGTCTGTTTGTGTCTTTCCTGTCTCTGTGCTGTATGTTGGTCTTTCCCTGTTCGTCTCTATTGGTCTCCGTCTCGCGTTGTTTCGTTTTCCTTTCTCTGTTGTCTTCTGTTTGTGTTTTCTGTTCTGTCGTTCTTTCCCTTGCTTCCGCCTGTTGTTTTCCCTCTTGTCTCTGTCCTGTCATGTCTGTGTGTGCTTTCCCTTGTCTCTGTCTGTTGTTGGTGGTCTTTCCTATGTCTCGGTGGCTGTTGTGTCTTCTGCTTGTCTGGTGTCTTTCCTTGTTCTGGTTTTTGCTGTCTTGTCTCTGTGTTTCTTCCTTGTCTCTGTCGTTGGTGTACTTCTCTTCTTCTTTGTCTTTCTGCTTTGTGTTTGTTTTCCCTCTCGTTGCTCTGTCTTCTGTTTCTGTTGGTGTCTTTCCCTCCTCGTCTCGTCGTTTGTGGTCTTTCCTTCTCTGGTCTTTGTTGTGTGTGTCTTTCCCTGTCTCTTGGTGCTTCTTTCTCTGTCTGTCTTCGGGCTTCGTGTCTCTCTCGTTGTTCTTCTGTGTTCTTTCCCTTGCTCTCTGTCTGTTGGTGTGTCTTCCCGCTTCTTGTCTCCTTGTCTCGTTTTGTGTGCTTCCTTCCGTACTGTTGCTCTTTTGCTTCTTAGTCTGTTGTGTGTCTTTCCCTTGTCCCTCTGTCTCTGTGCTTCCGGTGATCGCTTCTGCTTTTGGTGTCTCCTTGCCCTCGTCTGTGCTGTTCTTTCCTTGTTCGTCTTCCTTCGTTTTTGTTTATGTGTTTTTCCTTGTTTGTTCTGTCTTTCGTTGTGTTGGTCTTCCCTTGTCATGGTGTTCCTGTCTCTGGTGTGTGTCTTCCTTGTCTCTGTCGTCTTGTTGGGTTCTTCCCTTGTTCTCGTTCTGTCTCTTTGTGTGTTTCCCGTTCGTCTTCTGTCTTGTTTTCTCTGTTCTTCGGTGTGTTGTTGTCTTTCCCTTTTCTCGTCTGTCGTTGCTTTCGCTTGTCTGGCTGTCTGTTGTTGTTTTCACCCTGTCTTCTTGGTCTGTCTGTCTGTGTTGTATCTCTTCTTGTCGCTTTGTGTTCTTTCCTTGTCTCTGCGCTGTTGTCTTTCCTGTCTCTCGTCTGTTGTGTGTCTTTCCCTTTCTCTGTCTGTGTCTGTCTTTCTGCTTTTGGTCTTTCTGTCTGTCGTTGTTTTGTCTTGTCCTTGCTCCTTTGCTTCCTGCTCTGTCGTCTTGTTTGTCTTCCCTTGTCTGTGTCTTTCGTCTCTGTTCTGTCTGTCTGTTTCTTTCCTTTGTCTCTGATCTGTCTGTGTTCATGTGTCTTCCTCTCTTTTGTCGTTGTTGTTTGTCTTCCAGCTGCTGTTGTGTTCCCTGTTTGTTCTTTTCCTTGTCTCTTCTGTTTTGTCTTTCCTCGTGTCTCTGTTGTCTTGTTGTTTTGTGTCTATTCCTTGTCTCTGTCTGTCTGTTGTTTGTTGTCTTCTTTCTGTTTGTCTGTTTATTGTCTCCATTGTCTGTTGTCTTGTGTGTCCTTTCCTGCTCGTTTGTGTGTCTTTCCCTTGTCTCTGTTGTTTGTGTGTTCTTTTCTTGTCGCTGTGCTGTCTGTGTTGTCTTTCCTCTCTGTCTTCTGTTCTGTGTGTGTCTTTCCTGTCTCTGTCGTCTGTCGTTGTGTTCTCTCGTTTGTGTGTTGTCTGTTTTCCCTTGTCTCTCCGTCTCTGTCGTTGTTTTGTCTTTCCTCTCTTCTTCTGTCTTGTTGTTTTCTTGTCTGTCTTTCCTTGTCTCTTCCTTGTCTCTGTCTGTCTGTTGTCTTTCCTGTCTCTTTCTGTCTGTGCTGTTCTGTCTCTGGCTTCTGTTCTGCCTTTTCGGGTCGTCTTGTGGAAACGAGCTTATTTTTTCCTTCTCCTTGTTCCTGTTCTTCATCATAGATTATGGCAAACTGGCGAGATCAGACATCACTGAGAGCTTGAAGATCGCCCGACTTCTCTAGTGTGACTGCTAGTGCACAGGTTGGTTTGTGGCTGACATCTGCTGGATCGCTGTGGTGGAACTGCCCAGAGCGAGATGTGTGCGTTGAACCACTAGTGCACCTTGTGACATTGGAGGTGTTGTGGTGCTGACATTGTGCAGAGTATGTGGGTGTTTGGAAACAAAACAAAACATCGTATCGGAGGTTGTTGGTGTTGACCATCGGTTTCGCGTGCGAGGTTGTTGGTTTACCATTTGTGCAGAGAGTCGTGGTGTGACATCGTGGGGTTGTCGTGATTGAATTGTCGGTGGACCATCGTGGTGGTGGAGGTTTGTGTTGACCTTATGTGGTGTGTGGTCTGTGACATTGTGATGTGTGTGTTGACCATTCTGGCGCGTCGTCGGAGTTGTGTTGACATCCAGGTGGTGTTATCATGCGGACAATGTGTGTTAGTGTTGACCATCGTTCGTCTGCGCGGGTGTTGGTTGTTCTGACCATGTGCCTGCAGAGGTGTTGTGTTGGTGTTACAGCGTGTATATGTATAGATTCTACTGGCGGCTGCTGACTCATGTGTTCGGTGTGATAATGGTTGTATCAATGCACCCTCTGGCTGCTGGTTGCATCATTCTGGATTTGTTGGCACTTTGCTACTCCCTGTTCCAGTAGCTTCTCTTTTATCCACTTTGAAGGATGAAGCGATCAACCCCACCTGTTTTATTAGCAGCACGACAGAGGCTCAAACTCAAGTCAACCACTGAGATATTTAAGCCAACCACCTTAACCGTTATACATCCCAGATTGAAGATTTCATCATCGTCATGTGCTGTGTGGTTTTGTGTTATAATGTGTATGCTCGGTGGCTGATTTGATCCTGATGTAGTATGGTGTGGTAGGTGATAATATGTTATTATGTCGTGTGTGACAGTGATATATTTATTTGTTTGTTTATTTATGGGAGAGTCGGTCCTTTTGAAGATCACTTTATGGAGGTAAATTACTCTTTTTTTGTTTTAGTTTTTCGTTTTTTTTATTTTTTGAAGATGAGATTCTTTTCATTTTGTTTGGAATTTCGTCTCTGCCATCCTCAAACCACACGAGACAAGAAGTCCATAAATGAAATGATGATTTTGACCATTACCACATGATTGCAGATGGATAGCCACTATCCTATTAGCATGGGCCTCATGCCTCCCTCTTCTTTGATATTTGTAGTCCTATCATATTGTGTGGATATTAATTGGTAGGCTCTGGTGACTGGTGGCACTTCTGAGCCAATCGATGGAGTCTCATTTTTACAGCACGTGCGCGACATCGGTTATATAATTGGCTATTCTGTCTGTCTTCTGTCAACTTATACGCGTGTCCCTGATCTGAGGTATAATAGAAATTTATCCAAGTCATAACTCTTCCCATCATGCATGCTAATTCGCCGTGTTACATTTAATTTTATAACTGCAAAATGTTCTCATCATTCTTAACCTTTTACTGCCCCAGCCGCCGATATCGAAGTATTCGCTTTTCTTTTTTGTTTTCCAAACTTAGATCTGTAGTTTATTTTTATTTTTCTTCTCCCTAACACTGTATTTATTTTACATCATTCATGATTTTCTCATTCCGCCGTGTGCCTTCCTTGTGTTTGGTATTATCTAATTTGTCCATGCACTGTCTTCGTTTTTGCAGAGCAGACCTCATCCCAAGTTGTTCGCCGTTCTAGCCCTGCGCTTGCCGAGATTCCGGCCCGTACCTGCAAGTGGCGTGTACCACAGCAAAACTTGAAAGCACGCACCTCCACGATCCGAGTACTTCGGAACCACTTCCCCCCCTGCCGATCAAGACGAAGGGCGCCGACGACACCTTCTGACCGCTATCCTGGGACTTCTTAGAAAAATCAAAGTGCAAAGCCGAGGTAAGGAACCGAACCCAAGTGGACCGCCTACCGTCAGGTCAGGTCCACCCTGAATTGTGAGCGTTTCTGTCGGCTCTGAGCACTGCATTCCTCCGATTCCCCGCTTGGTTAGAATCCGGTTCGTTTACCATGATTTACCCGACGCCTCGACCTACGAGCCTCGATGCGTCTTACTCAAAGGTAACCCGATGTGTACAAGAATGAAAAGTTTCATTTGCTCCATCATCGTAATGCAGTTAACGATTGACCTCACGTCGCCTGCTGTTGCATTGTTTTTGTTCTGAACCACAACTCGGGGTTGTTAAATCCCCTCTTAACCCTGTCTTGCACCCCTATCCTTTTTGTTGTGTGCTGATTCGGTTAAAGGGAACTCAGCTCACCCGATCACTCTGAGAAAAATTCATATGATTTAAAAACCCGACGATCGTAAATTCACTCTTTTGAGTGAGTTTCCCCAATAAATCCTTTGTGTAAAGTAAATCTGCTGCAGCTTTTCTTTTATTGACAAATTGCTCCTGATCCCGTCTTTGTGATGCATCATGATGCCCGGGAAGAGCGAGCATGCGACGATGAAAAGTCCAGTCACCGCCAGGGTTTGTATGGACGCGGTTACTTGGGCACGAGTGATCGCAGCAATGGGTTTCTTCAGTTGGTGCAAATTAAAAGCATTGGTCAGATACGCAATTCAACTGAATTCGTTCCTTGTTCTTGTCACGAGTCTCCACCACAAGGCATGATAAGGAAGTAAACTTCTATCATTGTTAACATTATTCCAACTGAAGCCAGCTTCACTGGAAACGTGAAAAAAAATAGGCAATAGACTTACCTAACGGTAGTTACCTGTGTGGGTCAACCATGGAATGTTCCCTAAGTCTTTCATGAAACCGGTGGCCAGGTTCTGACATTGGATTGAAGCGATTTGGCAGATCTGGGTTTTCTGAAACACTAAGGTCGCGACGGGACACTCGCACATTGCAATTCGCACTTGTCTCGCCATCAATGCGAAACCGAGAGTGACGTTATTCTGAGTCGGATTCAAACCCCGCTCAGACGAGTGCATACCTTTTTAGCTATCATACCAGCCTGAGATAACAATATGTATATCCAAAATTAAATAATGCATATATTCTCTCTTTATGTAGAAGTGCAAGCTGTTTTTCACCTGTACACCTGTTCTTCATTGGAACGAAACCGCCAATAAGTATTCTCACAACTCCATGAGCGGTAACATATGCCAGGTTTTTTCATTATTGACTATCGAAAATGGCCGTTCTTGGCCCACTCAGTCCACATGACTGAACCGAGATGTTGTACTTGGAAAAGAAATGTTACCGAGACTGCATGAGTCGAGATTGTTGAGACATTACGATGTACGGTCTAACACAGCATGGTTCAGGTCAACGCCCTTTGACCTTAGAAATTGAAGCACCCGTGCATACATTCGAAGGACACAACCATGCTTCCGTTCGACCACGTCGAGGGATCGTTCGACACGTTGCGCGTGCCTATTGACTTTCATCTCGGCTTAGTTACACTTGAAGTACCACATCGAGATATCCACCCAGAACGCTCAATCATTGTGCAAACGGATTCCAATGAGGATGTGTCGGAATTCTCTTTCATGTTCATCAGTTGCAAGTTCTTGGATATTGTGACTGTGGAAGCTCGCTGGTTGTCTGTGATAAAAAGTGTTCTTTTTTTTAATGATCGTAAAGTATGGCTTTATCATTATTTATATTATTTTCTAACAAACTAGATTGCATCATTTCTTTGTGAGAGATGATTTTCAGATGTGATGGGAATCACTTGCCCTTCTCATCACTCCTCAAACTCAAAACTTTCATTCCTTATTGACAACAATCCTCCAGTCAGACGTACAGAAGAGAACACGAATTCTTGTGTTTTCCAAAGCCTCCACAAGGATATCGTGCATCCGGGAACAAGGTTGGGATATGATGATGCTGAGAATACAAGTTGGGATCCAGAGAACCAGGGTTGTTGCCATGTCAGGGTGGTGGAAGGGAGAGCGAAACTTTCGTCTTGAAGCGGTTTAAAAAATGTTTAAATTGAACTGGTCCCGCGTGAGAACCCAGACCAGAGAAACTGAGTGCCATGACCCGTTCGTCAACCTAGCCTGTGGGTGCGTCGTTCTGGTGTCCTGTGATAGCTCTTTGTGGTTTGGATATTCGGTGGTCTCTGATCTCAGTGCCTTCCACTGTGGTCCCCAGCCACTACCCAACGAAGCCCCTGGAGTCGAAAAGCCCTGGCCAAACATATCCCTGGACACGGTGTTAACAACCAGGAGATGATTTAAGTGTAATGTGATTCTGGGGAAATGACACATAAAGTCACAATTGTTTAAGGATAAAAATTTGTCCCTCATCCAAGATGACGAACGATCATGAAAGCCTCGACGTTGAACTGTCTTGGTTTTCAGTGTCTCATCGCATCCTTAAGATCCTATTGGCCTGGATTGCATCTTTTTATTGACTGGGGTAAGACATACGTTCGTTTCCTTCAAGTCCATTTTGATAAAAATGTACAACTCACCTCTCCACAAATTACTTCTCAATATTATTTCTCCAATCAGTCCATTTCGTAGTTCCGCGAACTTCAGTTCACTGCCGCAAACCGAACCGACAGCCCGTTAGCTGACTGTTGGAATTCTGATGTGGCAGTCAGGGGCCTGTCGGCCGGTTTATTCAGCTGTACCTCTGTGCACATCCCTCGATGTTCACGGTCCCGAGACACTGCCACTTCACCGACAAGTCCCTGAAGGTGTGCTGATGTTCGATTGCACTCCGCAAGAACGTCGATTACGGTTCACGTAAGCCTGTCAATGTCCTCTGCTTTGGTAGTAGGTCTGACTTGTCGGAAGCCAAGACCTGTAACTGGATGTTGTACCTAGGCTAACTAGTTTGATCCGTCCTCCACAGACGACCATGTATCAGTCATACTTTGTGTTGGATCGGCCTCGACTCCATCGCTCTCTCTCCTCGATCACTACAGTCAGGTTTCCACTCTGTGCACGATACTTTCGAGCTTCTGGTCGACCAATTCTGCAGTCATTTGGATCGAAGCACAACCGACGATTCATAAATCTTGTGTCTACTTTGTCACTCCACCGTCATCGGGTTTCAAGACGCCTTCCCGGAGGACATTCCAGCACTACGTACCATTTTTATCATCAGTCAAATCGAATGTCTGACCTCAGGCTCCAACTGTGAGGCCCAGACGAGCCTCTGCCCATATTTACAAGCCACAAATCTTCACACCAGTCTGACATAAAAACCACACAGCTGTGTCGCATCCTTCCTTCATTTACACCCACCGCCAAATCAATTGGAACGCTCAATCCATCTTGGGTGCTGGAGACTTCCTTCCTTCCAAAATCCAGTGCTATAAACCCATAAAATCTACTTGCAATGCAGACACTGCTCCTCCAAAACCCCATGAGTGTTTGGGAAATGCCATTTGGATGATTTATCATGTGTTGGGGGACCTTCTACGGTGCTTACTCACACCGTGACCTTGCTGAAACATACAGCCTCGGTGGATGCACGATTGCAAAGTCTCAACACAAAACCTATTCAGAGACAGAACCGACAGTCCATTCTCATTTGGGAAGCCTTCCCACACATCTCACAGTAGTTGTACTGGCTAAATACACCCCTTTGTTCACACATCTTCATTGCATCCCAAAAAGTGGCTACGTCGACCCAAGAGTACAAAACATCATTTCCCTCCTTCTCTTCCTCAGCGTTCGAGACCCAGCGTCCCAAATTCGGAGAAGTGGAACCAGACCCCGCATGGCGCAGCAATGAGCATGCGTAAACCGTATACTTTAGATCACGTGTCATATTACCGGGCTGTTCTGCTCGCCAGTTGTTGTTGATATTGTTATGGCGTTCGTGACGCGACGACGTGAAAAACCCTGAACGGTAGTCCCAGAACTTTGAAATGTACAGCGGTCATCACCTGCCTATTACCACCCTCGTAATCTTCACCATCTGGTCAGGATCGTCAGAAAACGGTCACCTGCGGGTGCACACTTGTCTGTTGTGAATGATGGATCGATTTCCATTGAAACTACCCGTCCGCGTGATCACTTGATGGCAGGTACTTTCGAATCCCATTTAAGTCACCCATGTCAGACGATCTCCAGATTGGCTGACGCGTTGCTGTGTGAGCACAATTGGTCTGTCGTTGCGTTGGTTGGCATCGTTGTGCTCGTTGGTGTTATTTAGCAGTCTGGAATGTTATTTGATTTGATATTAAGATTTATCTTTGATAAGAATCATAATCACCAAATAAAGATGATAGCTTGTGTAGTTATTCTGTTTATTATGTTCTTTCTGTGTGCTATAAGAACATTGACACGTTGAACAGAAACAATTATTAAGGCATACCTTTGAAAGCGTTTATTTTCCCACCTTTGAGATTCTTTCGTTCTGTGTGACGCTGTTAAATCACTGTTCGTGAGGAGCTCCAAATATCGCGCACTGTAACTTCGACCGAGCTGTTAAATGATGCGGTCACAAGGTAGTAGTTCTACAATCTTCACGACTTATCTGTAGCCACTCCATACGGAATTTCAGCTCTAATATGCTAGCTCTGCAGTCACCACCAGCACACCAAGCCATTATGTTAGCATATCATGGTGGGATTTTCACCGTTCTCACGGCAAGTTCCCCACGCGCGAACACCACTTCACTCCTCATTCCAGCAGATCTTTTCTCAAAACTCTCTCTGTCTCCTCTCCAGCAAGTGAAATACCAATGTACCTTTTGTGTCGTTGTTCACTTCATCGTCATGTTTCTGCTCGTTCCTTTTTTCTAGTCGATTTGGTTGTGCAGAATGGTTGGTCCTATTTTCAACATTATCATGTCCCCCTGTCTTACATGATCATTGACACCTGAAAATCTGGAAAGGATTCTGATTGGCTTTTGGTATTTGTAGGCCGTGGAAGACTAACAATGGTTTCTCACAATGGAAAAACTGATGATGATGGCGAAGAAGAGGATGAGAAGCAATGAGGCGAGAGATGGAGGAGGGAGGACACATGAAAGGTGGACATCTTTAAAACATCTGCAGTGATACTTCGCGGAGGATAAGTAGATTACAGTGCCTTCAGAATATTAGCATGGTGAATGAGTAAGGTAGATCATGTGTTGATACTAATTCCTAACACAATATTTGTAGTTACCTCCGATCGAAGATCGAGGAGTTTACTGTTTTCACCCCTTTCTGTTTGTTTGTTTCTGATGAACAGTATTACGGAAAACTCCTCGACGGATTCGACGACACATTGTGTGGGATTAGTATGTCAAGGATCTGCCATTAGATTTTGACTTGTCCAAATCCAATGACCGCTATCGCCATTTAAAATATTGAATTTTTTTTGGATATCTAGATTTTAAGTTGATTTCCAAACCAACCCCCCCCCCCCCAAAAAAAAATGTTTAGAGAAAAAAAAATTTTTTGCACTTTTTTTTCACAAAATTTCGATTTTTTTTTGCATTCTACATGTTATAAGTGATTTTCCAACAAAAACTGCCAAAATTATATTCGGCTGATTTTGAACTTCAGTGTGACTATACCCTAAAATAAATTTCGTCTCCAAGAATCTATTATGCCGAATGAATTGCAGTAGAGTAAAAGGGAAAGTTGCAACTATAAACTCTGTTAGCACTGTGACGCAAATTGAATGAATTGATATCAGTTCACTTGATGCCTATAGCAGTATTGGCGCAGAGTTTTGGCACTCTACCAGTGCCCCCTCTAGTTTTGATCGTTTTTCAAAATGACTAAATTGTAGAATTGTTTATGCACCCATATCTGGTGAACCGACTCCCCAGGCTGTGACCTCTGACTCACAGCCAGCAGAAGATCACTTGCCAAGAAGTGAATCTCCCACAACCTAACATCAACATTGAACTCGG
>CM068967.1:7518350-7534613 GCA_035128595.1 Eptatretus atami | reverse complement strand
GTGCACGCTGTAAATGCCCCCACACCCGCATCCCCTCCATTGTGTACTCCAAAAGGCAACCATCTTCTCTTGACATGGACAAGATTGATGATGTGATCCAAATTCAGAAATTTGGGCATAAATGACTTCTTTCAGCTGAAGTGGTGAAACAAAGTGGAATTTGGCTTCTTTCGTCAAAAGGTGTGTGAGGAGACATCGATCCAAGCCCACAACAACTGAAATGAATGGTTGGAATGAAAAGGAACGAATGGAATGGCTTGGGGGTCGGGTTAGCTTGAAGTTTTGGTTGAAAGCAACACTTTGAGTTTCCAGTATTGCACCACCATATTTGGCCGTTTGAGATGAGACTTTTTTCAGACTTTTATCAGACGAGGTCATTAGAGCAAAGGGAGCCAGAAGAGTGTTTGAGAGGAGAGTCGGATGCCTGTTGGTCAGACTGTGATTAATTCTTTATGGGTTGGTTGTGGGTACTTTGTTCATTGTACCCACTCGCAGTTGTAGGGAACCCTCGGATCAAAAGTTTTCCACTAAATAAAACAATAACAAACACAAATCTATCACAAAGTCAACTTTATTTTTAGACAATAACTATAAACAGTCTCATTGAACGATTTCACATATCGTTGAATTCCTCAAACTCGGGAGTTTATCTCCATTTACAGAGTAATGTTAGTGATACCACAAGGTCGTTGGGTGCCACTGTGCAAAGGCATTAGCAAGGTTGCGCCGGGTGTGAAAGTGCTTTATGTAAATGGTGTGACATCATCAGACTCTTTAATCGTTCCTGATCTGGACCATGCTTGCTCCTCATTTAAAAACCTAGTCATCACTCACATTTTGGAGTGCGAAAGGACACGTTCTGGATCGCGAGTCTCCGATAAAGGTCTAACAACCCCAACAAGATTGGGAGTCCTCATTACAAGATGAGTGCCGACTGTAGTGTCAGATACGCTTTTGTCTGAACAGCCATTACTCGAGGCTGACCGTGTACCCATAGTGAAGCGCATCTAGTCGAGAGGCCACATACTCGAGTATTTTGGTCATTTATCACTGGACCCTACACAGAGCCTGTGCATGAGTACAGAGTGCTTTTCAATTATCGTGGAGTTCAAACTTTTTAGATCTTTCTCCTATTTCCTAATCTGACGCTCAACGGAATCTGATGTCGATATTGTTTAAAAAGCGAACATTATCTAAATCTTTACTGTGGAAAAGGACGAATGTTAACAGCAGATGGAAAATACACGGTTCAAGGTCAAACCGCTTGCTGTCACAAAATCTGATTAATCTTAATATGTCGATATGCCTTACATTCATTCAAGCTAAATCTGTCGGAGGGAATATTGTTTTTAATGTATCAACCCATAAACCGGTTATATTTGGCGATGACGAGTTACCCTCTTGATAAGCTCCATCGCCCATGACGAGGTGCAAAATCTGAGGTACACAATTCGGAGGAGTGGAAGGATGAGGCGTTTTGTTGCTGCACTTCCCTCCAACTCAGGGGGCTCTTCATCCTCATGGCTTGGCTAGGGACAAAAAAAGGAAACCAGTTAGATCCATGCATCATGGACCCTTGCACTTACCCTGACATGGGTGTGGTGCAAAATTACCCAATTGGAGACACTGACCACAGTCAACTCTAATGCAGACACAGCCCCCATCCAACCCGGCCCTGCTGCAGGGGCCCCAATTATCACCTTAGCTTGCATAGTGAGGGATACACAGCCGAGGGAGGCAGTGCTACAACAGATATTAACATAATACGACCTCTATGCAGGAAACTCTGTGAAGAAGTGATGAAAGCCAATCTTCACACTCATGCTTATCCGCAAGCACTCAATGCGACTAAAAGATGCTGTCCCTTTTTCATCTTTGGTCTCTTCCACACCAAATTGTCCTCCTCTTTCATCTTTCAAATGCGTTTTCAAATGCACTTTTGTACAGTCGATGTTATTTTTGCATCGCAGTCCGTTGCATTCCCTCAGTGCCTCTTTGTTACTTCCCCATGCTCAAATCACGACAGAGTTTCTTCATTCATCGTTCCATTTCATTGGCATGTGCTTGTTGATATCATTTCAATCACTTCAACAAACAAAAAAATAACGAAATTAATGGCGTTAAAATTACCATCCCTCTTACATTGAAATGGATTGAAAAACTTACTTTCCACATTAAAAGTATTGTATTAATCATCACAATCATTAACAGTCAGGCAGGCAGAATTAGACTCTGTGACTTGTACAGGTATCACTGTAAACCTGTACTAACTGTTCCATGTCGGGTTGTCGGCGACTAAACAGTCTCCGCCCACCAGGTTTTTTGTGATAGGAGGTGTGTTGGATTATGCGACACCGCAAGTATTAAAAACAAAAACCTGTCAAAGTGCGAGGAGCTCCTTGTGAGCCAACGGCCATCCATATTTCGTGCCCAACTTGTCTTGCGGACGTTCTCCTACAGTTGGGTTATTCTTATTAGGAGAGTTCGGCTGGCAGGATTTGCAGTCCGACCACCGTAAAACCTTCTTCCGCAAACACAAAAACGCCAAAAGAAATCTGAAACCACTCTTTGGGAGTACCTCTGATGCAGCTTCCCTTCGCAGGGCAGCTCAGCGGATGACGGGGTTGGGGCAAAGCCTTCGGGACCCCAATCTTGATGACAGGAGGAAAAACCACGGGTAACATTCCCGGGTCAGATTGTGGTGAGTGCTGTCGGAGTGGTGCTGAGGTGTCGTATCCACAGACGGTGGTCTCTTGGGTTAAACCTGAGCAGTCCCTTCGGGTGTGTGACTGGAAGTCCTATCCCTAAGAGAGGATGGATTCCACCTGTCTCGCTGTTATTCATCTGAGCTCAAGCGTTTGCGACATCGGTTTGCAGCACTTCAATTGAGGTTCGGAGACGGTTGCCGGTGAGATCATGGTGGTGGTTACATCTACTAATTGGTCTGGTCCGCTCTGTGGTTACCTTCCCAGGAGATGCTGTAGCTGTGGCCAATAAGCCTGACTTACAAATTGTTAATTGAGGCAACACCGGTCAACGAGCGTATTATGAGACTAAGGATTCGCTCACTCCTTAGGGTCAGTTCCTGGTCTCAGTTTATGCTCCGATGAGTGAGTGATCTCACCGTTGAAGGCATGCTTCTACGCCACGCTCGAGTCTGTGGCTTGATCAGTTGCCCAGAGAGATACATTCTAGTCTTGGGGAGATTTCAATGGCATGCGACTGGAACTGATAGGGAGGTTATGCAGACGTGTGTTGGTCCCCATGGGTCACGAAACTATGAACCAGGAATATCACCCAGTTCCTTGACTTGGCAAGAAGGCATGGAGCCTTTAGGAGTGGCCGCGTTCATCGGATTCAGCGACCCACAAGCTTCATCGCTGGACTGGATTATTTCAACGCTGACAAGTGTGGCGAAAGGAGATTGACCATGTCCTCGTTGATGGTCGCTGGAGGAGTGATCCAGAACTGCACGGTTACCGAGTTGCATCAGTTCTCAATTACGACCACCGACTTGTGTGTAGTAACTCTAAGTTGCACCACTTAATATCCAGGAGAATGGTTACCACCCAGCCTAAGGCGTGGATGTTGGCAAGCTCAAGATGAGAGGGGAGCTGAGGAGTTTTGAAACAGCTGAGTTTGGAGAGTTATGGGGGGTCTGGGTGCTTTGGGAGGTCTGTGAAGATTTTGGGTGCCTTCAAGACACCGTCCTGATGTTGCAGTGGATGTCTTGGAATCACCATAGGGCGAAAGTTAGAATTTTAGTCTCTCAAGGGACACTGGATACATTGACCAGACGTCGCAGGGCCAGGCTAGAATGCAGAGCTGAGCTGTTCAGGGAGCTGAGGCGTGGTAAAAAACTGTTACTGTGCGCCAAGGGTGGACAAGGAGGCCTATGTGCAGAGGAATCTGTGGAGTGGTAGGACCATAACCTGTGGTCAAGTGATTGCTTCGCGTCCTGCTTACAGGGGAATCTCACGCATTGCGTTCAAGCCGTTCATCAAGCCCATCCTCGGGTACTGAGTTGAGCAGAGGGTAGGAGGGCGTTCTTGACAGAGGAGTCCGAAGTGAAGGCCGCTGGGCCGGAGTTCCTTTGAGCGGCTGTTACCAGCGATTCCACCAGCTGTCGAGTTGCGACTCAGGCGGTGTTAGAATCCCTGTTGCTGACTCATTCAACTGTGTCCACTTCGCTTGTGGAAACAGGCTGCGGTGATGAACCGGTTTGAAAGGGGTAAAGCTCCAGGGATCTTGTGGCATCCATGCCTGAACTCCTCAAGGCTGGTGGAAATGTTGCGAGTCGTGTTGTTGCATGCATGTTCTCTGGCTGCTAGAACAAAGGCCATCATCCAACTGACTGGAAAGGGGCCTTGTCTGTCCCTCTTGGAAAGGGAAGGGTGATCGCCAAGACTGCAAACAAACTTACCGAGGGTGACGCTGCTCTCAGCGCCGGGCAAGGTCTTTGCTCGGATAATTCTTGATAGGCTCACCACCATCTGCTTGCAGCACCAGCGTCAGAAGCAAGTCAGGCTTACACCAGAGGTGGTGCACCTTGGTCTTCATGGGGTGCCCAAAACTGATCGATCTGCATGTTCTGATCTACTTCTACGGTACTGAGATGCTGTGGATGTGTGGTCACATTCTCTCGACTTATTTCCATTATTATGGAGTTCGTTCCAGGGGTGTGAACTTGGCCCACACGTTCTTCAAGCACGTTGTATTGGACTGGATATCTAGGGAGGAATTTCGCGAGAGACAAGGCTGCGGTGCATCATTTGGGAATGTCAAGATCTCTGAACCTTGTTATCGCAGATGATGCAGTCATCTTTGCGGAGACTTTAGCGTATCCTTTCTGGGGAAACCTCGAGGTGTGAATGCAGGAGTCGGAGCCGCATAGGATTACGGGTTTCTGGGTCAAACTAAGTCCAGCCTTTCAATGGGAATCTTGGATGCTGCTGTCTTGTCTGTGCTGTTTGTGGCTGAGGATTTGCAGGTCATGAGAGATTCACTTTACCTTGGCGATGATATTCATGCTCCTCTGCTGCGCTGTGGTCAGAGGTCAAATAGACGTTCTGGTCGGGCCGTGGGGAGTCAGGAATCACTGAAATGGGTGTGGCGCTGCCGGGTACCTGTTTCGGAGGACAAAAGTCTGGTCTTTGCAGGTCCTTGCGGCTTCCAGTCTCTGCTCTCTGGATGCGAGACTTAGGACTCTGGACCAGGATCTGAACGGAGACTTAATTCCTTTTTGGTAGCAGTCTCTTCGGGAGAATCCTTGCTATCACTGGTCGGACCTTGTGCTCAACGAGCAGGTTGCTGAGACGAACCTCAAATGAGATTTGTTACCTGCATTTGTCCTTGTCGGAGCGCAGCTGCGGCCTGTAATGGACATGTGGCTCGTTTTCCTGACGCTGATCCTGCTCACCAGATTCTCTGAGCAGGGAAGGTTCTCGTGAGTTGAGGAGGCCAATGGCGCCGACCACGTTCTCGTGGTCGCAAGCGGCTTTGTTCGGAATCTCAAGGAGATGGCGATGGCCACGACGGAGGCTCTGGCATACCGCGGAAAGTGGACGCAGTGACGCGCTGCTCTGGCGCATGCTCCCATACCTGACCTGACCTGAATCATTAACAACATCAAAGAACGAGAGAATCCCCTTCATTACTGAGAAATGGCATCAACATATACCATTATCAGTGTTTCCCGTTTATAATCATTATAACAGCATGAACAATTATCGTTCATTACTATTATTATATTATCATTATCTATCCATTGTGGCCCCATGAGACTCTAATAAGAAGTCAGATACTAAAGCTCTTCCATTTAACCTCATCTTGTGTAACAGATTCCTTCTTATCAATGATGATAAAAGGAAAGGGAGCAATATACACTCACCTGTCCTTTTCATGTAGGAGTTTATCTTGGGATGAGTGAAGACCTTCCAAATCGATTTGTTTGTACTCTGCCTCACCATTACACTCACCACAGCTCACATTGGTCAAACGTTTGTTCAGGTATCTGGCAATACTTCCATCTCCTGCTCCTGCCACATCTCCCTTTTTGGATTCATTGCATGCTTTCTGTTCAACATTATCTGGCTTCTCTGCCCAACAGGCAAATGGCTTTGGTGATTTTTCATTTTCAGTGACATTTTCTTCTTCATCCTGCCTTAACTCTTCCAAATCATCAATATTTCCTTGAATCAGTTGGTTTGTCCCAGAATAAGCTTTCAAACGCTCCAACTCCGGCTTCACCAGCTCATTTTCCAGATTCCCATTCACCTTTACCACCATTTCTGTACACACATGCTTTTCAATTGAGTCACCTTCAATTTCCTTTCCTGCCTCGTCCCATTGAACCCCCGCCTCAACCGCCCCCTGCTCCTCTGCCTCAACTGCCCAACCGCCCCCTGTCTCCTCCGCCCCAACCGCCCCCCTGCTCTCCGCCCTGCTCCTCCGCCCAACCGCCCCCTGCTCCTCCGCCCAACGCCCTGCTCCTCCGCCCCAACCGCCCCTGCTCCTCCGCCCCAACCGCCCTGCTCCTCCGCCCCAACCGCCCCCTGCTCCCCGCCCCCTGCTCTCCGTCCAATCCCCCTGCTCCTCGCCCAACCGCCCCCTGCTCCTCCCCCAACTGCCCGCCAACCCCACCGCCCGCTGCTCCTCCTCCCAACCGCCCCCTGTCCCTCCTCCCCCCGCCCCGCCCCCCGCTCCCTCCTCCCCCCATCCCCGACCCCCGCTCCCCTCCGCTCCTCCTCCCCAACCGCCTCCTGCTCCTCCTCCCCAACCACCCCCTGCTCTCCTCCCCAACTGCCCCAACCACCCCACCGCCCGCTGCTCTCCTCCCCAACGCCCCCTGCTCCTCAATCTGCACACTCTGTTTTTTTCAAACACCATCATTCTCCACATATTCCCTATTATCTGCATACTCAGGTGTGATATCAATCTCGAAAACACCCTTCCCCTCACAAACAACCTCTGACACCAACTGAATATCCACGACTTTCCTCGTGATATGAGCATCCTGACAATTTTTTTTGCTCTCAACCAAATCCTCAATGGTTATTTTGTCTATTTCTGGAGTTTTCTCTCTCCATAAGTCTCCCACTTCATCCAATTGATCTTTGATATTTAACCCTGGTTTTTGAGTTCCCAATCCTTGAGCTTCACTTTCTCCTTCAACTCTCTGTAATATCTCATCTCTTTCTTTCTGAGTTGATGTGAGGGATGGAGGTGAAGATGGAGAGCCAAATGTCTGGGTGAGAAGGTGGGCACAGTCAAGAATCTGTAGTACGGTTGGTGGCGGCTGCAGGACCCACTGTTTACGTTTTTCTATTTCTGCAAAAGAAAAGGATAAATACAAAAGTTAACAGAAACATCAGAAAAAGTTTTTGGTTCAGGAAAGTAATTGGTGTGTGATACACAAATTACTTTCCGGAATGCATATGGATAATCGCACAGATCATATCTTATCAACCACACATGTCCATACATACGCTGTGTTGGAGTGACGACCCATCCAGGAGTGTAACTCTCGCTCAAGAAACTCCTTCGGCAGAAACGATGCAATGTATCGAACATGATTCACTATATATATACACAGCAAGTCCTCGCTTAACATTGTCCCTTTATCAAGTCGCTCATCTATGAGAGAACATACTTGTTTAAAGTCGTTTTACCTCTAATTTTGTAACAAACGAATGGTTTTCCTCGTTTTAATAAAGCTACAGTGTAAACCATATCGTAAGTACCAGTGTATAAGCCACACCGTAAATACTGGTGTATCAGCCCACCCAGAGTACGTACAATACAGGCCTTATATACACCGAGCTGTACATCGATAACATCAGTGGGTCCTGGGCTGAAGTCACACAGGTGTGCATTAATGGTGTGTGGAGGTGTGCATGTGGCCTGAACATGTCAATGACGCGAAAAGTTTTAAAGATGTTTTCCACGCAATGAAAAAAGTTATCCTTGGCTTGGCCAACAAAGCGGGGTCTGCTGAGGCAGAAGAAGCTGACGTTAAACAACTTCTGCAATCACACAGAGAAGAGCTAACCAATGAAGATCTGAAGCACCTGGAGATGATGATATTCAATTGTTTGTTTAAAATTTTAAACTTATCTACACTATAAGAGCCATTTTTCTTAAAGATGACTGAACAGATCTTCATCAAACTTTCAGAGGTTCATCAGTGAGTGCCGGGGAGCGTTTTAGGCCAAAAAAAAAATTCGAAAAGTTTGAGAAAAGAAGTTCGATTTTTGTATAATTTTTTTTTTTTTTAAGTCGTTGTAAAGTGCCGAAGCCTTTTGATTGACAGTTATATTCAAGTACACATACAAATGAATATATACAAAACAATTACAAGACACTTAAATACAAATTAACCTCTTCCGGAAGCAGTCAAATTGTCGTTCATCATCATCTCTTCTTTTTCTTGAAGGCACCATATTTATAGATCGGGATCAAACTTAACCCAGAAACATCAACTAGAATAATAAAAATAAAAATAAAATATATATAATATATATATATATATTATCATATATTATCATTCTTCTTCTCTTCGCTGCTCCTGTTAGGGGTCGCCACAGCGGATCATCCATCTCCATTTCGCTCTACTCCACATTCCATTGACACTCAACCACCCGCATGTCCGCCCTCACCGCATCCATGAACCTTTCTTTGGCCTTCCTCTTCTCCTCCTACCTGGTGCTCCATCCTCAGCATCTCTCCCGATAAACTCCGCTTCCCTCCTGTGCACATGTCAAAACCATCTCAATCTCGCCTCTCTCACTTTGTCTCCAAACCGTCCTACCTGCGCTGTCCCTCTAATTACTCATTCCTTATCCTGTCCATCTCGTCACTCCCAACGAGAATCGCAGCATCTTTAACTCTGCACCTCCAGCTCCGCTTCCTGTCTTTTTGTCAGCGCCACCGCCTCCAAACCATACAACATAGCTGGTCTCACTACGTCTTATATACTTTCCCCTTCACTCTTGCGGCTACCCTTCTGTCACAAATCACTCCTGCAACTCTTCTCCACCCACTCCATCCTGCCTGCACTCTCTTTTTCACTTCTCTACAACACTCTCCGTTATTTGGACAGTTGATCCAAGTATTTAAACCATCCACCTTCCCCACCTCAACTCCTTGCAACCGCACCATACCACCACCCTCCCTCTCAATTACGCACATGTACTCAGTCTACTCTACTGATTATCATTCCCTTCTCTCCAGTGGGTACCTCACCTCTCGAGACTCGCCGCTCCCTACTCTCCTACAGATCATGATGTCATCCGGAACATCATAGTCCATGGAGACTCGAGTCTGATTCTTGTATATATATATATAATTATATATATATTAGGGTGTCCAAAAAAAATACAACTTTTAAAATGCTTTGTTTGATCCTAAAAAAGCAGTAATTTTGTCACAATGCTTCATTTCTTGTTGCAGAGACCCTGAAGTTTATTTTGATACCAAGCAAGGCGCCAAGAAATGCCAAACTGACCGTACAACAACGGCGAAAATTGTTGAACTTTGGCAAGACGAAAAGTGTCATACAGGTGCAAGTCTTAACTCGAGACATTTCGGTATCCACTTGCGCCATGCACCAAACTTTCGGACAATCGCAAGTTATCCAATGTGGGAACCATCTGTGACCTTCACAAGGGTCACAGTGGTCGGAAGAGGACAGGGACGCACTTGCACGGTAACCGAGGAACTATCGCGAATGATTCAGGAATTCTATCTGCCTGAGCTACGTACTCAGGCCCGTAGGAGAAACAACCGATCCAGATGAGAACCCAGTGGTTCCAGCAGGATGGGCACCGCCCCATACAGCCAGGGAAACAAGGCGTTTTCTCAACAACATTTTGAGGGCCGCTATACTCCTCTACGAAGACGTTGAGTGGCCACCGTATTCCCCTGACCTTACTCTCCAGACTTCTTCTTGTGGGGGTATCTCAAGGACAGGATCTATGGAACCCTAGGCCTCAGACTCTTGATCAGCTGAAGGAAAACATCCACTGAGAAATACAGAACATTCCTCAGGAAACGTTTCCCAAAGTGATGGAGAACATGACAACGCGTTTGCAGGCAATGGAGACAACGTGGAGCCTACGTCGAACATGTGGTCTAAAAGAAAACGACGTTCTATACCAAAAATTTAAATTTTGGTGGCAATTTTGACATTGGTACAATAAACTTCAACCTTTCAGCTTTATCCAGCCATATACAGTATCTTTAAAAAATATATGTTATGACCATCTCTTTGCAGATGAAAAGTTGTATATTTTTTGGGACACCCTATATTAACCAACTATTCCATCAATTCCATCCAACAAATAATTTCCTTTTCGTCCATTTAATTCACCATGAAAACTTCATTCTGTTGGAAACAAACTAATTATCCAACAAACGGAACCTCAGACTCCTTACATGCATACGTGGCAAGCTGGAGGTGACGAAAAACGGGTTGGTAGGAACGAAGCGGATTTTATTTTATTAGACGTGATCGGAGTGAAGTGAATGCACGCGGAATCCTGGAGGGTTGACGTGGCCTTCGGTGAGGGAAAGCTCTTGATGTCACATTGAGAACAGATGAACAAAAATAATGAAAGCTGAAAACCAGAGAGGAGACCTTGCATATTGGCTCAGGTCGCTATAGGTCTAATCGATCTGTGTCAATCCTTGCAAGGGAGGGAATGATCAGAATTGGAGTGTGTGAGGGGATGGATGTGGACTTGAATAGAAAGGGGTTGAGGACTCGGTCACATTTTACATTTACGGAATATCCACTGGTCCTGCCATATACTGTCAAAGGACATTCTCTTCAAACTCTCTAAATATTATTCCACACTCCATTGGAAACCAATTCCCCCAACAGTGTGGTGGAACTATGTTATCCCCTAGTTTATTGTAAGAAATTAAAAGTTATTGCATAGGATTTTGAAGCTGATCAACGATTCTTTGAAAAATAATTAAATGAGTAAACTCTGAGGTGCTGAAAAAAAAAGAAGTAGGTAAATGCAGTTTTCTGCTTATGCAGGACTACAGCACAGGAGATGGAAGACGAAGAATAAAAGAGATAAATCACCTTATTTGTTCAATCCACCGTTGCTTAACACTTGGTTCCTTCGGAAAATGATAAATGCTGCATTAATGACTCTCCGATTGGTGATTACAATCTGGAACGAAACACAACCATCTTCACAAAGCTACGGTGGCCATATTCCACGAGAGTGTAAAACCAGGTCGTGCATCGTCATGCCAACGTGACGTCATCACTTCGGTGCGCTTTTGTGGCGTATCAATTTTTAGAAAAATGTTATGGTACGGGTGCAACACCCAAGGAAGAATGTCGCTTCCTTCAGTTGGAATCATAAGCCTGGTATTGACTTGGTGGCTAGGGTGGCTGGCTTGGGATGTTAGGGTCCTGAGTTTGAGCCCTGCTGACAACTGAATTAACACCAGGTGGGGTTGACTCAGCCTGTCATCCTTGCAAGGTCGGCAAAATGAGTACCAGTGTACTGGTAAGGGGGGCACAGCATCGGCGGCACAGTCGTGCCCCAACAAAATGATAGCTACCCGGCAGCCAAGCTGCCATACGCAAGAAGATGGAATCATCTTAATTGCTTCAGTCATAATTGTGCTCGGCACGGTAACATTTACCAAACATTTTGAGGATGAACAAATCTGATTTTGCGATCTCTTGATCTGGTACTTTAAAAGATGTATTTTGGCGTATTTTTCATTCTTGTTAGTTGAGAAAATGTTCAAGAATAAAAGGTATGGCATTTAAATGCTTCGGACTTTGTTGAAGATTAAAGTAGTTTTTAAGCGAATCATTTTATATACATTTGAATGGGAGACCATTTTTTTCTAGCGTGCCATCTTTACATAAGGAGTACGATTGTACTCCATGATAGGTACCCACCTATAAGCATTGGGGATAATAGGGTACATTGATATTGCCTGGAATGTTAGGTGGTTGGGTATGGATCGGTGATTATATACTTGTGTGCACTGTGATGTCTGTGAGAGAGTATCCTCAAAAGGTGAATGTGCTGTCTGCGTTTGTTTCATTCCTCACAAGAAATATGCCTCTATTTGGCCAAAAAACTAAAATGGGGAAATAAATAAATAAATAAATAAATAAATGAATCACCCAGAGTGACAACGTGGTGAAGTGGAACAGTACTCGGTAGAGCAAATACCTCCGCCAAGCTGAACAGTTTAAATCCCACAGATCGGTCGGATCTGAATCCGGACCTTAACCAAAATCGAATCGGCTTGTTCTTGTCACCCAACCAACTCATTCACCGAGTTTTGTCATAACTAGTCAACAACTTTTTGAGATATCATGCTATACATGGTTTTGGCCCCATCTCTCAATGGTGAAGAATCACTTAAAAAAATTCTCAGATCCGGATCCGGATTCGGATCTTCACCAAAATTTAGCCTTGCTGTCCTTGAACTGTCACCAACATACACACTCAAAAAAATTTCAGAACGATTGCTTGAAAACTGTGGCCAAAAATCGTGTGACAGACAAACAGACACTACAGACCAACATACTAGGCAAAACAACTTTTGCCAAACAATGATACAAAAAAAACCCAAAACAAATGACCCTCTCGTGATATCCCCAGATCTACCACACTGTTATCCTCCCCACTCTCCCAATTCACAACATTGTAATCAAGTCGACAAGTTGATCGATATAAAAGAGTGCAGGCATGATAGGCCACGTGGCCTCCTCCCAGCATCCAAGTTCCTTGAATATGCTTGTATATAATATTCCAGTTCACAGTGCAGGTGGTAAATTGTCCGTGGAGAGTTTGGATTATTGAGTTTTGATCGTGGATTGGACAGCAAGGGGAGATTTGGATTGGATGACTTGAACAATGGAGCAATGAGAAGGAAATTTTTTTTTAGTGTTTTAAGCAAAACAATAATTACAAATTATAAAGGAAATAAAACTTACCCAAATATTTTTCCTCTTCCTCCTCATCAACATCTGCCAGAGGCACAGCGAGCGATAACGGCACATTCTTGGCTTCGCTCCACTTCTTTCTCTCTCGTGTTTGGTCCTTCTCCACAGCACTTTGACCCCATACCTTTTGCACACCTCCAGAACTCGGCACCTCTGCTTGAGTAAGTTTCTGATCATTGCCACCTGCGTTGTGCTGCTGTGGGTAACAGAATAGTGGGTAAAGTTTGGGACCTTCTTGTTGAGCAACAAGTTTGCAATGGATGGGTTCGCAACAAATTTGGGACCTTCTAGTAGCAGATGTGGGTGGGTGCCACAGTGGTGAAACATACTGATGGGATTCAAAATAATTAAATAATGAACTTCCTTATTTTGACAATAGGTCATTTGGTATGTACAATGAACATATGTGAATTCAAAAAACTGATTCCTGTTTTTAGATCAGCTTTCTTTAACTTCAACTGTGGAATAAACGTTGTTCAACCAATCAAATAGTCACAGCTCAAGGGGAGTCAAGGCTTTGCAATTCAATAATTAGCCTAGTGTTGGCTAAATAGTTAAGGTGGCTGGCTTAACATCTTAGGGTCTCGAAAAATAACACCAGGTGGGTTGACTCAGCCCGTCATCCTTCTGAGGTTGGGAAAAGGAGTACCAACTTACTGGGAACGGGGGGCACTGCATCAGTAGCACAGCTGAGGTCCCAGCAATGATGCAACTAGTAGCTATAGGCTTCACAAGTAGTAATAATAATTTTGATATAAAAACATTATTAATACTGTAACCAGTTAACCATATCGCATCAACTTCAAATAAGATGATTGCAGTTCCATATGCATGTGCAGCCCATCATGATCGTCATAATCACCATCATCACCACCATGTACCACTCACTCTCTATACAGAGTGTTGCTCCTGCCAAAGCAGTTTGTTGGCTCAGGTTACAATCCTGGATGGGTCACTACTCTAACACAGGAAGTCATGGCAGGAATTATTAATTTGTTCAGGGTGCTAGCGATAACTCGCCCACTCTTCATGAAGGACACCATGGGATCTTTATCGTCCACCAACTAATGCTGGCAGATGGGACACCAGGTTTAACCTCCATTTGAGGCACAGCAAACTCACTGATGAATCATCCGACCTGCGAAACACCAGGATGGCAGTTTATAGCTGGACTAGGATTCAAACCCAAGCTGGACAGCTCAGAGGAGAGTGTGCATACTTCTTGGCCATCCTGCCAGACTTTGTAGCGCATGTCACAACATCATTACCGTTACAAAAAGCATGGTAATCAAAATAAAGACCAACTAGAGGGGGAGCACTCGGTAGAGTGCAAAACCTCCGCCGCCAATACTGCTAGGTCACTCAGTGAACTGATATCCTATTCATTCAATTTGACGTCAACAGTGCTCACAGAGTTAGAGTTTGCAACTTTCCCTTTTACTTTTACATACTCAATTCATTCGTCATAACTAGATTCCTTGAGACAGAAATTGATTTTACGTGGGTATATCCAGCTGAAGTTCCAAAATCAGCCACAATTATAATTTTGGCATGTTTTTTGTTGGAATCACTTATAACATGTAAAATGCAAAAAAAATCTAATTTTGTGCAAATTTTTTTTTCTCTAACATTTTTTTTTTTGGGGGGTGGGGGGGGTTGGAAATCACTTAAAACATGTAGAATGCAAAAAAAAGAAATCGAAATTTTGTGAAAAGTTTCAAAAAATTTTTCTCTAAATTTTTTTTGGGGGGGGGGGGGGTGGAAATACTTAAAACATGTAGAAATGCAAAAAAAAAATTCAAATATTTTTTCAAATTGGCCATAGCGGCCATATGGATTTTGACCAAGTCAAATCGAATGGCATGATCCTTGACCAGACTACCCCCCACCAAGTTTCGTCTAATCCGTCGAGGAGTTTTTCCGTAATACTGTTCACAAAAACAAACAACAAACAAGCAGTCATAGACTGGTACTTACGAAATTGTCAACTTGACCTCTACCTTGTCTAATAAAAACTGTCTCTAAGAAGGTAGCGACACAAACCAGAAGTTTCTACGATGATTCTGTACCAAACCATCAAAATCGTAACGTCGACCGAAGCAAAATCTCCATTTCTCCACGCAATTATTATATATATTTTATCAAGTCACAAACCGTAATATTCGGCCATCCACCAACAATCTTTAAATATCCAACGCTTAGCGAGTCAGGCATGCGACGATAACCTTTATTGGGATAAAAAAAATGACTTTTAAACACCATCTTTATCGAAAACACCGTCAGCGCGCACAGGAAAACCATTACGTGATCAACGCCGCTCTGCTCAAGTGCACTGCACCACGTACGACCCGTGTGAAATATTTTTATACATCTTAAAACGTCTCCAAAACATCCGATTTTTACCAGAATTTCAACAACCGAGTTTTAAGCGTCCTAAGCGATCGCAAAAACGAAGACAAAATTAAAATCGAAGTTAAAACGAACTCGTAAGTCGAGCGAAGCAAAAATCTCCATTCTCCACGCAATTATTTTATATTATTTATCAAAGTCACAAAACCATAATATTCAGCCATCCACCAACATCTTTACATAATCCGACGGCTCAGCGAGTCAGGCATGCGACGATAACCTTTATTGGGATAAAAATGACTTTAAACACCATCTTTATCGAAAAACACCGTCAGCGCGCAACGGAAAACCATACGTGACTCAACGACGCGTCTGCTGAGCGCACTGCATCACGTAACGACGTGACGCGCGAGTGAAATATTTTATACAATCTTAAAACGTCTCCAAAACATCCGTTTTTACCATAATTTCGACAACCGTTTAAGCGTCCGAAGTGATCGCAAAACCGAAGACAATTAAAATCGAAGTTAAAACGACTCGTAACAATCGAGCGAAGCAAAAATACTCCATTTCTCCACATGAATTTACGGAATTATGTTTGACCTCACTGTGACCTTGACCGATTTTGACCAAAATCTAATCAGCGCTAGTCATCACCCTCCTGAATCACGTGGTGTAATTTGACATTGGTAGCTTCTTCCGTTCTCGAGTTATCGTGCCTTCAAACACACAAACAACACACAAACAGAGGACGCGAAGTCCAATTTAGTACTTACGAAATCTTTAGATTTCGTAAGTCACAAACAGAAAGGGGTGAAAACAGTAACCTCCATCCATCTTTGATGGCAGAGGTTAATTACTGCACCATAATCCCAAGAAGGAGGCCAGACATCACACACACACACACACACACACACACACTT
>CM068967.1:7497775-7516024 GCA_035128595.1 Eptatretus atami | reverse complement strand
CGTTTCTTAGTTTCTTGCTTTTGTGACAGATGGAAAAAAAAAAAGAGGAGAGAAAAAATAAACAAAGACAAAAAGTAATACAAACAGGTCAAACTTTACATTATTCATAAGCTCCCTGAGCCACACTACAAAAATATTCTTCCTCAAAATGAGATGTTATCATCTGGAACTTCAGGATGTATTGTACGTTGGACTAGACCTGAGCTCCACACGGCTTCCTGCAGTGGATCTTTCAATCCGATCCCAAACTCTTGTAGCAGATCCTGCCACAATCGCAAATAACTGAGATACTCACTTTTTATATTTTAACATTAAATGAAAGAATCTTTTATTCCTAAACATACAATCATTCGCGAAAAGTCATGAATTATACACTCCGCCTGTGTTCGATGTCACCACTGTTGTTTCGATATCAATAAAGGCACATCAATAATTAAGTCAGATAGAGAAAAGAGAATACAAGAACATACAGCAGCTTCAAACTCAATTTAAACTCTTAACATCTCAAAACGATTTTCAAAGAGAAAATGACCTTTTAACTTTGAACCCAAAAATAATCAGTAATTTATGATATTACAGTCCATATTCTACCAATTTGAGTTTTATAATTTATTTTGGGGTGGTCAGGTGAAATAAGTCTTCCATTATGTGGTCCCTTGTCTTCCTACCAGCGCAGCCATGTCATGAACATTTCCTTGATAAAACATAACGCATGATTGGAGTGTATAGTACAGGTATAAAATTAGCAAATCTGCACGGGCAGCAAGAAAAGCCAAAACAATAGAAATGAAAATATCCTTAAAGGTAACCAATCCACTGTGATAAAAAAAGAAGCTGTCTTTCAGGGGGAAAACGGGTGGGGAAGATTTTCTCTTTTACCAACAAGAGAAGGCCGACGCTTCATTTTATTCACGCAGACAATTACTAAATCAAGGGTTGATTTCCTATGTTCACGTTACATTATTTAGTTCTCTCTCATGATTTGTCTGACAGATAAACCGCATCTCTTTAGATGAGCATGAACCACCTCATCCCACGCCATGTGAAGTGACAAGATGGTGAGAAGCCATGTTTAAACGGCAGAGTTTACCTCGATGTCAAATCCTCAAGGAAAGTACAACCACAACAACCCCGCATACTCACATCAAAGTTCCTACTTCAGTGGCGTTTTCTTCTGTTTTTTGTTAATTATATAAGACAATAATAACCGCAAAAATAATTATTTTTTAATCAATGCAATAATGAAAAAATTCGTAATGTTATCTATGATTTATTATTCAAACCTGTGAAAAGCAACTGTAACAGCTAAGTAAGGACTGCTCGTCAACACCTGAAGCGGCAGATGCGGAGTCGTGGACTGCGGCCAACTAACGCCCAATAAATACCTCGCAACCCAGGAAAAGAATGGATATCGAGATACACCACGTACAATTCAGAACCAGTCTTCATTACCGCCTCAAACTGGGTACAATGGGCAGCAGGCGACAGCAAAACGCTTACTCAAAACAACCTTAATCTGAACATTGTAACGGAAATCGGTCAAAGTTAATCCAATAATTATGCATTTTTCGCACAAAGTCCCTCTCGTCTTTCAACAAAGTGGCGATTTAGGGAGAACAAAAAATGCTTACATCATGAAGTTCACCCTATTTTCACTGTCAGCGCTACAGTCAGGACGTTAGCATGTTCATCAACTCGCACAAATGACCACTAAATATCACTTTCCCTGCTCCGAACTCATTATGCTTCGTTCGTGAAGCATTTCAAGCTGGCAAGTCCCAGAAAAGCTGTCACATCATGCAGAAAAAAAAGTAAAAAAAAAAAAATTGACTTTCACAAGAACAAACTCTCGAAAACCAATGAAGTGATAAATAGATGAGCGATGGACCAATAGAACAAGGTCTCCAAGCCTTATACACCCTTGTTTAACACAAATCTTAAAAATCTTATTGATATAAATCTTAAACTGCAAACAAGGTGAACAAACCGCTATAAATTAAAATCAACTTGCACACATATATGAATAAACCGAAAATCGCGTTTTCACAATTGCAAACCCTGTAGACATTTATATCGTGGGTTAATTCACCAATGGCTTTTGCATTATTTGACATTACCTTGCACAGAGCCTTTGTTGCTTCTCGAGAATCGTTAGCAATGACGTCAAGCATAAAACATGGAAAAAAAATAATGATTATTTAAGTTCGACTACTCATATAATGTAAAATCAGCAGTGCTGCTCCTGAAGTGGAATTACCCTGGAAATTAAGCGAAAAGCAGGGTTAAGCAATTGGTCATGTCCGTTTCCATCCATCGTTTATATCGAGGGAACAGAACGATTTAAAATAGAATTTATATTTGAACACGAACGAACATAAGAGGATAAGAAGTTGTCGTTTTAACCTTATTGCTCGAAGCTCCCAATCGCATTATGCACATCTGTCTTGCTCCTGTCTCTTATCATCCTATCTATCAAAATTAAAATAATTCGAAACGGAAACTTACTATTTTAAGATACACATATACACCTTTAAACCTCTTTAATTAAAATTATACTTGAAACTGTACAAACACAAATAACCTTGCTTCCAAAAAAAACATGCTCATATCGATATATACACAAGAGTTATGCATGTGGATGTGCATCTCGATGAAGAAAAGCTCACCAACAGCTATGTACGTACTGATGCAAGTTAAGGGATGATCACTAATAATTAACATGGCCTTAACACAAATAACCCGTCAAACCTCGAACATAATCACCATAACATCACAAGCATTATTGGATCAAGTTTATAAATCATGGATATAAAGGTAATTTTCATGATCTAACAACTCAAGAAAATAAACTATTATTTCTTCAACAGAAACACAAGTCTGGTTAACTTAACGTTAAGTGGCTGCCTTAAGATGTAGGCTCTTCATTTAAGCCCATGTTGCTGTACACAACAACAGTTTGTGACTCAGCCTGTCATCCTTCCGAGATCAGAAAAAGAGCAGCTACTGAAATGGCACTGCATCACTGCACAGCTGCGCTCCCAGCAGCCATAGGCTGCATACAAAAAAATGATATAACCAGAAGGCACTCGTAGAGCACATACCTCCGCCACGCAACCTGATCCACGTACATATCGGGTGATTAAATTTTGAAATATACTAACGCATACTATAATCGTTTTGCCCTTATCACTCAATTGAAGAATCACTTTGAAAATTAAATATTCTCATATCCAGACCTTCCGGATCTTCACCAAAAATCTAATCAAATTCGTCCTTTCACACACCCCAACCTGTCCACCAATGTATCCAATCCATTCACAACTTTTAAGATATCCACACAAACAAAACAGAGAGGGTGAAAAACATAACCTCCTCACCTTCGTGCAGAGTAATATACATTATTTGTTCTTAATAATCTTATCATGAAAAAAAGCACAAAAAAACAATATGCACAAGCATGTTAATAAAGGGTAAAGTTTGACCATTTTAAAACTGAAGTCCTTAACCATATTTCCACCGAAGATGTGATTTGTGTTCACAAGGCTTCAACACTAATTCCAAGAACAACGAGGCCGCTGCCATATATACTTTACACGCATGGTATGGTGATATGAACAGTTGAGACATGCAGCCCGTACTGTACTTACCATCTCCGCGTCAACAAACGACGTCGCTGCAATCTCCATATAATGGTCCCTTGGTTATTCAAAAATAATCAACTTTTGTTTTCGTATATTGCACTAAAATGTTTTACCATCGCCTCAAGAAGAAAACATGCTTGCGTGAACGTGCACAAAAGTCAAGGAATTTAGCTGACTCAGAAAGTGAAGTTTGATAACTAGTCTCGACGCGAAGTGCTTTATTTATTTATTATTGGTTCTGAGCTGCAAACGATTATAAAAGAACCACACGATACAAATGGAGGAGAAAGGGCGTTTGGGCTGGCAGGTGAGGCGCAGACACACCACACCACCCTCAAATCTAGCTGTTGAATCCAGACCCAATATAAACTGCATCCGGTATTCCACAAGCAGACAGGAGATTTACAATGGTGTCGTCCTTCGGCGTATGACCCTTAAACGATCTGCACATTCTGGAAAAATTAAACCCAAGTTCCTTGAAAGTAGCGATCTATTGCGGACATCATACAAATTGAAATCCTCTCCACTACAAACCAACACATATTATCCGAAAGCAAGATAAGTCAGTTCAAATTGGAAAAGGACACACGAACAGGACATTAAATGAGCACATTATTATACAGCACAATTACAAACAATCCATGCAGTACAGGGTGGGAAAAATTAATAATATCTAAATTGTAACAAATGGTTTTAGAAATTACACTTATGGCAATTGAATTGGCTGCATTCTGCCAAAAACTTTGCCCTAAAGTTAAGAAATTTGTTCTTGGACAGATTGACCGACAATTACAACGAACTTGCCTAGAAATGTACGAAAGTGCTCTCGTCAAAGACACGGTCTCAGTCTGGTGAAACAGCCGCCAAACCCCACGAATAATGAAATCCCACCCCAGACGTATCATAAAACGAATAAAAAAACCACTAAAAACGACAAAAAATATAGAAACAAAAAAACTAAACAGAAGGAAAAAAACAGAAATAACCCCAATACAAAATCGACCGGAACAACAAATAAAAAATAAGAAAACTAAAAAGATAAACAAAACAAAATAAACAAAAAAAAAAAAAAACAACACAATGAGCAGAGAAACATTCAGAAAAAATGAACTACAGATACACTCTGAACAAACCCAAAAACACAAATAACCACATTAGCATCATTCCTCCAAACTTAATTGAAAAAGGTTGAATATGAAATTAACAGATACAAATAATTTAACTTATTAGTTATTTATTAAAAAACATACATGTTAACTACATTAATCAACTGAAAATATTATTTATATAAAGTTATATACAAAAATAAACATATATCATAATGTGCAAGAGATAAAGTACCTACGGTATACAGAAAAAAAAAAATAATATTTTTTATTTTTTATTTTTTTTTCTTTAGATACCTCAGTTGAATGATTGTTATATGTCTTATTATTGGAGCGATTTAAGTCAAAATAAAATGATGGTGAAAACTCCTTGGACTGTACCAAAAGGATACCCAGGAGTCATAGAATTTATAAAAATACATTCACATCTATGAAAGGAAAATTAAATTTATAGTAGTTTAATAGGACAGTGGAATAAATAAATTTACGGACTTGGGTTTGTCCTGTTCCACGAACCAGTAAACAAGTAGAATAATAAATGAATTTTTAGAAATTTTCTCAAATTCATATATAGAGAACCAAATAAATATCTGACTGTCAACATCATAAACAGATTGGGATTTATTCTTAAGTATCATGATGACGCCTTGAAAATATATATGGTGGTCGAGAAATTAGAAAATAAAAAACACGACAGAAGACCAAAAAATGCGCCACGAAACGAACATACATATTCCAAAAATCAAACAACAAAAGATAAAACAATGAAAACGATAAAAAAAAAATAAAAGATAAAAAAAAAAATAAAATTAAATAAAAATAAAAAAAATCATAGAAAAAAAATCACAAGATACTTAATAACATAAAACAACAAAAACTAAACAAAAAAAAAAAAAAAACAGAAAAATAAAAGAAATAATAAGAAAAAAAAAAACAAAAGAAAAGAAAATGAAGAAATTCATAAAACTAACAAAAAAAATAATTAATTATAACACTAAAACAACAGAAAATAAACATGCAAAAAAAAAAAATAAAAAAAAGATAACAAAAAAAAATAAAAAAGAAAAAAAAGCAGAAATGGCGTAATACAGAGGGAATTGTATACGTATTGTATCCTAAATCTATGATCCATCAGTGTTCAAGAATGGTGCAAAATGGCCGAGGTTCATGAGAAATATGCTGTATTCACCAATTAAGTGGTTTTTATGATGCATAGTTTTAAGTCCAGGTCTGCAAAGCGAGCGGAAACCCATTGAAGCAAAGAAGTGCTGCGCAGAAGGAAAAGCAACAATCAGGGATATAAGTGAACGATGGTTTACTCCATGAAACTTTAGTAACTTCCAGTGATAACTCAATGTCTTATGAGTTCATTTCCTCGAATGATTGTAAATAGCGATTGACAACAGGGAAGCGACCTCGCACTTGTTAATAAGCCTACTTACTGCTCGTCCCCAAGGACGAGGTCCACAGTCCTGATAGTGTGTGAGCAAAATGTTGGTTAGAAACAGATTTAACAGGTTGGTGTGCAAAACACCCAATGCTCGGTCCTTTTTATACATTTATCGTTTTACAAAGACGGTCTAATAATTAATATTTTTTATAACATTGCGTGACGATATAAATATAAGCCATATAAGTATTTGTTATTTAATCCAGTAAACAAGCCGGCAGGAGCACATATTACGCCAATCTAACAAGAAGTGGTATATACAGGAATTGTGCTACTACACTAGGAAAGCGCATCCTGGTTGCCATGCAACTACTTTAGGTGCGACATCATATGTCGCTACATCCCGTCTCACGGTCTGTACTATGTACAATATGGAAACATGAAATAGAAATAAATCTTTGGGGTTAGGAGGCGGAAAGGAGAACGGTCACGGGACAGACAGACGCAGACAGACGAACGGAACGTAAAATAACAAAACACCACGTCCATTTAATACTGCCCCGATATACTATATTATAATATTATATATATATATATAATCGGGCGTATAAAAAAAAGGCTAGTGTAATAAAACATTAGAATGAAACATAGAGAGAGTAACACTCGGGAGAGGCAATAACCTCGCCCATACTGCTCGCAACGGTTCACTCAAGTGATACTTATATTCTATTCATTAGAATGTCACAGTTGCTGACAAGAAGTTTAGTTCTTTATCCAACATTTTTTTTTTGGGGGAGGGGGGACGGGGGTTGGAATTACTTAAAACTGTAGAAAATGCAAAAAAAGAATCCTGAATTTTGTTGAAAAAAAGCTGCAAATTTTTTTTTTTCTCCTACATTTTTTTTTGGGGGGGGGAGGGTGGGGTTGTAAATACTTAAAACATTCATTGTGAAATGCAAATAAAAAAAAAATTTTTTCTCAATTTTTTTTGGGGGGGGGGCATATAGTGGGTTGAATCACTTAAAACATGTAGCATGCAAAAAAAAAAATATTATTCTCTAATTTTATTTTGAGTGGAGGGGGTGGAAATCACTAAAAACATTGGAAATGCAAAAAAATTTTTTTCTTAACTTTTTTTTTGTGGGGGGGAGGGGGGGGGGTTTGAACACTTAAAATATGTAGAATGCAAAAAAAAATTTTTCTAATATTTCGAATCAATTTTTTTTTGGGGGGGGTGGGACCAAGTCCAAATCTAATGGATGATCCTTGGACTACCTAAACCCCCCCCGCCACCATAGTTTCGTCGAAATCCGTTCGAGGGTTTTCCGTAATACAAAAAATGACATTTGTCACGGCTCACGATGCGC
The DNA here is from genome assembly GCA_035128595.1 of Eptatretus atami. Lineage (NCBI taxonomy): Eukaryota > Metazoa > Chordata > Myxini > Myxiniformes > Myxinidae > Eptatretus > Eptatretus atami. The sequence continues at coordinate 7,508,520 of CM068967.1, read as the reverse complement.
TCACTGCCGGTTTGTCGCTATAGCTCTCTGTTCTCGATAATGGCGAGCTAAAAAAAATAAAACACACCTAACCTCTGCCATTGTCTTAGACAAAGTAATGGAACAGTTCATGATGAAGTATAACAAGTTCTGCACCGATGAACGTACACCTACAAGGTTTAATACAATACAGACCTGTCTTAGCTTACATAAGGGTCCATTCCTAGGATGCCTACATATTAAGTCGTGTTTTGATGTCCATTTATTATTAATCTGGTGTTGAAAAAAAAGAAAGATCGATAATTAAATTGACATTTACATTGTTACAGCTATCTCACATTACTCGGGGGGGCGGGGGGGAGGAACATTGTAGGCGAAGAGAAGAGTTGCAATACTGCATGCAGTCGTTTGCTGGGTCATAGGTGTCTGTCTACGGTTTCTGCACACGAAGATGGCTGAATCTTTGTCCATCTTATGAAAATTGTTTCGTTCGGCGAAGTTTGTCGAGGACCTCGATGGACTTTCATTTTCAAGTACTACAATAAATGTTCAATTGGGTCAGTCAGGACTTTGACTGGCCACTCAAGGACATTTTAATTTTTTCTTATTCAGTTCCATCCAGTTGTGTGCTTAGCTTTCTGCTCGTCGGATCTTGTCCTGCTTGAATGTGAATTGCTACCAGTTCAGTTCATGGCGATCGAGCGCTTTCTCTTGTACTATTTGACTCATTGTTCTTCCGTCTCGTGTGGCCCGAGAGACAGAGATGTCAAGTTCAAGCCTGCTCTCATTTCAATTGTCACCTGCTGACTTGATCTTAACTTCTACAGCTAAAGCTGAGCAACTTCAAGGTGCTCGTCTGGCCTTGGGAGGTTCTTTTGGGTCCTCTGGACTTTTCTGTCTCTGTACCGAGCCAGTTCTTTCAGGTTTAGTGACATAGTAGGAGATATTATAAGGCTTCTCTCATATTTTATCATCGCTTACCCTTCTTTGCATGCAGAGATTGGTCTCACACACTGTTCTCTTGAAGTTGCTTCCTTGGGTCATTATGAACCCGCTCAAAGACTTTCAAGCAAGGGAAAGCTGATGAACTAATTTCATATACTCTTATTTGAACATTTTATTGTGATCTTGTAATTCACATTAATGCAACTGGTATGCTATCTTCTATAATTATTATTATCTCCTGACAAAATCACAAACTGTTTCCTGCATTTTTTTTTTGTGGTAAGTGGATATTACTAGCACATGATGTAAATTATATGTATAGATGCAAAATAAAACTTTCATTCCTAATTTATTTATTAATAGCTTAAAATAGCTGTTGGCTTTTAAAATTACCCATAGTGCACATTCTAACTCCCACAAATTGATTAATGGGATAGTAATCATTAAAGTATATAACATATATATAGGTACTGTGTTGTATAGTCATGAATGGCCGGTCGATTTGGCGCTTGTGATGCACTCAGATGGGGTATGTGGCTATAATTGTGACATAGGTGGGCAACCATGGTGTGTGTGTGTGTGGGGGCGCAGTTAAAATCAGCGCACTGGGGAGGGTTTTTTGCATTTCTGGCTATTTAGATTGTTTTTGGGATACTTTTTGTTCTCTTTGTGGTGTTTGGTCCATTGGTTTCTACCATGCTCTTGCTGGGCGTTTCAGAGTGCATATTCCTGCTCGCCTGTACCTGCATGCATGCGAGAGAACTCGAGTTGCCAACACCACGCTGGTCATGTCTTGGCCTGTGGGGAGTTATATTACAAATCCTGGTCCACGTGTAAACTGTGTGTGAATAAGAACTATTCTCGTGGCACTGAGGGTCCTTTAACGTGTATTGTATTATTTATTTATTTATATATTTATTCACAAAAAGTTTCCATCTGCAATGGTAGGGGATGATTCTTTTTTCTATTGTCTTGTGTTTCATTAAATTTTATTCTTAAGTGATGTGTCTGCCTCATTCGATCTTGCACATGATGATAATAACCATTTGGTAGTATCACTAATCTGGCGGACCCAATTGACTTAAATACTTCAAACGGTAACCAGCGTGTGCAGACCACGGTTAAAGTTATATACTTTGTTCCATGTTTCCCCCCATGTAGACTTAAGGTAGGCTGGACGTGGTGAGATGGTACATTACAGCCTTTTCCCTTACATCAAAACAAATTGTAACTGGTTGTGGAGCACAGTGATTGGACAAGTCGATCAGTCAGGTAGCAAGTGGCGGTGGCGGTACTGCAGAAAAAAGGTGTATTTGCTTGCCTTCCCCACCTATGAAAACAGGGACGTGCTCTCGCTCTTGTATTGCGGTGCTCTGATGCTGGATGTTCTATCTTTGTGGGCCCTGTCGTTGCTCTGATTTTGCCCTCTCTGATCCGCTTCCATTAATGCCTGTTGACAGGCCTCCTTAGTGCGACTCCAATATACAAACCTGGCTACTTTACTCTGGCTTATTTCCCCTCTCTCTGGCAGGTTCAGATTGTACAACATAGGTAGTTGTGTATTTGGTGCCATTAGCCAGTTTAGCTTTTGTAAATAAGTTGTACTGCATTCTGTCTGTCATTGTGTTGGATTATGGCCATTCTGTCTCGTGTGTATATAAATGACACATTTTCTGAGCCGTGGTGGCCTCATGTTCCCTTTTGTTTTGCCGGGCCGCCATTTTGGGTTTAATTGGACTGTGGAGAGGCATTGTGAACATTCACAGAATAACTCACCATCCACAATTGTAGATTGTTAGTTAATTAATGGCTTTACATTGTGTGTGGTTTCTGTCATAATACTGACGGTAATTGGGCTGAGCCATCCGGTTACAATTAGGTTTCAGGTGATTTCACCTGGGACGTTGGATGATTCGTGATTTATAGGCCGACTCATTTATGGAAATCAAAAAACTTTTAGCAGTAAGGAATGTTTGTTTTTAAAACATTTAATATTTGAATGATTTTGCTATTTGTGTCGCAACGTGACAAAATGCCACCAAGGTCTAGGCCAATGCTGTGTCAAAATGAGGCCGGAGGAGGCTAAAATGAAGCAGCGTTGCATTGAAACGAGTACATGCCTCAGGGACTAAGTGGGTGTTCTGTCTGCTGGATTCAATGGTGGTCGTTTAAGATTCTAAGGTACATATACGAGTCCGTAATTTGTTCGTCATGACTAAATTCCTACTAGCCTGCCCGGAAGGAGATGTGCCTGCATGTTCATTGCCCACATTTAAAAGCCTACATGTCACTTCAATGAATTCATCAGTCATGAGAAGCCATCAGATTTATCAGATTAAATAGGACTCCTTTTGGGATTACAGGTAGAAAGAAAATATATGTTAGTTCTGTTGAATCCAGGCACTCCCAAGGCAATGGCACGCAACATTGACTGGTCCCAGAGTAGTTATTTCATTAAGTATTCGTTATTAGATAGTCCTGCCCTATATGTGTAATGGGGTATGGACAATATGCATTGTGTGGGTTATAGTAAGGTCTGTTTTCCATTCTTTATCTATTAATTTTGCTGCATCACATTGAGATTTCTATCACTACAAGCTGCAAGACCACACATAACAGGAGCAGTCATTTGCACTGGGCCCGCCATTTCCATTCACTCAGCATCCATTATCCACAGACTTACACTCAGACTTCACCAGTTCGACACCCAACGTTTGCAGCATTCCAATATTTTACCACCACACGCCTTCATAAAATCCACCACAGCCGGACAACCGAACTCGCTTACCTTCACCATTAAACAGCCACAACAATGCGCAACTACTCCATATTAATCAACCACTCTAAATACCGCGCAACTATAACACTCTAGTACCTATTGCTCAATCACAGTCAACCATCGACATATAAACGCCGCTCTGAACTGGCGGCAAATGGGAAGAGGCCGACACACCATAGATAACACTGATCGGGAGCTTCTGGCCTGTAACTGAAGCGCAAATGTCGCGCTGAATTAATTAGATTCATAATGGATAGTGCTGGTGCCACTCATTTATGGTTCCATTGAGTGCTTGGGAGGATGTTATGTGCGGGAGGATGCATGAAGATCCACCGCATGTTAATCTCAAAAATAGATCGCGTGCAGAGTGCGAGTGAATGCACCCTTTTCGGGAGCCAAAACCACTCGCACGGCGGGCCAATGCATGGATAATTTTCGCGTTGTCCCTTAGGGCTGGAAGCTCTAGCGGCTTGTCCTGATCCAAAGTCTGGACTCTGACACTCGCCGGGATATTATAACCACCAGATTCATACAGTCAAGTGAGGGACGTCAAGTCAGTCGGCTTGTTCGCAGAGTGCAGGGGTCAATCCAAATTGGCTCTGATTCTTGGCTTGGGTAGGTCACGGGTTGGAGGACAAATTTGCTTGGTTTAGGTGTGCCACTGGCAGCCAAAGCAGAGCTAACGGAGCACACCGACAGAACGGAATCCAACCAAGCAGAAGAGCAGGTGCTCGAACCAAGCCACAGTGATTGTCCCATTAGTATTACACGTACGACCTCTTTACAAATTCGACATCTCCGGAACTATCTTCTCACGACATTACCTTCTTTATTTCCAACCCCCCTTGATCCATCTTTACACCTTCCTCTGCGCACTCATTTCAAATATATCGATGACCGCACCACCATTTCTCCTCCCTAACCATGCCACCATAGACATCTATCAGTTCTTTCCTTCCCCCTCCCCCCTTCTTTCAGCGACGGGTTTGTAGTATAGTCGTCGATGACCTGGAAAAAGAGTCCACCAACCGCGTCAATATAATATATATATATATAAAATTAATACAAAGTGACCTATAACTATTTCTCTCTTCGATCTCTCTTCTCTTCTCACTCTCTCTCTCTCTCTCTCTCCTCTCTCTCTCTCGCGACTCTTTACAATTCCATCAGGATAATTTGTGGACCGGGCACTGTCATGTTAGAATAGATAGATGTGGATGTTTTCGGATTCAGGGACTCTGCACCAGGCTCATTGTGTTTGTAAATATTTGCGATTATATTTTGCTGATGCACACACACCAATCCATGCTTTCCCTGCATAGTACAAATATCGCTCGAGCATAAATTCCTTGCTAATGTACACATACCTATTCTCGCCCTGCTGTAAATAAACTTGCTGATTACTGATAGATTACCCAGTTCGTTGCTTTTTCTCTATTGCTCAGTGAATGTCATAACTATGCATTAGCGGTATACTCTACCCATTGTTGTCGTTAGCAGCGCACACTACTGCATCGAGCTCACAGCACTCCGGCGTGGCGTTGAGCCACGAACTCCTTGGCAGGATGGGTTGTCAAAGTAAGATACCAACGAAGTAGTGACACCGACAGGAACAAGTACCAATCGGCATTCATGGTTGTTCAACAACCAACCCACCCCAGGCGAGGCGGGTATCTGCGAGGTGTGACTCAGAAGGGGGTTCGGGGGAAGAACTCGATGTGCTTTCCACCTCATGGCGACCTCCGAACCCCGGCCATAACAATACACTGTAAGACTGACAGATTGTTATTGAAACTAACTTATAGGTAAAGAGTGCAATAGCAGGAATAGGAGTGGGTTGGGCAGGTTTTGAGTATATGGAGTTCGGAACAAGGTGGGGAGATTTTTTTTCTTTTTGTGAAATTAGGCTGGTGAAGTAGTAAAAAAGTTGTGATTTGAATCCCGAGATGAAAGATAACTGACATTTGAATTGATATTTAATAATGGCCAGTCTTTATTGAATATTCTGTATACTATAAGGAATCATCATTGTATGATGAAGCATGGTTCGGTTTAGGTGTAGAGGAAGAATGGGACTGACGTTATGTCAATGTATGTTGTTATGAAATTTTGAACCTCCATGTACCTCTGAGCTATCTGTAATCTTCCTAATGTTAATCTCACAAAGGAAACCATAACAGAGAGCATTACTATCACCTTTTCATAAAGGATTACTTGTTGCAAAAAGCACGAGCGAAATAGATGTGAAGATGGATACTAGCTCAAGTACGAAGGAAGTTTAAGGGATCTCATAGAATAGATGTCAACTCTAGTCCAGCAACACACACACACACACACACAACACACACACACAACAACTCACCTACACCACACACACACACAAATATTGCAGTGTTCACCCATTCAAGATCTGGTTATTTATACAATTTATGAACCATCAAGATGAACGAGAAGGCACTCAGGTTTAGAGCGATACCTCCACACACGCTGAATGTTATATGTTTTGTATGCAACTTGAGTAGGCCAATCGGATGAAGTTAAGTTTAATAAGCTTGTTTCTTTTCAACCTAACCAAACTCTCCACAAGTTTCTGTCATCGTCACATACTTTTTTGAGATATCCTGCACCAACAGACAGACAGGGTGTTGAAAACGATACCTCCTATCCACCTCTCGGTGGTGAAGGAACAAAGAAGATCCTTTTACTACGAATGCAACAAGTGCTCATAATAGAACCCAAAAGAAAAAAATGAAGATGAATAAAAGAACATGAAAAATTACAATGAAGGAGGAAAAGGGAAATTAAATTTGGAAGTTACTTTGATTGTTGACATCATCTTATTGATTTTTCATAGGTGTTTGTTGATTTATGATGATTATTCAATGACAAAGAATTTATGGTCATGAGATTTAGCAGAAATTAAATTATAAACCAAAATCAGAACAAACCGGTTATTAAACCGCCTGAAGTCAAAATAGATTTCCAACAAGCAGCTAGTTAGAATCCATTCAGAGGAGGTTGACACTTTCATTATTTTATGCACAACAAGATTTGATTTATCGCTATTTTTCAAGCCTGGTTTAAAAGAAAAAATCCAAATCACAGTAAGCAATGATGGAAAACGCAATGCAGTTGTTTGTTGAAGACTCAGGATGTAACGGGGAACATAGAGCGGTTGCATGCAGCAGCGAAAACACTACAATCCTGACGTTGTGTTTTATTAATTAATCTTTCAGTGGTTTACTTACGGGACTCTAGGGTAATAATATTTTTATTCTTTTTGTTAGTTGATTGCTTTCCACAATACATTTTCAAAGAAATTAACAAGTTGATAAAACTCCCCTGTTCACAACAAGGGAGTCAGATATCTGGTTGATGGTAACCTCTGGTGTCTCGTGTTGATTGCATTTTGCCAGATCAGGTGGATGTCCCTTTTGACCTTCGAATTCTCCAGAGACTCAATCCACCGATGTCAATTGCGAGCTCTCGCGATCCGATGGAAGTACTTTGGGGCAAAGTCGAGGTACGAGTTTCTCACTTTTCTGATGCGAATGACTGAAAGGAGTGAATAATGATTCGGAAAGAGAATACATTTGTCAGTGATCGGTTGCAATGGGTTGCAGTCCCCTATCAGTTTAAAAGTTACGATTTTGAAGATTGTGTGTTTGTTACTCAGTGCTTGTCATACACATGATTTGGATTTTCTGAATGCCTCTTTGGTGATGTGCCCATGATATTCATCTCGAGATTTACAGAGTTGGTGGATCTTCATCCAATTATGCTACGTTCGAATACCTTGTTGCCAAATCCCCAAGCCACCCTCATCTAAGGAGCGTCAGCATTGACCCAGATAGCTTAGTGAACCACACTGAGATCTGTAAGCCCTTACATCTTCGACAGATTATATAGGTTGACCCTTGACATTAGCTTTGAACACTTTACTGCATTTTAACATGCTTGAGGTTTGACCTTCTGACCCTTAGACGCCACCACAATTGAACGTACTTTTAGATTAGGACCATCTGAAACATTTTAAGGACCCAACCAACATCTTTCTTCTACAAACACAGGCTACTTTTCAGCAGTAATTGTAACATTCGACCCCAGATGGGGTACTCTGATCTTTAATCTACACCTGCGATATTGTTCACTTTAATATCACCCTGCGACCGAAAAAAATTGCCTCTGCCAGGTGGGAGAGGAGAGCGGGGCACGAGGGGCAGTGAGGGAGAAGGTTTGGGATGCTTCGATCTAGGCAGGACGTCTGCCACGGTGTCGGAGCACTGATGCCAGATGAAGTAGGGTCGGGCGGTGCAATTCGGAAGGGGAGGGGAGGAGTGAGTGAGTTGGAGGGATGGATGGAGGCAGGAAGGTGGTTGCTGGTGGGATTGAGACATGGGTAGGGGTGCAGCGAGGGTGTCGAGCTCATGTCGCCGATCTGCACCCGGTGGGCATGGTGGGCACGTAAGGGTTCCGCGTATCGCTGGGTCTGCCACCCGGCAACGCTGGTCCTTGCCGTATATATAAGAAATTCACATATTTCATTGTCATAACCAAAATGGTGAAAGTACAGTGGCTGCAAAAGTATTCACCACAAAATGCACATTTAGATGCACTTTACATTTATGTAGAAACATTTTTCTGAATGAACTTTATTTTCCATACCTGAGAGATCAAACGAAACACTATCTTTATATGCGTATGCAGCCTGCTCTCATATGTCGGAAGCGCAAACACAACGCGAATCATAACACGGTACATGGTGTTCAGGAGATAGTATCACACTCAAAGTCGAGCAGATTCTTCACGCAGCTAGTTATTGTGGCAAGCACTTTCTTTTGGCTCTAGCATAACTGGTACGAGCTCTTTTATGTTTTGTACTCAACAGTTTCTGTACCTGCGAACGGCGAAAATCTTATACCATTCATGTACATGTCGAACGATCTCACCATTCTGGCCAAGTTTGGAGTGCGGATCGTCGATGATGCATCTTCAAGTTCCCGTGAAAGTGTGCATGCTTCGTCAGGCTCCTCATAGACATAACACTCCCCAGAAGAGAAGCGTTTAATATTTCTTACAACCTTGAATTGCGTCACATGCCAGTGTGCTTGATTCAGCTTTGTGGTATTCACTGTCATCACTTCCTGGGCTGGCTCAATTATATTACAGCCAGTTTTTCGATTGATGGCTAGCCTCGGCATTTGCGGTCAGATTCTCAGCCAGCATAACTCTCATGCAAAAAGATGTTCTCTCCTTACTATCAGGCAAGCTTGAGTCCATGATGATGAAAAGCAGCCCCATACACGACATACTGCCACCAGCCAGTACGATGCTGTGTGGAGGTCCAGGTTCACGATACATGGAGAGCAATGCCACCGGAAGCGAGACTGTTGCTGAACGACTTCTCTGAGCACCGACTAGCTTCAGGGGAGAGGCCTCCGTCTGAGACCAGACGCTTCCCAGCAGATGCTGGACCTCCATCTCCTACGATGCCGGATTCAACGCCCCTGTTTGTCCCCTGTAACACGCTGGCCCGCCCTCCGCTTGTATCAGCCCCACTTGCGCTCCCCCTTCCACTGAATAGAGGTTCCCGTTGTGGAGGAATTCTGAAGACTCGAGCGGAGAACATCAAATACCTACGGTCTCGGAAAATAGAAGCGGCCTACTATGTCCCTGCGCCGCAAGCTGACATCCTAGACTCGAGCGGCATACCGGTACAGAGATACTCATTTGGTACATCTGCTTCACTTGTTCAACTTCTCCACACACGCCGCCCTCTTGGACAGCAGATGTGGCTGACCAGCGATAGCCAGGATTTTCTTGATGAGAGGAACGCTGCAGTCCCAAAAGAATCAGTGTCTCATCTTCAATCCGGCTGACGTCAGAGGTCCAGTCTCATCATGAGATGAAGCAGATGGCCGACACTGACCAGTACGCGCCTAACAGCTTTCGGTCACATGCACAGCTAGGCCTAAGCAAGCCGACCAACCCATGGATCATTGAATCAATGCTACCCAGCCCGACCAGATAAAAATCACAAAAATGTCCGAGGAGAAACCGCACCCTTGTGTGAGCCGACAAGAGTCTGTGACCTTGGCTCTAGCTAGCTAGCAGAGACTGAGATGATCTATTGCGCTAAGGATAAGCTAGATATGATCTCTCCGGTTACCTCATAGCTATGTCTCACCACCAATTTACGTCGCAATAGCAGATCCAGATGTCATTATAGAAGCCTGGAATACTCTAGGAGTATGTTATACCAAGAAGACCAGTAATCAGCACTGACGAAGATCTCGCACAGCCCTCTCACTACACTTCACACATCATAGGACCTCACAGGATATAATCATAGAGTCTTGAATGTATTGACGATGTAGTAATCTTATGCGTTAATAAAACACACAGGTTCATTAAGTGCATTGATAAATTCCAACGCACTGCGAGCAGACTTTTTGGAACCTCTCTTCTTGTACATCCTTCTCAGAATCAGTGCCACTGAATTCCAACATCTGAACAGTTGATAAGCCGAGGCCCATAAACACCTCACTTGTGTTTCAGTGCCAGTAACAATGGAGTCCTACGTCTAGAGTTATGGGCCCTCTCACCTGCCACAATGGTTAGCTTAGTGACTCTCTACATAAGGGCGCAGACTCATCACACTGTGACGTTTTAGCAAGTATGCGTTTTGAAATTTGTTCTAAACGTGACACGTTGAATCGTTATGGGTAGTTTTGATAACATTGAGAGCACGGGGAACACATTGCCAGGTAGCGTCGTCGGCGACGCTGGCTGTAAAACAGTCCGGACCGCCAATACTCACATCAAAGTGTTCCTACTTCAGTGGTGTTTTCCTTCTATTTTTTTTGTTAATTATAAGGGCAATAATAACCGAAAATTAATTATTTTTAATTAATGAAAAAAAACAATTAATGTAAAAATTCATTAATTGTTAATTATGATTGTTATTATTGTAATACCTGTGGAGAAAGCAACTTGGGTAGACAGGCTTGAAGTAGACTGCTCTGCAACACCTGAGCGGCAG
>CM068967.1:7445360-7457373 GCA_035128595.1 Eptatretus atami | reverse complement strand
TAACGCCCTAGTCGCTTTGGACCCCACCGGTGAGCGTTATATCGATTTTCCACTGTATATATATATATACCTATAAAATCATTAATTTCGTAAAATTTTAGGATTTCACTCCAGATTTCGGCACTTAATTAGTCCACATGCTCCGATCCTCAAATATGAAGACAGATTTTGATTATATACTATAATTAGTCCGTGAGAGGACATCATGGTTCCAAGGCAAGGCATTTTTGAGCAGGCCTAAACAAATGGTTGCTTCAGACCCCTGCGAGGGAGAGCAGGATGACCAAGGATAAGCCTGTTTTTGATTTTGCATGTGAGATGAGTTAATTATCTTCAAAAGGGGTGTTTAAATTAACCCGATTACCCAGTTTTTATTCACGCACTCCCTTTGAGTTCCCTTTGTATGCTTGCAAAGTTTTTGGCCGCGTGGTATCATGGTTTTTGGAGTTATGGAGGAGACACACTGACATATCGACATTTATTTTATTAAAATATATTTTATTACTCGCAAATAAAACCCGTTGATTTGCTGATGAGGAATATTAATTTAAGGGAAGAGGGGTGGGGAGAGAAAGAGAGAGAGAGAGAGAGAGAGATAGAGAGAGAGAGAGAGAGAGAGAGAGAGAGGACAGAAGAGTGAAGAGTGGGAGGGGTAGAGAGGAGGGAGGGGAGTGAGGAGGGTTCGGGTGGGGAGAGGAGAGGAGAGCAAGGAGGGGTGAGGGGGAGGAGGCAGGGTGGAGAAAGAGGCAGGGTGAATAGAGAGGAGGAGGAAGGGGGTGGATTGCGAGAGGAGGGGGAGAAGGGGGAACTAGGAGGTGAAATGAGAAAGGGGGAAAGCGATCAAGGGAGAGGGGAGAGCGACGCTTCACCACACATCACTCTACACTTCGGAGGAATGGGGTGTGAGGAGGCTGTAGGAGAGAAGAGGATAGGGGAACAATGAGGGGGAAATGGGGAGGGGAAGGGGTCTTCTGGACTTGCGTTGGTCGTGGGACTTGAAAGGAGGGGGTGGGGGGGGTTCAACTTGAATGATGTGAGGGGAAGCCGGGGAGATGGTCTCTTCTGCCGGCATTAGTACAGGATTGAACGAAGTGAAGTATGTTAAAACAGCATGTTCAAACAGGATAGCAAAACCAGCCGTCACTTTCAAACAGCACATTCCCTTTTTAAAGAGATTATAACAAGGGCTTCCCTTGAAGTATGTGACTCGAACTGTGGCTGCCACCCTGTTTACCCACTCTGGAACTGGAGTGCCAAAGAAGACTCAAACCAAAAAAACGAACACCCCTCCAGCATCAGGACCTGCCGCCAAGCCCAACTCCACAGTCCAAACCCCGAAACCCGGTTCAGGCCAAGAGACCCTTGAACCCATCGCATCGGGACTGCAATGCTTATAAATGCCCAGAGACACCAGTGTTTCATGCCTTTATTTAATTTCAGCACATGTTTTACAACCAAAATGTGATCAGCCCCAGAATTTCTCAACCCAAGCCGAATCCCAAATTCAAATAATAATAGAATCGAACCCAGCAGCAGCTCTGACCACCAAAAAAGTGCCCACCTGCCCAACCCGCACACTCCCCGACACTCCGGGCTCAAAACACCACACAATCACCACAGCTCAACATCACCACCTCCAACCTACAACACAACCACCTGTGGGAACTTATCACAACCACCCATTGTTTATCACTTCATGAAAGTTGGAAGAGGGGTGAGAGAGAGAGGAGAGAGAGAGGAAGGAGGGGTGCGGGAGGGAAGACAAATTAAGAGATGGGGGGGGGGAGGAATGATTGGATGGATGGATGGATGGAGGGAAGGGATGAATGGATGGATGATGGATGGAAAGAGGATTCATTGCAAATTTCACAGTTGTTCATGAACACACGATACTCTAATCTCACAGAATGAGCACAAGGTGTAAGGAATGAATGATAAATTAATGAATAAGTTATCACCTGCTGTTCATTCGTCTGCCATTCCATTCCATTCCATGCAGCAATGAACTTAGGTTTTGGAAACAGCTCTCCCCTAATAACCTCTAAAGTACTCCACCAGGGGGTCCATTTCAGAGCATCTCCAGAGGGTGATCAACATGACCGCTCCAAGGTGAAGGTTTCATTTTAAACTTTTGTCAGATTTAACTAAGATAACAGAACACATGTTTATATATGTACTTCATATACATTATCACCTAACTTCGTCTTTAACGTCACTTTATAATTTTATTTTCAAAAACAACAACAGCTGTGATAAAAATTCATTTATGCTGCCATCTACTGTCTCAACATAGCTAACAAACATCAATTTGATCCATCCATCCATCCATCCCTTCCCTCCATCGCATCCATTCCTTCCCACCATCCATCCATTGATAAGGAATGGCAGGCTTGGCACCACATGACAGCATGGAGCGCAACACAATCAGGTGGCCGATCGATGTATTTTTGATTGTGTTGTGCAGAGTGTCAATGTAGAGTGACAGGGCATGTACTTTTGCCGTGTATCGCCATGGCTTGCAAGCGAACATCCAATAAGCTTGTAGAGCGCTTGCCAAGTAGCTTAAACACACAAGCAATCACTCCAACAACGAAACGGTTGATGAGGAACGGCAGGCTTGGCAAGCAGTTAGCGATCGCCGATTGGTTATATTGAACACCTTCAGGAGATACCTGGAGTATCAAACAATGTCCAAATTGGAGAAATGAACACTGTGAGCAGTCGGAATTGCTGCTGAGGTCAATTCTCTACAGTTTACATTTTGAAATTTGGCTCAGGTTAAGAGATTCTCGAGGTTATTCCATGTGCGGAAATGAAATAAAGCCAAGAACACTGGCGTCTCTGGGCGTTTGTAAGCATTGTGATGCATCCAGTGATTTGTTGGTATGATAAGGCATTCCATGATACGAGTGAGGAAAGTGCAAAATAAAAACTATTGTTAAGAAACCGTTGTGGCCTGTTCCAAGTCAAGGCAGTGAGCAGGCCAAAAATAAATGGCGAATTAAGACCCCAGCAAGGGACAGAAAAGTGACCAAGGATGATGCCTTGTTAAAGGGTAATTAAATAAGGCTGTTAATTATCTTCACAAGGTGTGTTTAAATTAGTCCAAACACACAATTTTCATTCATGCACTTCCTTGGAGTTTTCTTAGTGTGCATGCAAAGTTTCAGGCTGTTAGGTTTTATAGTTTGGGAGTTATGAAGGACACACACACACACAACCCACACACACACACACACACACACACACACACACACACACACTTATTAGTATAGATAAACAGCTGCCAATCGTTGTGTGAGGGTAAACAAAACTTGGCTCTGCAATTAGAAAAACATGTCATACGGCAAACAGGTCATTGGGTGTGAAAAGCTTTGAAACTCACAGAGAAACTCCATAATGTTTCGAAAGCAAACCCGGTTCATATTAAGAAAATCAACTCCTTTAGAAACAGCCGCGAGGACAAAGGAAAACACGATTGCTCGTTCGTGGCTGAGGTTAAAAGTTAAAAAAAATATAATTCTATAAATATTGAATCCAAGAGAAAAATTAACAAATTCAATTGAAAAACATATCAATCCAGAGAGACACAAATGTCAGTCAACGCTTTTCACTGCTCGAATCAACATGGAGGAACTCCTAACACGAGGTCGATGAAGGGTTTTTTGGATTAAAAAAAAAAAATGTTTCTATGTCGAAGTGATGGATATATAACGAAACACATCGCACAAAAAGTTAAGCAAAGCGATGTCATCGAAAAATGAAATTGCACAACATTTGAACACCGAGGCCAAACACAGTCGGTCCATGTGAGATGTGTACAATATTACACACATATATATATATATATATATATTATATATATTATTATATATACACACACACACACACACACACACACACACACACACAACACACACCACACATACAGTACATGTGTCTTTGTCAAAGATATTCGATAATATGAGTGAGGAAAGTGAAAAAAAAAAAACTTTATTGTTAGAAATCGTTGCGGCCTGTTCCAAGTCAAAGTGTGGTTGAGCAGGCCAAAAAAGATGGCGGCTTCAGACCCCAGTGAGGAACCAGGATACGCCTTCAGACCCTAGAGAGTGAGGTGACCGAGCAGCCTGATGAAGGATATAATTAAATGAGGCTCTTAATTATCTTCAAAAGCGTGTTTTAATTAACCCAAACACCCAATTTTCACTCTTGCACTTCCTTGGAGTTTTCTTAGGATGCATACAAAGTTTCAGGCTGCTTGGTTTTACAGTTTTGGAGTTATGGAGGACACAGACACACAGACACACAGACACACAGACACACAGACACACACACAGACACACACACAGACACAGACTTGACATTTATTAGTGCAGACTATTTTTAGGTCGCAATGCTAAATGGAGGTTTTCTTTTAATCAAATGATCGCCTTGCACTGCAAACGTTGTTTTAAGGCTTTCAGTACAGGCTGTTGTTATCAACAACACTGACATGGTTTGTTAAACTTTGTGATAATCCTCAGGTTGTATCTTAACGCACTGTTAAACAAATGATGATTCCATGGTGTATTTATACGTTTTAGATGGTATATCGTTTGGTATCACGCTCTTGGCCTGGTTGAATGTCTATCTTTGCCTGCGTGCACAGCTTTTCAAATGCAGCATGGGAAGCGGCCACCAGAAACAGGAGACAGACAAACGCACGGACAGATACCATGGTTCACATTGTATTGTTATGGTGCACCGGCCGACACGGTTGTCTGGTTTGAATCCGGTGAGTCACTTAGCGACCACGTCAGCCCCACGGCGCAGGGATTTCCTGTCAGATCCCGTACCCAATGTCGCATAACCATACAGATTGAAATCTCTGTGGCGGGTGAGCGACAAGCCGAGGCAATCACCGGACAGATCTTACCTTTTGGCCGAGCAACCGATGGTCCGCGTGATGCCGGTACTCCAGCAGTACAAGACTGCGACCAATCTCTATCTCAGTGAGATTTCCCCAGAGCCACCAGATGAAACCGTCACAAGCAAGCAGGATGAGCCAAAGACCAAGTCAAATTAATCAAGTGTATTGTGGTGTAAAATAAAGGCACATATGTACAACAACGATTGCAATCATAAATTCCCCATTGTTAACCCTACCGATACATGCTGACGATTAACAGTCCAAGCATATGAAAGGGAATGTTAATTAATCTATGTATTAGGCCTCAGACACACATGACAGAGGACACAGGTCACTACATGATAAGCAGAGGATGCTAGGCTCAAACCAAATATTGTTGATTTGGCAGGATTGTCCAACTCCGAGCGAGCTCTGAAGGCTGCTTGGCGCAATCGGACCTGACCCCTTATAAAGGGAGGAGGAGTAGCAGAAGAAGAAGAAGATTAACCATTTATTAACCCTTAGGAACCATAACCGCAACAATATAATAGATCGTAGAATGGATTTGGACTTTTTGTCCCAAGCATCAGGGAGACAGGTGGGTCCAAATGGGAACACCAAACAGGCAAATCCAACTACCCAAGCAACAGAGTTGGTAGCATCGGGTTTATCATTCAGGACAAGTCAGTGACAGTTTGTAAACAAAAGTCCACGTCATGTTAGAACAAATTGGCTTTATGATTGTGCTGTAGATCAGGGCAGCCAGTCTTGCGGCGTGTGGTTCATACTGTGCTCCCGTCACACATCATAGAATGGTTGACGTGATCACTATTTATCACTTCGTGAAACACTTAAAGGGTGATCTTTTCATGACGTAAACAAATCTGGTATAAATGGTCAGTCCCTCCTCCCCCATTCTGATACACCCTGTCACATGAGTCCAAGACCTTTCCACAAGGTAAGGTGGACCGGCTTTTTGCAAAGTTGGCGCAAGGACTCATTCAAACAGCTTCGCCTCCTTCACAACCTCGATCAGCACTTTAACACGACTGGATCAGTCCTGACACGGAGGACATGCATGAGGCATAACATCGAGGTCGAGACGGTTGTACAAAACATGCACAAATCTAGAAACGAATACGATCATTGGACGGCAGTGTAAGCAAGTTGCATTTAATCGACAACTCAGCAGAGGCAGAGGCCAACCCCACATTTAACCAAACATTAATAAGTACATCGTTGTGTGACACGAAAAAACAAAAAGAGGAAAAAATAACTAGGGTTTGTTGTTTTTTGTATGAGTGATGCAAAAGGGGGGCTGAGCACGATAGCTCAGGAGTATATTCACCTTTGAGTTGTCTCGTCTGGGTTTGAGTCACGACCACACCATAAATTGTTGGACCGGGGTTTCACAAACACTGAGTTACATCATCAATGAGTGCGCAGACCCTCAGACGTACGTCAAGCTGGTGACACGTGTGCCACATCATCGGTAGCTCATGGACATCAAAAATTCCATGGAGTCCTTTGCTAAGAGTCGTTGAATTGTCGGTGGTACCCTGACTACCACTGGGAAGGAGATGGCAAACAACCCAGTGTAACCCTTACCAAGACGCTACTTCAGCAGCACAGAGCTGCACTGGGGAAGACGACCAGAGAAGGACAGATGCAGAAGGCTTCTTTCAGGATACCGCAAGGAATGTAAAAATGTCTGCTGTACAAAAGGCATCCGAAGCAACGGGCGTGAAATAGCATTAGGATTTCGATTTTGTCTCACATTTTATGTAGAATCCAGAAAAGCGTGTTAAGAGTAACAATACTTGGTGGACCTTCAAAACCCTTTTTGCAACTCAACAGTGTACCAGCCCGGAAATAGAGCATCGGTTCCTGTGGACGATGGAGGAGGAACACAATGGTGAACACCCCAAGGTAATGCAACAATAGGTTGCCAGGTGCAAGGCAGCCTGTCCACTATGCACTACAGGCAACAGCTTCTGTAAACCAAATGGGCACAGGTCCAACATGGAACACACTTCAGTGACGCCGAAGCTCAACAGTTGCTCGAGATTGGTGAAATATTCATGAAAAGTGCCACAACCACACCACCTCTCATCGCCGCAGCTAACATGACGTTTAACCATTTTCTCATCCATCCACTATTTGTACTCGTCTGGGACACTTCATTTTGAGAGCTTTCTCACTGTTTAAGGCTTGGAGTCTAAACTATACGATGAGATCGATTTGAGCTGATGTGAGCATCGACCAATCAGAGGCATTGTCCCTTTGATCATTGTTGACCTGTCCAATGTGTTTCATATAAATGGCCTGCTGCTGTCTGCTTGAGGAAAACACTTAGCTCATCATTTCATCGTCATAACCCTCTCTCTCTGACACTTCAAGGAACTTCAAGTATCACCCTTCCCCCTTTACTCCAAACCTGAAGCCCTACCTTTTACAATGTCCTTCTAACCAGAGCCAGTAAATTCGTTGTGGGTCTCACCTGGGCTTGTCTCAGACTTTAAGAGTCCTCACGGGTTGGTTCACACACTGCGTCCTGAAGAATGGCACGACTCCACTCTCATGAGGCTGGATGGGCAAGAATACAAAGGCAGACAGGGTCATTAGACTTCAACACTTTAAAAGCACAGACACACCTGTACCGTCAATGTTAAAAACAGCAATTTTAAATCAAAGTCTGAAAAACAAGGCACATACTCAGTGATGCGGCATCCTCATAACAGATACACACACACACACGTTCCTTCCCTCCTTCTCTTTACGACTATCTCCTGCAAATCTCACTTTCTCTTCTTACCCCAATCCTCCAACACTCCCATCAACCTTCCGAATTCTCCCTCCTATCAACCTCCCTTTTCATGTATTACATGGAGAGCAACTCTCGCGTCCACCCCCGTGTCCTACAACCACCAACATTGTTCGACGAGTACCTAATAACTCGAAGGCCCACATGTGACTCCAATCACCCATGTACGTCCCAACAGTTCGATGGCAAGGGAGTTTCGGTGTGATGAGGGGTCACCTAGTTATCACACCAGTCCTCCCATCCCCCCAAACCACCACCATGATGGTAAATATTTTACCACCTTCCTTGTCGATCCTAAAAATCCTCCTTTTACTCAATTAGAATCACCATCGACCAACTTCTGGTCCATCACTGTTGTATCACGTCATTGTTAAACTGTTCGAGCCTAATGGTGAACAAGCGAGCTGATGAACCACAAACAAGCTTGCATGTTACTCTTTCCTCTTACATTCCACATTATTCCTGAATTTAATTATCATTTATTTAACAGATTTATGTAAGAACATTCGAAATCCGATTTTAAAATATCCTTCATTCCATTAGTCATTGCTAAGTAGGGGACTATATTGTCACCTTAATGTACCGCAGATGTTTGTTTCGATTGCATCAACCTTCGTTGTGTGAGTGACGGGTCGTTGTGCTTTTGAGAACTTTGTGTGAGTTCGGAGCCGTTTCCTCTTGGTGCTGTTCGTTTTGCACTCCACGTGACATGAAAGTACGTGCCAAAGGATTTCTTATGAGACACAAAGATACCGAGTTGGATGTTAAAATGGCAAAAAAAAATGTGAAAATCAGAAAACGAAGGAGGAGAACAAGAAATAGAGAGAGGGGAGTGAGGGAGTTGGAAGTTAAGTATTTCCAGATGGCACAGCGAAGGGAACTGAACTAAGAATCAAACAAACAAAGGGCGGCGAGACGGCTCGACCCAGCGAGAACTCTCCTCGACTCCCCCTGCAACTTCAACTCGATACCCTTCCTTAAAATACCCACTACTCCCCCTTCAACATCAACTCGATACCCTTCCCTTAAAAGACCACAAATCCCTCCAACTTCAACTCGATACCTCTTAAAATACCCACTACTCCCTCTCAACTTCAACTCGATACCCTTCTTAAAATACCCACTACTCCCCCTTCAACATCAACTCGATACCCTTCCTTAAAATACCTAACTCCCTCCCAACTTCAACTCGATACCCTTCTTAAAATACCCACAACTCCCCCTTCAACATTCAACTCTTACCTTCCTTAAATACCCACTACTCCCCCTAACTTCAACTGATACCTTCCTTAAAATACCCTACTCCCCCTCCAACTTCAACTCTATACCCTTCCTTAAAATACCACTACTCCCCTTCACATCAACTCGATACCTTCCTTTAAATACCCACAACTCCACTCCAACTTCAACTCAATACCTTCCTTAAAATACCACAATCCCCTCAACTAAATTGATACCCTTCTTAAAATACCACAACTCCCCCCAATCAACTCAATACCCTTTCTTAAAAACCACAACTCCCCTTCAACATCAACTTGATACCCTTCCTTAAAATACCCATCCCCCTTCAACATCACTACTCGATACCTTCCTTAAATACCACATATCCCCTCCAATTCAACTCAATACCTTCTTTATACCACAACTCCCCCTTCAACATCACTGATACCCTCCTTAAAATACACTACAATCCCCTCCAACTTCAACTCGATACTCCTTCCCTAAAATACCACTACTCCTCTCCAATCGATACCTTCTTAAAATATCCCACTACTCCCCCTTCAACATCAACCTCGATACCCTTCCTTAAAATACCCAGTACTCCCCTTCAACATCGATACTCTTCTTAAATTACACCATACCCCTGCAACTTCAACTCGATACCCTTCCTTAAAATACCCACTACTCCCCCTCCAACTTCAACTCGATACCCTTCCTAAAAAATACCCTCTCCTCCCCCTTCAACTTCAACTAAATACCTTCCCTGAAATCCCCTCTACTCCCACTCCAAGTTCAAGTTGATACCCTTCCTTGAAATGCCCTTTACTCTGACTCCAACTTTATTGAAATACCCTTCCTTAAAATACCCTCAACTCCCCCTCCAACTTCAACTAAATACCTTTCCTTAAATACCCTCTACTCCACCTCCAACTTCAAGTTGATACCCTTCCTTAAAATGCCCTCTACTCCAACTCCAACTTTATTGAAATACCTCCCATAAATACCATATACTCCCACTTTAACTAAACACCTTTTCTTAAATACCCACTACTCCCCCTTTAATATCAACTCGATACCTTTCCTTAAAATACCCTCAACTCCCCCTTCAACATCAACTCGATACCCTTCCTAAAAAAACCCTCTCCTCCCCCTTCAACTTTAACAAATTACTGAATTTCCCTGAAATACCCTCTACTCCCACTCCAAGTTCAAGTCGATACCCTTCCTTAAAATAGCCTCTCCTCCCCCTTCAACTTTAACTAAATACCTTCCCTGAAATACCCTCTACTCCACCTCCAACTTCAAGTTGATACCCTTCTTTAAAATTCCCTCTACTCCTACTCCAACTTTATTGAAATACAGTACCTCCCATAAATACCATCTACTCCCACTTTAACTAAATACGTTTTCTTAAATACCCACTAATCCCCCTTTAACATCAACTCGATACCCTTCCTTACACTACCTTCTACTCCCCCTTCAACATCAACTCGATACCCTTCCTAAAAATACCCTCTCCTCCCCCTTCAACTTTAACAAATTACCTTCCCTGAAATACCATCTACTCCCACTCCAAGTTCAAGTTGATACCCTTCCTTGAAATGCCCTCTACTCTGACTCCAACTTTATTGAAATACCCTTCCTTAAATACCCTCTACTCCACCACCAACTTCAACGAAATACCTTTCCTTAAATACCCTCTACTCCACCACCAACTTCAAGTCTATACCCTTCCTTAAAATGCCCTCCACTCCGACTCCAACTTTATTGAAATACCTCCCATAAATACCCTCTACTCCCACTTTAACTAAATACCTTTTCTTAAATACCCACTACTCGCCCTCCAACTTTACCGGAATACCTTCCCTGAAAAACCCTCTTAAACTCCCCCCTCCAAATGAAACGAAATACCTTCCCTTAATTACTATATTCTCCCCCTCCAACTTAAAGTTTATACCCTTCCTTAAAATACCCTCTACTCCCACTCCACCTTTAACCAAATACCTTCCCTTAAATACCCTCTAATCCTCCTCCAACTATAAATAAATTCCTTCCCTTAAATACCCTCTAATCCTCCTCCAACTATAACTAAATTCCTTCCCTTAAATATCCTCCAACTTAAACTAAATATCTTCCCTTAAATATCCTCTACTCCCCCCCCCCCAACTTTAACCTAATACCTTCTGTTAAATACCCTCTACTCCCACTCCACCTTTAATGAAATACCCTCCCTTAAATACCCTCTACTCCCACTTCACCTTTAACTAAATACCTTCCCTTAAATACCCTCTACTCCTCATCCAATTTTAACTAAATACCTTCCATTAAATACCCTCTACTCCCACTCCACCTTTAACTAGATATCTTCGCTTAAATACCCTCTTCTCCCCCTCCAACTCCAACTAAATTCCTTCCCTTAAAGGTCCCATGACACCCAAAACTTTCTGGTTATTTATATATTAACTTCACCTTCCTAGTGAAGAAATCACCCATGTTTTTTATTTATTTATCAAAAATGGGATAATTAGACCAATATTTCGATCATTTATTGTGCTTTTCACAACTTGCTATGCCCCGCCCCTTAAAAAAGTTGACTTCAGCGAACCGCAGCGTTGACGTCACATGCAGAAACTCGCACAGAGTGGATTGACTCGAGATCTCTGGAGTCTAGACTAGTCCGATAAATCCGTCATCCGTCCGACTAGGCCGATAAATCTGACGTGCTGTAGCTTTTATTTATTATTCTTCTTTTCTTCATTGTTTTCCTACTGGTGCTACAATGACGACGAAGAAATAAATAAATAAAAATGCAACAGGAAGTCAGATGTATGGACTACTTTGAGACAATTGTGGCTCACAGGTGTGGTTCTGCCACAAGTTTTCATCGTATCCGGACAGCGAGATTGCTTCGTTTTATGCGCGAAGAGACACGGCCGATGACATGCGCCGGCCTTGCTTGTGATTAATTCGCCACGGAGAAACATGTCCGCTCAGCTGCGCTGTTCACGTTATGTCACTAAAATATTTCTGATATCGAGCAGTATGCAAGTCGAATTTACATTATTGAATTACGAATAGGA
>CM068967.1:7419798-7445335 GCA_035128595.1 Eptatretus atami | reverse complement strand
TGTAGTCTAGACCAGTGTGTATATCTTGCCAAGTTTCCTTCCGATGTTCCCTCCCGATCATACATGACGAGGAAATTTCATCGCCATTTTCCTCTGCTTGTCCTGCTTCGGGCCTGACTGCGTAAGGCCAGTAACTTTTCATTTTCCAGCTGCCCTGAATTGCCATCTCCGCGTCCGTTATCCGACCACTTAATAATACTTAAGCTTTTTAAACCAACACAAATAGGGCATTGGGGGATCTTTATACTCAACGTTTTTAGCTCTCCACAATCCTTCATTCTTATTTTCCTCTGCAATTGCGAACAACGGTCGTACATTCACGGAAAAGATAACTGTGAGTATTCTTGTTACCCTTCAAATCGGCAAAAAAAGCCTCAATTCACCCTAAAACAAGCTTTTTTAAACCAAACAAAAGCATTGTCCTTGACTCAACTTTTTGTTCTGGGACACTCACTATCGGGGAAAGGCGAAACGCTATGATTGTTCCATGACAAATCGCGACATGTACGTTCTACCTATTAAATCCAAAATAGACAACGGCCCAAAAAAATGTAAATGCTTCAATATTGATTACTCTTCTAAAAAAAAAGTGAGAACCAAAAAAAAAAGACATCGTCTGAAACTCACTGTTCGTGTATCTGTGAACATCAAGTATTTCGGCCAATGTAACAAAGTCGACAAAAACTTTGTGAGTTTCAAGTATGAAAACACAACAGTGAGTACTTTACCCCTTCAATTCGCGGCTCAAAAAAGCATCAAATTACCCTAAACGACAAGCTCTAAGAAAACCAAACAATAAGCATTGTCTCTGACTTCAAGAATATTGTCATCTGGCAATACCGTAAACGAATTCCCGAACCCCGAAACCGCATGTCGATTCTCATAAGCGAACATAGGTAACGAGTAAAATTTTTTAGCTTCAAATAATTCCGTCGACAAAAGATGCTCAAATTACCCTTTGCTCTAACCATCAAGCTTTTAAAACCAAACAACAGAATGCATGGCTATGACGTCAACTGACGTCATTGTGTTCTGCTATCACTATTCTGGCAAGGAGCGAAAACGTACTGGCATCTCCATTGAAATAGTGAGTATTTTTACCTTCAAATTGCGCAAAAAAAGCCAAAGTACCTCTAAAAACAAAATTTTAACAGCCAAACAAAGCGCATGTCCCTGACATCAACTTTTTGTTCCTCACACTATTTTCTAAGAATAAGACGAAAATCGTGTATTTCAATGAGAGAGAGTGAATGGACGTCTACCCCCGAGTTCAAAAGGTTATCGGCTTGCCAATAAAATGCTTTCATAAAAAATAATCTTTACTATATAAAAAATACAAGCTTTAAAACCAAAAACAAAGGAAATGAAGAGAGTAGTACTTTTGTCTGTCAGTCACAAATAAATCATCTGAAGCGTAAAGAGACTGCAGTAATATTTGGAAGAAATCAACGGATGATGAAATTAAGAATAACTCTTCAATATTTAAGTCGACCAAAAAAACTGCTCAAAGATTACTGCGTAAACAAATCTTCACACTTTAACACCAACAAAATAAGCATTGTAAATCTTGAACTCTCACAACTTATTGTTTCATGTACATCTAACTATTTACTTGAAGCACCGAAATACGTGTTTATTTGCTTTATTAAAAATGATAGTTTTTACACTTATAAAAATCGCGCCAAAAATGCTCAAATTACCTATGAAATTTCAGTACTATAAACACAGCTTTTTATATACTTAAACAAAACATTGTGCGATTCAGACCTTCATTTGAGGTTTTCTGGCAATCCACTATTTTTAATTAAATAGTAAAGCGAAAACGTGTGCTGATATAACACTTTAAATAGTGAGTATCTTCATCACCATCTCAAAATTCGCCCAGACCTAACAAAAAAAGCTCAACTAAGTTAACCCCCTAAACAAGCTTTTTAAACCAATACAATTTAAGCATTGTCCCGACTCTCTAAATAATTATTGTTCGCATCACTACTTTTTCTACTGAACCGCGAAAACCGCCTGTGATTCCTTCATCTGAAACTTATTTGGAAGAGTAATTCCCCGAAATCCTCAAATTCGCCGCATCCAAATATAATGACTCAATTAATTACCTCCATCTCCCTATCCAAAATACATAGCTTTTAGTCAATATCAAAATCAAAATGCGAATTTGTCTCGCACTCTCAACTATATTATGCTCTGCTCATCACTATTTACTTATGAACGAAAACTGTGATTTCCATTGAAATAGAACCCCTCGTGAGTTTTCTAAGACTTTCTAAATTCCAGCAATACGCCAAAAACATCGTCTCAACCCCATTTCACACTCTCTATAAAAAACCATCATCATAATTACCCAACCAAACAACAAGCCATTGTCTGACAACTTTGTCTCTGATCACTATTTCTGATAGCAAGAAACTTGTAATTTTATTGAAAAGTGAATATTTACCCACCCCTTCAAATTCTCCAACCTTTTACTCAAACTAAAATAAAATGCTCAACAACTGTCCCCTATAACAAACAACTTCTTAACCAAATCCAATCACAACCAACTGTGTTCTATGATACTGAGAATCATATTTGCTCTCTGCATCACTATTATAAGCGAAAACGTGTGATTTCATCTTGACAATTATGTGAGTATTTTTAACTTAAAATTCTCGCCAAAAAATGCCTCAAATACCCGAAAACAACTTTTAAAACCAAACAAAGAATTGTCTGACACTTTGTTGCATACGATACTGAGCGAAAACAGTACGTGATTTCAATTGAAAATAGTGAATTCATTTTTGCTTCAATCAACAATCACACATGCAAATATATAAATAGCCACAATCTTACCGAAAATCCACAGCCTTTTTAACACAAACAAAACCCGCATCTGCTCCACCCCTTTTTGTTCTGCACACTAATTCTGAAGCGAAAACCTGTGAACTTCATTAAATAGTGATATTTCAAACCTTCCAAATTCGCACAAAAATGCTCAAATTACCCCCAAACACAAAGCCTCTTTAAATTCCATACAAAATTACATACATTTAGCCTGACCAACTCTTTTAGTTCTGCATCACCATTATGAAGCGTAAACGTTGATTTAATTGAAATAGTGAGTACTCTTATCTTTAGCTTCAAATTCTTGCAAAACAAAATGCCTAAACATTACCGCCTAACAACAAAGCTCTTTTTTTAAACCAAAGATAACGTCACAATTTCAAAGACTCAACTTTTGTTCCTGCATCACTATATTAAGCGAACTACACTGTAATGACTTTTTTTGAAAAATTGCGCGCACCTATTTTAAACCTCAAACACTTCGCTTATCTAAGCAAAAATACGCGCTCAACCACCTTTACACCTAAATGCAAAAAAACTTACTGAAACCCACAACCCACAAGCATTGTCGACTATACTTTCTACTAGATCTTGCCACCTACTTCATTCATAAATAAGCCAAAACGTGCTGCTTATTAGAACATAGTGAGTATTTTACACCTCCTTCAAATCAACTGCAGCTAATAAAAGAATCATCCAACTCACCCTAAAACAACTTTTTAAACCAACAAAAGCTACGTTCTGACTCAACTCTTTTCCTGTCTCTGCTATCCAAATATTTTTATCGTAAAAAAAAATACCCTAAGCGCAAAACGCGTTCTAATCTTCCATTGAAATACAGCCGAGTATTCCTTTACAATTCCTATATCTAATCACGCCCTCTACTCCCCTTGGCCACCAAATTTAAAAACTGAGAATTGCACTCCCAATTACTAAATCTACATAAGCCTTCCTCCTTCAAAATTCTCCAAATCTAATAGAGAGCCATTTCGTCTGTACCTATTAACTCCTTTGATACTTCATCTAATAGCCCATCTCATACTATTCTTGAACACACCACTGCTGATATTTATATGAATAACATAAATAGTCCACTGTCAATTAACTTCCCGACTCAATTCGCTCGCAAGTTCTCAATAAACCGAGAAGACTTACCACTCAATTATACCCTCACACCAAAAACCTTACACACAACAAATCAAAACGAGAAACATTGTCTACCTCAAACTTTGCCTGCTCCATCACTCATCTTGAAGCGACAAACGTGTAATTTCTACAACGTTATATATCTATAATAGAGTACTCTTTATCTCCTGCAAATTCCCCTTCTCAACAATTAAAAAATCACTAATAATGCCCCCCCTACAAATTACACCCCCTCCAACTTCTATAAATCTAAATAACCAAGCCGTTTTCAATAACCCACATCACCAACTTTATATCTAAAATGACATTCCCCGCTTGTATCTCCAACTACTTTTGTCCTCCGCTCATCCACTATTCACTCGATAGACTGACGATAACACCTGTCACATCTCTATAAGAAACTTACCGCCTGTCAATCTCATTATATCTACACAATACTTCTTCCAATCACTTCGTTCCTGCCACAACTAAATTTCTTCCAAATTAACCCCCCTACAAACAAGCTTTTTAACCAAACAAAAGCATCGTCTGACTGCAACTTTTTGTTCTGCTACTCTATCCACCTATTCCTCCAACGCTCGCACAAACTCATTCCATTATATATTATTCACTCGTAATACGTGATACTTATCCCTTTTACTGCAAATGCTCCCAACTTTATCTCAACAACCAAACTCTAACTTGCCCACATCACTTTACCCACAATATTTATCAAAAATATAAAAGCCTCCTCTTCTTCCTTCCACACCAACACAACTATTATCTAAATACCATATAATCTTGCCCCCGCAATTTCACTATTTCTTTTCGATAAATGTGACGCTGCCATATCACTATGTCCCGACACGTGCAGAGACCACGCTAACTGAAATATATCATCTGTCAAATAGTTGACCCCATCATTATTTAATCCCTAATAACATAACACCTCTGCCTCTCGCCACCTACCAAATTTTTAAACGAAATCAAAAAAAAGCTCACACAATTCACTCGACAACAACAATTTTGACTGTTTAAATCAAAGCCAAATATATAACATCATGCGATCTCTGACCCCCCCACTTCTTGTTCTGCATCACTATTCTTGAAAGCGAAACGTTCTCAATCATAAATAGAAAATAAAACGTGAGTCTGCTATATAATACTATTATATCATTTCAAATTCCATCTTATAAATAACTCCTTTCTTCACTTTAAACTGAAATATCGCTCCTAAAAATCACCCCAACCATACCTCAACACTAAACCACGCGAGAAAATACTTTACCATCAAAAACTTTCTCTTATAACCAAACAACACACGCTATTTCTACAATCATTAACCCTTGAATATTTGCTCTGATAATTTCACTCGAAACCCCCCGAAACCCGCTACCACATTCAACTCTGACACACCAAAGTGAGTATTATTAGACTTCAAATAACCAACTCACCGCTCTAAACACAATCCGCCCCCCACTATTCACCAACAAACTTAATATAAACACAAGCTTTTATAAACTTCCAATTACAACAAGCATGTCACTGCACCTTCCTTCCCTGATATCTGCACCCACACTTATGCTGATACATGAGCACAAACACACTTGATCCATTCTTTTTGAAATCCAGGTAGACTATCCTCTACCCCTCTCAAGCATCGCCGAATCCCCAAGTTTTAAAGTAAATCCCCAACCCCTTTTACATCGCCAACCACGGCTCAATGTGTCAAACAAACAACAACGCAACCACTGCGCACAAGCTCACCTATCCTCCTTTCCCAAACAAGCACTCTTTTTTAAACAAAGAAAAGACACTTGTCTTGTCATTCAGATTATTTCTGAGTTCTTAAACCCCTAGTTCAATGCAAGCGAACACTGATCCTGATCGTTGTCGATATTATCAAAATATTCTTCGAAACACTAAGTGAGTTTTCATCCTCAGCTCTCAATAGTCACCCCTCAAAAATTCTCTCTTGGAAGAAAGCAAAAAATGCTCAAATTACCCTCTAAAACAAAATCTTTAAACCAACAAAAGCTATTGTCTGACAACTTTTGTCTGCACATATGCCTGAAGCGAAAACGTTGTGATTTCATTGAAATATGAGTATTATACCCTTCAAATCGCGCCCAAAGAAATCTCAATTACCCCAAAACAAGCTTTTTTTAAACCACACAAAAGCATTTTCCTGACTCAACTTTTTGTTCTGCATCAATCGAACCATTCGAAGCCGAAAACGTCGGATTCATTGAAAAAGTGATTTTTACTTTATCGCGCCCAAAAGCTCAAATTTACTCTAAAACAAGCTTTTTAAACCAAACAAAAGCATTGTCCTGACCTCAACTTTTGTTTCTTGCATCACTATTTCTGAAGCGAAAACGTGTGATTTCAATTGAAATAGTGAGTATTTACACCTTCAAAATCGCGCAAAAAATCTCAAATACCTAAAACAAAATGTAACCACCAACAAAGGCATTGTCTGAATCAACTTTTTGTTCGCATACCACTATTCTGAACGAAAACGTGTGATTTCATTGAAATACGTGAGTATTTTACCTTCAAAATTCGCGGCCAAAAAATGCTCAAATTACCCTAAGAAAGCTTTAAACAAAAAAAGCATTGGCTGAATCAACTTTTTGTTCTGCATCACCTATTCTGAACAAAACGTGTGATTTCATGAAAATAGTGATCATTTTAACCTTCAAATTCGCCCCAAAAAATGCTCAAATTACCTAAAACATGCTTTTAACCAAACAAAAGCATGTCTGATCAACTTTTGTTCTGCAATCATATGCAAGCAAAAAACGGTGTTTCATTGAAATAGTGATTTTTAGCTTCAAAAATTTCGCGCCAAAAAAGGCCTCGAAATTACCTAAAACAAGCTTTTTAAAACCAAACAAAACATTGTCTACTCAACTTTGTCGCATCAACTACTCTGAGCAAAATGAAATTTTTTATTGAAAATAGTGAGTATTCTTTACCTGCAAATTCTCCCCCAAAAATGCTACCACATAATTGCCCTAAAAACAAGCTTTTTTAAACTACAAAAACAAAAAGCATTGCCCTGACTCAAGTTTTTGTTCTGCCTCAACTATTTTGAAAGCGAAAAATCGGTATTTTCCTTGAATATTGGATACTTACCTTCAAATTCGCGCAAAAAATGCTCAAATTAACCCTAAAACAAGCTTTAAACCAAACAAAAGCATGTTTGATCAAACTTTTGTCTGCTCACAATCTGAAGCGAAACTTGTGATTTCATTGAAAAGTGAGTATTTTACCCTCAAAATTCGCGCAAAAAAATGCTCAAAGTTAACCCCTAAACACAAGCTTTCTTAAACCAAAAAAAAAGCATTGCCTGACTCAATTTTTTTCTGCAATCACTATCTGAGCGAAAACGTGTGAATTTCATGAAATAGGTAGTATTAACCTTCAATCGCGCAAAAAAATGATCAAATTAACCCTAAAACAACTTTTTAAACCAAACAAAAGCATGTCCTGATCAAAACTTTTTGTTCTGCATCACATTCCGAAGCGAAAACGTGTGATTTCTTTAAATATGAGTATTTTACCTTCAACCATTCGCGCAAATCTCAAATTACCCTAAAACAATCTTTGAAACCAAACAAAGCATTGTCCCCTGATCACTTTTGTTCCTGCATCACTATTCTGAAAGAAAACGTTGATTTCAATGAAATAGTGAGTATTTTACCTTCAAATTCGCGAAAAAAATGCTCAACATTCCCTAAACCAAGCTTTTAAAACCAAACAAAAGCATTGGGGCCTGACTCAACTTTTGTTCGCCATCCACTATTCGCGAAGCGAAAAACGTGTGAATTTTTATGAAATAGTGGAAGTATTTACCTTCAATTCGCACAAAAAAATGCTCAATGTACCCTAAAATCAACTTTTTCTATACCAACAAGCATGTCGAACTCAATTTTTGTCTGCATCACTATTCTGAAGCTGAAAACGTGTTTTCCATTGAAAATAGGGAGTATTTACCTTTCATATCACCGCCAAAAAAAATCTCAAATTACCCCTAAAACAAGCTTTTTAAACCAAAACAAAATCATTGTCCGACAACTTTTTGTTCTGCATCAACCATTCTGAAGCGAAAACGTTATTTCAAATTGAAATACTGAGTAATTTTTACCTTCAAATTCGCGCAAAAAATCCTCAAATTACCCTAAACAACTTTAACCAAACCAAAAGCATTTCTTGACTCAACTTTGTTCTGCCTCATTATCTGAAGCGAAAACGTGTGTTTCATTTGAAATAGTGGAGTATTTACCTTCAAATTCCGCAAAAATGTCTCAAATTACCCTAAAAACAAAGGGCTTGTTTAAACCAAACAAAAGCCATGTCTACTTCAACTTTTTGTTCTGAATCACAGATTCTGAAGCGAACACGTGTGATTTGATTGAAATGAGTCAATTTTACTTAAAACCTGCAAAAAAATGCTCAAATTACCCTATAAACAAAATTTGAAACCAAACAAAAGCATTGTCTACTCACTTTTTGTTCTTGCATACACTTTCCTGAAGCGAAAAAACGGTGATTTCATTGAATAATGTGATGTATTTAACTTCAAATTCGCTGGCTCAAAAAACCATGCCTCAAATTCCCCTAAAACAAGCTTTAAACCAAAACAAAAGCATTTCTGACTTTCAACTTATTTGTTCTGCATCACCCATTCTGAAGCGAAAACGTGTGATTTCTGTAAATAACTGTGAGCTTTTTTAGCTTCAAAATTACGCGTCCAAAAAATGCCAATCACCGACTAAAAACAACTTTTAAACCAAAACAAAAGCATTTCTGACTCACTTTTTGTTTCTGCCTCACTATTCTGAAGCGAAACGTGTATTTCATTGAAATGTGAGTATCTTTACTTCAAATTCGCGCAAAAAAAATTGCTCAATTACCACTAAAATACACACAATTTAAACCAAACAAAGGCTTTCTGAATCAACTTTGTCTGCATCACTAATTCTGAACGCGAAAACGTGTGATTCATTGAAATAGTGATAGTATTACCTTCCCAAATTCGCGCCAAAAAATGCTCAAATTACCCTAAAACAAGCTTTTTAAACCAAACAAAAGCATGGCTGAATAAACTTTTTGTTCTGCATCACTTTCCTGAACGAAAACGTGTGATTTCATTGAAATAGTGAATATTTTACACCTTCAAATCGCGCCAAAAAATGCTCAAATTACCTAAAAACAACTTTTAACCAAACAAAAGCATTGTCCTGACTCAACTTTTTTTCTGCACTTCACTAATCTGAAAGCGAATAACGGTATTTCATTGAAATAGTGATTTTTTAGCATTGAAAAAAAAAAAAAAAAAAAAGAAAAATAAAAAAAAAAAAAAAAACAAATTCGCGCCAAACAATGCTCAATTACCCTAATAAAGCTTTTAAACCAAACAAAACATTTGTTCTTACTCAACTTTTTCTGCATCACAACTATTCTGAACCGAAAACAGTGTAATTTTATGGACAATAGTGATATTTTACTGCAAATTCTCCCCAAAAATCACTCAAGATTGCCCTAAAACAAACTTTAAACACAATCAAGAAGCATTGTCCGACTCACTTTTTGTTCTGCAATCACTATCTTGAGCCGAAAACGGGTGATTCATTGAAATAGTGAGTATTTTAACCAAATTCAAATTCTCGCAAATAAATCTCAAATTACCCGAAAGACAACTTTTTTAAACCAACAAAAGCCATTGCTGACACTTTTTGTTGTGCATTTGCACGTAAATTAAACCTTTTGGGAAGCGAAAATGTATGATTTCAATGAAATATGAGTATTCTTAGCTTCAAATCACGCAAATAAATGCTCCAAATATCTAAAATACAATATTTAACACCAAACAAAGCCATGTGTCTACTCAACTTTTTTGTGTCTGCATCACTATTCCGAAGCGAAAACGGTGATTTCTTTGAAATACTTGAGTATTTTACCTTCAAAATTTCGCGCAAAAGTTCTCAAATTCTAAAAAGCTTTTTAAACCAAAACAAAAAGCATTGTCTGATCAACGTTGTTTCTGCATCACTATTCTGAAACGAAAACGGTGTGATTTCATTGAAATAGATAGTTTACCTTCAATCCGCCGCAAAAAATGCTCAAGTACCTAAAACAAGCTTTTTAAACCAAAAACTAAAGCATTGTCCTGAACCAAATTTTTGTTTCTGCACTCACTATTCTGAAGCGAAAACGTGTGATTTCATTGAACAAGTGAGTATTTTACCTCAAAGCGCGCAAAAAAAATGCTCAAATTACCTCGAAACAAGCTTTTAACCGAACTCAAACATTGGTCTGACTAACTTTAGTCTCCATCCAAGCACTATTGTCTGACAGCGAAAAACGTGTGATTTGCATTGAAATAGGAGTATTTTATCCTCAAATTCCGCACAAAAAAATGCCCTCAAGATTACCCTAAAAATAAGCTTTTTAACCAAACAAAAACATTGTCTGGACTCAAACTTTTGTTCGCTCACTATTCTCTGAAAAAGCGAAAACAGTGTGATTTCATTGAAATAGTGAGTAAGTTAAACCTTCAATTCGCCGCAAAAAAATTCTCAAATTACCACAAAACAAGCTTTTAAAAACCAAACAAATAAGCATTTGCGACTCATACTTTGTCTGCATCATATTCCTGAACGAAAAGTGTGAATTTCATTGAAATAGTGAGTATTTTACAATTCAAATTCGCGCAAAAAAATGGCTCAATTTACCCTAAACAAAGCTTTTTAAACCAAACAAAAAGCATGTCCTGACTAACTTTTTGTTCTGCATCACTATGTGAAGCGAAAACGTGTGATTTCATTGAATAGTGAATATTTTAGCTTCAAATTCGCCGCCAAACAAAAATGATCAAATTACCGGCGCTAAAACAAGCTTTTTATAACCAAACAAAAGCATTGTCTACCTCAACTTTTTGTTTCGCATCACTTTCTTGAAAACGAAAACGTGTGATTTCGATTGAAATAGTGAGTATTTACCTTCAAATTAGCGCAAAAAAAAAATTGTTGCTCAAATTACCCTAAAACAAATTTTAAACCCAAACAAAAAGCATTGGTCTGACTCAACCTTTTTGTTCTCATCAACTATTCTGAATGCGAAAACGTGTTGTTCGATTGAAATAGTGAGTAATTACCTCAAATTCGCGCAAAAAAATGCTCTAAATTACCCTAAAACAAAATTTAACCAACCAAAAACATTGTCTGAATTCACTTTTTTGTTCTGCATCAGCTATCTGAAGCGAAAACGGTGATTTCATTGAAATAGTGGATATTTTACTTCAAAATTCGCGCGCCAAAAATGCTCCAAATACCCTACAAGCTTTAAACCAAACAAAAAGCATTGTCTGAACTGCAACTTTTGTTATGCATCACCATTCTGAAGCGAAACTGTGATTTCATTGAAATACGTGAGTTTTTAGCTTCAAATTCCGCGGCGCAAATAATTCTCAACATTACCCAAAACAAGCTTTTTTAAACCAAACAACAACATTGTCCCTGACTCAAAACTTTTTGTTCTGCATCACTATTCGAAGCGAAAAACGTGCTGATTCAACTGAAAATAGTAGTTATTTACCTTCAAATTCGCGCAAAAAAAATGCCCAAAATTACCGCTAAAACAAAATTTAAACCAATCAAAGGCAATATTGTCTGACTCAACTTTTGTTCTGCATCACTATTCTGAAAGCGAAAACGTGTGATTTCATTGAAACGTGAGTCGACTAACTTCAATCGCGCCAAAAAATGCTAAATACCTAAAACAAGCTTTTACAACCAAACAAAACAATGGGTTGACTCAACTTTTGTTTCTGCACACTATTCTGAAGCGAAAACGTGTGATTCATTGAAATAGTGAGTTTTTTAGTCTTCAAATTCGCGCCCAAAAAATGCCTCAAATTACCCTAAAGACAAGCTTTTTAAAACCAAACAAAAGCATTTGTCCTGACAAACTTTGGTTCTGCAATCAACTATTCTGAAGGCAAACGTGCTAATTTAATTGAAATAGTGAAGTATTACCCTGCAAACCTCCCCCAAAATAAATGCTCAAATTGCCCTAAACAACTTTTTAAACCTAAAACAACAAGCATTGCGAACTGAACTTTTTGTTCGGGCATTCACTATTATTAAGCGAAAACTGTGATTTGTCATTGAAAGATATATATTTTGACCTTCAAAATCCATCCGCCAAAAATGCTCAATATTACACGAAAACAGCTTTTTAAAACCAAACAAAGAATTGTCTGACAATATTTGTTTGCATAGCACGATAACTGGATGCGAAACATATTGATTCATTTGAAAATAGGAAGTATTTAGCTTCAAAATTCACAGCAAAATCTGCTCAAATTACCCGAAACAAGCGTTTAAACCTCAAACAAAAAGCAGTCGGAACTCACTTTTGTTCTGCAATCATATCTGAAGCGAAAACGTGTGATTCTCATTGAAAAGTTGAGTATTTTACCTTTCAAATTCGCAACAAAAAAATGCTCAAATTACCAAACACAAGGCTTTAAACCAAACAAAAGCATTGTCTGACTCAACTTTTTGTTCTGCAATCACCCATCTATAAAGCGAACAATCTGATTTCATTGAAATAGTGAGTATTTTAACATTCAAATCGCGCAAAAAATGCTCAATTTACTCGGCTAAAACAAAGCTTTTAAACCAAAACAAAACATTGTCTGACTCAACTTTCTGGTTCTGCCCTCAGCTATTGTTGAAGCGAAAACGCTGTGAATTTCAATGAAATAGTGAATATTGTTAGCTTCAAACATGTCGCGCCAAAAAATGAGCGAGGAGAGCGCGAGAGAGACAAGCCTTTTAAACCAAACAAACAGCATTGTCCTTGACTCAAAGCTTTTTGTTCTGCAATCACTATTCTGAAGCGAAAACGTGTGATTTCATTGTAATATGAGTATTTTAAACCTTTCAAATTCCGCCGCAAACAAAATGCTCAAATTACCCTAAAACAAAATTTAAAACCAAGAACAAAGCATTGTTCTGACTCAACTTTTGTTCTGCAATCACTATTGCTGAAGCGAAAACGGTGATTTCGAATTGAAATAGTGAGTATTTTACCGTTCCAATATTCCGCGCAACCACAAAATGCTCAAATTACCCTAAAACAAAATTTTAAACCAAACAAAAGCTTGTCTGATTCAACTTTTTTGTTCTGCATCACTATTCTGAAAGCGAAAACTGTAATTTCATTGCAAATAGTTGGAGTATTTTTTAACCTTCAAATTCGCGCCAAAAACAATGCCAAATAACCCTAAGAACAAGCTTTTAACCAAACAAAAGCATTGTCTGACTTCTAACTTTTTTGTTATCATCACCATTTCTGAAGGCGAAAACGTGTGATTTTCATTGAATAGTGTGAGTTTTTTAAGCTTTCAAATTCGCGCCAAAATCATGCCCTCAAATTACCCTAACAGCTTTTAACATCCAACAAAAAGCTTGTCATGACTCAACTTTTTGTTCTGCATCACTATCTGAACGAAAACGTGTGAATTTCATTGAAATAGTGAGTATTTTACTTCAAATTCGGCGAGTGCAAAAAAAATGCTCCATTACCCCTAAACTACAAAATTTTAAACCAGGCAAAGGCATTGTCTTGACTCAACTTTGTTCTGCATACATTTGAAGCGAAAAACGTTGATTTCATTTGAAAATAGTGAGTATTTTAACTTCAACATTCGCGCCAAAAATTGCTCAAATTACCCTAAAACAAGCTTTAAACCAAACAAAGCATGGTCTGGACATCAACTTCTTTTTCTGCATACTATGTAAGCGAAAAAACGTGTGATGTTCATTGAAGATATTGGATTTTTTAGCTCATAATTCGCGCCAAAAATTGGCTCAATATTACCGCTATAAACAAGCTTTAAAATCCAAGACAAAGCATGTCTGACACTTTTGTTCTGCAATATCACAATTCTGAAGCCGAAAACGTGTAATTTTAATTGAAATAGTGAAGTATTTTTAATCCTGCAATATTCCTCCCCAAAAAAAATGCTCCTCAATCATTGCCCTAAAACAAGCTTTTTAAACAAAACATAAAGCTATTGTCTGATCTGAACTTTTGTTCCTCAACTATTATGAAGCGAAAACGTGTGAATTTCAATTGAGATAGTGAGTATTTAACCTTGCAAATTCTCGCCAAAAAATGCTCAAATTACCCGAAAACAGCTTTTTAAAACCAAGACAAGAAGAATGTCTGACAACTTTTTGTTGCTGCAGCTCATCGATACTGATGCGAAAAACATATAGTTCATTGAAATAGTAGTATTTTTAGTCTTCAAATCACGCAACAATATGCCTCAATATTACCCGAAAAACACCCTTTAAACCAAACAAAAAGCCATTGTCTGACTCACCTTTTTTGTTCTGCATCAACTAATTCTGAAGCGAAAACCTGTGATTCATTTGAAAATAGGTGAGTAATTGTACCTTCAAAATCGCACAACAAATGCTCAAGATTAACCTCTAACACAAAGCTTTTTAAACCAAACAAACCCATTGTTCTGACCCAAATTTTGTTCTGCTCACCA
Source organism: Eptatretus atami (assembly GCA_035128595.1). Lineage (NCBI taxonomy): Eukaryota > Metazoa > Chordata > Myxini > Myxiniformes > Myxinidae > Eptatretus > Eptatretus atami. Next base: position 7,430,796 of record CM068967.1, on the reverse strand, counting down.
ATTATGAAGCGAAACCAACGTGTGAATGTTTCATGAAAAATAGTGAGTATTAATTTAGCGTTCAAATTCGTGCCAAAAACATGCTCAAATTACCCTAAAACAAGCTTTTTACCAAAGAAAAGCATTTTCTGACTCAACTTTTGTTTGCATCACTATCTTTGAAGACGAAAACGTTGATTTTTGTTGAATAATATTTAGAGTATTTTACTCAATATTACCGTCAAAATGCCCAATTACCCAAAGCAAGTCTTTATAAAACCAAACAATAAGCATTCGTCTGAACTCCAACTTTTTGTTCTGTCAATCCACTTTCTGAACGAAAACGTGTGGTATTTCATTCGAATATGGTGAGTATTTTTCACCATCCAAATTGCCGCACAAAAATGCTCAAGTTCACCCTAAAAACAAGCTTTTTTTTAAACTCTAAAACAAAGCATTGTCTGACTCCAATTTTTTGTCTGACATCATCTAATTTCAAGCGAAAACGTGTGATTCATTGAAATAGGTGAGTATTACCTCCTTCAAATTCGCGCATAAAAAGAATGCTCCAATACCCTAAAACAAGCTTTTTTAAACCAACACAAAACGCATTGCTGACTAAACTTTTTGTTCTGCAATCACAATTCTGAAGCGACAAACGTGTGATTTCATTGAAATAGTGAGTAACTTAACCGTCAAATTCGCGCCAAAAATGCTCAACATTACCCTAAAAACAGGCTTTTTAAACCAACACAAAGATTGTCTGACTCACTTATTTGTTCTGCATACTATTCTGAAGCGAAAACGGTGGTAATTTGATGTGAAATAAAGTGATAATTTTTCCTGCAAAATTCTCCCCAAAAAAAATGCTCAAATACCTAAAACAACTTTTAAAACCAAACCAGAAGCATTGCTGCTCAACTTTTTGTTTCTGCATCCACTATGCTGAGCGAAACGTGTATTGTCATTGAAATATGGAGTTTTTACCTTCAACCCAATTCGCTGCCAAAAAATGCTTCATTACCCTAAACAAGCCTTTAATATCAAAACAAGCATTGTTGATCTTCAACTTTTGTTTCTTGCATCACATTCTGAAGCGAAAAAAACGTGTAAATTTTTATTGATAAATACTGCTGAGTATTTTTACCTGCAAATTCGTCCCCAAAAAAAATGGCTTCACAATTAACCCAAAACAACTTTTTAAAACCAACAAAAGCATTGTCTAATTCAACTTTTTTGTTCGCCATTCACTTAATTCTGAAGCGAAAACGTGTGATTTCATTGAAATATGAGTATTTTACCTTCAAATTCGCACAAAAAAAATTGCGGCTCAAATACCTAAAAACAAGTTTTAAAAGCCAAACCAAAGCAATTGTTCTTTTGGTCATTGTCTGTACTTTGGCCGTTAAATCATGTCTACTCCACTTTTTGTTCTGCACACTATCTGAATCTCTGTAAGCGAAGACGGTATTTCATATTGAAATAGTGATATTTTACCTTCAAATTCATGCAAAAAATGCTCAAAAATACCCAAAAACAAAGCTTTAAAACCAACAAAGCATTGGTATGACAACTTATGGGTGTGCATCAGCTTTATGGAAGCGAAAACGATGATTGTCATTGAAATAGTAGTATTGTAGCTTTCAAATTGCACCAAAAAATTGCCAAAATTGACGCTAAAAAACAAGCTTTTTAAACTAAACAAATAAGCATTGTCTGACTCAACTTTTTGTTCTGCATCACTATTCTCTAAAAGCCGAAAACGTGTGATCCTTATAAATAGTGAGTATGTTACCTTTCAAATCGCGCCAAATAAGATGCTCAATTACCCAAAAACAGCTTTTTAAAACCAAACCAAAACATGTTGATCAACTTTTGTGTTCTGCATCACTATTAATAAAGCGACAAAGGTGTGATTTCAAAATGTTGACAAATGCTGAGTATTTTAACCTTTCAAATTCGCATAGCAAGAAAAAATGCCCAAGCTTACCTAAAACAACTTTAAACCAAACAAAAGCATGTTGACTCAATTTTTGTTCTGCCATCACTATTCTGAAGCGAAAACGTGTGATTCACTTGAAACATAGTGAGTAATTTTTACTTCATTCGCGCAAAAAAATGCTCAAATTACCTCTAAAGCAACTTCCCTTTTAAACCAACAAAAGCCATGTCTGACTAAATCTTTTTGTTCTGCATCACCATTCTGAATCAAGCGAAAAACGTTGTAATTTTATTGGAGGAAGAATTGAGGTCGAGTACTTGTTGGTACAGTCTCGTGGCACAAATCTCCTACCCAACAAAACTGCTCTAAATAAGAAAATGGATACCGACACTGACTAAGTGCAAACAAGCTTTGTCAAAACAAACATAATCAACAATTGCCCATATGAACTCTGCAAGGCTTCGTCTTGTTCGGCCAGGTCGACTATAATGCGTGGCAAGCGGAAAACGTATGAGATGGTATTTTCAAGTTTGGAAACATAATTACAACTAGCGGAGGTACCAGGCAGTAGAATGCTTTAGAGTACGTTACAACAGATAACGCATGACGAGCCTAAAAAAATATAAGCCACACAGGGATGTCGTCTAACAACATGAGACATATTGGCCTGTAAAACACAAACAAAGTCATTGTCTGCTCAACATTTTGTCTGGCATCACTAATTGCCTGAACGAAACGTGAATTTTATTGAAATATGAAGTATTTTACCTGCAAAGTTCTCTCCCAAAAAATGCCTCAAATTCACCCTAAAACAAGCTTTTTAAACCAAACAAGCATTGTCTATATTCAAAATCTTTTTTGTTCTGCTATCACTATTCTTGAAGCGAAAACGTGTGAATTTCATTGAAATAGTCGAGTATTTTATCCTCTCAAATTCGCTACAAAAAATCTCAAATTACCGCTAGAAACTACAAGCTTTTAACCAAAAAAGCATTGTCTGACTTCCACTTTTTGTTTTCTGCATCACATATGTCTGAAAAGTCGAAAACGAGTGAATTTCAATTGAAATCGCTGAGTATTTAACCTTCACAATGTCGATGCCAAAAAAATGCTCAATATTACCCGAATAACAAGCTTTTAAAAAACCAAACAAAAGCATTGTATTACAGACTTTTGTGTGTGCATCACTTTAAACTGAAGGCGAAAACGATGATTTCCATTGAAATAAGGTTGAGTATTTAGCTTCAAATCACGCAAAAAAAATGCTTCAAGAATTACACTAAATACAAAGCTTTTAAAACCAACAAAGCATGTCCTGAGACCAACTTTTTGTTCTGTCATCACTAGTTGCTGATAGCAAAACGTGTGATTCCCTTTGAAATAGTGACTAATTTATTACCTTTCAAATTCCGCGCCAAAAATGCTTCAAACTAACCCTAACACAAGCTTTTAAACCAAACAAAAGTCATTGTCTATTCAACCTTTTTGTTCCGCCCTCACTATTTCTGGATGCGAAAAAAACGTGGGATTTCATTGAAATAGAGTGAGGAATTTTACCCTTCAAATTCGTCGCAAAAAAATCTCAAATTACCTAAACAATACAAAATTTTAAACCAAACAAAAAGCATTGTCGACTCAACTTTTTGTTCTGCAAATTCACTATTCTGAAGGCGAACAACGTGTGGAATTGTCATTGAATAGTGAGTATAGATGACCCCTAGCCTTTCAATTCGCGTAGCCAAAAATAAAATGCTCAGATTAACCTAAGAACAAGCTTTTTAAAAAAACCCAAACAAAAGAGCATTCTGACAACTTTTTGTTCTGCAATCACCACTTCGCGAAGCGAAGAAAACATGTGTGATTCATTCGAGAATAGTGAGTTTTTTAGCTTGTAAATTCGCGGCCAAATATGCTCAAATACCTAAAAAAGCTTTTTAACCAATACAAAAGGCCATTGTCGACTCTAACTTTTATGTTCAGCATTCCACTGATTCTGATGCGAAAACGGTGATTCATTGAAATGAGTGAGTCATTCTTACCTCAAAATTCGCGCCAAAAAAATGCCAAATTACCCTAAAACAGAAATGTTAAACCAAACAAAGCATTGTCTGAATCAACGTTTTGTTTTGCTGCATCACTATTGTTCTGAAGCGAAAAAACCGCTAGATTTTCATTGGAAATAGTGAGTTTACCTTCAATTCGCATTCGCCAAAAAACAATTGCTCAAATTACCCTAAAAAAAGCTTTTAAACATAACAAAACGCTATTGCGAATTCAACTTTTTGGTTCTGCATCATATTCTGGTAAGCGAAAACGGGTGAATTTCATATGAAATAGTGAGCTATTTTTACCTTCAAAATTCGCAGCCAAAAATGCTCAAATTATCCTAAACAAGCCTTTTCTAAACCAAACCAAAAAGCATTGTCAGACTCAACTTTTGTTTCTGTACATCCTATACTGACCGAAAACGTGTAATTTCACTGAAATGAGTAGTTTTTTAGTTCAATCTCGCCGCCAAAAATGCGTCCCCAATTCCTGCTAAAGACAACTTTTTGAGAACCCCAAACAAAAGATTTCTGACTAACTGTTTTGTTCTGCATCAACTATTCGACTGCGAAACTAATTTTTTATTGAAATATAGTATTTTTACCTGCAAATTCCTCCCCAAAAATGCTCAAATTGCCCAAAAACAACTTTAAACCCAAACAAAAGCTTGCCCGACTCAACCTTTTTGTGTCCTGCATCACGATTTGGGAAGCGAAAACGTGTTAGTTTCTTTGAAATATTGAGTAGTTATGCTTTCAAAATTCGCGCAAAAATGCCCAAATTACCCTAAAACAGCTTTTAAACCAAACAAAAAGCACTTGTCTGATTTTCAACTTTTTTTGTTCGCATTCACTAATTCTGTAAGCGAAACGTGTGATTGTCCATGAAATACGGGACGTATTTACCTTCAAATTCGGCAAAAAATGATCAAATACCGCTACAGCTTTTTAAAACCAAACAATAAGCATTGGTCTGATCAACCTTTTTGTTCTGTCACGTTCACTATTCCGAAGCGAAAACGGTGTGATTTCTTTGAAATTTGAGTTATTTTACCTTTCAAATTCGCTGGCAAGAAATGCTCAAATACCCCAAAAAACAAGCTTTTTAAACAAACAAAGCATTGTCTGATTCAACTTTTGTTCCTGCATCACTATCTGAAAGCGAAAACACGTGTGATTCATTGGAAATAGTTAGATATGGGTAGCCTCAATTCGCGCAAAAAAATGCTCACATTCCCTAAACAAGCTTTTTAAATCGCAAACAATAAGCATTGTCTGACTCACTTTTGTGTCGGCATCACTAATCTGTAGCAGAATAACGCTGATTTCAATGTGAAATATGAGTTATTTTACCTTCATATTCACGATGCCAAACAAATTGCTCAAATTAACCCAAAAGAACATAAGCTTTTAAACCAAACAAAAGCCATTGTCCCCTGGACAAACTTTCTTGTTCTCAATGGCCACATTCTGGAAGCGAGAAACGTGTGTTTCATTTGAAATAGTGAATAATTTACCTTCAAATGTCGCTGCAAAAATGCTCAAGATTACCCAAAATAAGCTTTTAAACCAACAAAGCAGTTGGTCTGACGTCAACTTTTTTGTTTCGCTCATGTATCGGAGCCGAAACGTGCTGATTTTACTTCATTGAAATAGTTGAGTATTTTCTACCCTTAAATTCGCCTCAAAAATGCTCAAATTACCTAAAACAAGCTCTTTAAACCAAAAAAAGCATTGTCCGACTCACTTTTGGTTCCTGCATCCTATTCTGAAGCGAAAACGTGTGATTTCTTGAATAGTCGAGTATTTTTAACCTTTCAAAATCGCAGCAACAAAAATCTCTAAAATTCGCTAAAAACAGAATTTACTCAAACAAAGACATTGTCTACTCAACTTTTTTTGTTCTGCATTCAGCTATTCTGAACGAATAACGTTGTGTTTCATTGAAATAGTGATAATTTTTAACCTTCAAGGATTCGGCCAAAAAATGTCTCAAATTAACCGCTAAAACCGAAGCTTTTAAGACCAACAAAAGCATTTTCTGACAAACTTTTGTTCTGCATCACCTATTCTGAAGCGACAAACGTGATTAATTGAAATAGGTGAGTTTTTATTAGTTCTAAAATTCGCGGTCAAAAAATGCTCAACATAATTACCCTAAAACCAAGCTTTTTTAAACCAAACCAAAGCATTGTCGACTCAAACTTTTTGTCTGCATCTACATTCTGAGCGAAAACGATGTGATTTCATGAAATTGCGTGAGTATCTTTCACCTTCAAATCGCTAAAAAATGCTCAAATACCCTAAAGCAAAATTTATAACCAACAACAGGCATTGTCTTGAATCATACTTTTGTTCTGCATCCTATTAATGAACGAAAACGTGTGAAATTTCATTGATAATATGTGGAGTATTTTACCTTTCAATTGCTCGCCAAAAAATTGCATCAAATACCCTAAGAAAAAGACTTTTTAAACAAGAACAAAAGCAGTTGCTGAATTCAACTTTCTTGTTCTGCTATCACTCTTCTGAAGTCGAAAACGTTGGATTTTCGATTGAAATTATTGTGAATATAGCCTTCAATTCGCGCCAAACAAAATGCTCAAATTACCTACTAAAAGCAAGCTTTTTAAACAAAACAAAAGCTTGGCGTGAACATCAACTTTTTTGTTCTGCATCACTATTCGAAGGCGAAAACACGTGTGAATTCATTGAAATAGTGAGTTTTTTTTAGCTTCATAATTCGGCCGCAAAGAAATGCTTCAAATTACCTCTAAAACCACTTTAAAACTGCAAACAGAAGCATGTCTGACTCAACTTTGTTCTGCATCACTCCTTCTGCAAGCGGAAACCCGTGTAATGTGTTATTGACAATAATGGTGAGTATTTTACCTGCAAATCTTCTCCCCAAAATGCTCAAATTGCCCCTAAACAAGCCTTTTTAAACTAACAAAAAGCATTGTTCTGACTCCAACTTTTCTGTTCTGCACATCACTATCTCTGAAGCGAAAACGTGGGTGAGTTTCATTGAAATAGTGAGTTAATTTTTACCCTTCAAATTCTCGCCAAAAAAATATTGTCTCAATATTACCCGAAAACTAAGGCTTGTTTTAACAGCAAACTAGAAGCATGCTACAACCTTTCTTTGTTGTGCATCCACGATACTGGGAAGCGAGAAAATTGTATGATCGTCATTGAATATAGGTGAGTATTCATTAGCTTCAAATTCACGGCGAAGAAAATGCCCTCAATTTTATCTAAAAAGACAATATTTTTAAACCCACAAACATTGGTCCTGGACTTAACTTTGTTCTGCATCATATTTTGCTGAAGCGAGACGTGTGATTTGCTTTGAATATTTGAGTATTTTAACCATATACATTAAAATTTATACCTTCTACATTACTATACAACAGACAAACTATAAAAAAAAATTAATTATTTAAACTTTATTTATTAAAAAGAAGTTAACAAATTAAAAAACCTTAAAAACAGCCTTTCTTTATATAATTTATACTATCTTATACCTAATACAATTCAAATTACCCTATAGATATGATAAATATTTTAACACATAAACCTAGACATAAACCCCCTTCCAAATTCGCGCAAAATGCTCAATTCCTGCTAAACAAGCTTTTAAACCAACAACAAGCATTGTCTGAGATTCAACGTTTATGTTCTGCATTCACTATTCTCTGAAGCGGAAATACGTGGTGACTTCATTTGAAATAGTGAGTAATTGATTAACCGTTCACTTCGCGCAAAAAAGCTCAATTTAACCCTAAAAACAAGCTTTTTTAAGTAAACCAAAGCAAAAGCATTGTCTGACTCATATTTTTGTTCTGCATCAACTATTCTCGAAAGCGAAAACGTGTGATTTCATTGGAATAGTGAAGCTATTTACCTTCACATTCGCCGCAAAAAATGCTCAAATACCGAAAACAGCTTTTTAAAAACCAAACAAAGTCATTGTCTGCTAAAACTTTTTGTCTCCGAATCCACATTCTGACGATAACAGCGTGGTGGATTTCATTGGAAATAGTGAGTATTTTTACCTTCAAATTCGCACAAAAAAATGCTCAAATACCCTAAAAAAGCGCTTTTTAAACCAAAAAAGCACTGTGTCTGACTCAAACTTTTTTTTCGCACACATTCTGAAGCGAACGTGTGATTTCCATTGAAATAGTGAGTAGGATTTATACCTTCAATTCCCCGGCAAAAAAATGCTCAACATCTAACCGCTACACAAGCTTTGTTTAAACCAAACAAAACCGCATTGGTCTGACTCAACTTTTTGGTCTGCTATCCACTATTCTGAAAGCAACGTGTGATCTTTCATTGAAATAGTGAGTTTTACATGTCAAACTCGCCGCAAAATAGAAATGCACAATTTTATTTACCTCTAAAGCAAGCTTTTTTTAAACAAACAAGAAGCAGTTTGTCTGGACTCTAACTTTTTTGTTCTGGCCTCAGCTATTGTGAAAGCGAAAGACGTGTGATTTCATGAAATAGTGGAATATTTTAAGCTAAATTCGCGCCAAAAAATGATCCAATACCCTAGTAATGACAAGCTTTTTAAACCAAACAAAAGCAATTGTCAGATCAACTTTTTTTTTCTGCATCACTCTGTCTGAAGCGAAAAAACGTTGGATTTCATTGGAATAGTTGAGTAATTTTACTTCAAATTCGCGCAAGAAAAATGCCTTCAATATTTACCTAAAACAAAATTTTAAAACCAAACTAAATAGCATTGATCTGACCAACTTTCTTTTGTTCTGCATCACTATTCTGAAGCGAAAACGTGGTGATTTATTGATAATAGTGAGTATTATTTACCCTTTAACATAGAAATTTCGGCAAAAAAAAAAATGTCTCAAAAATTACCCTAAAAGCAAGAATTTTAAAAACAACAAAAGCATGTCTGGATCAGCTTTTGTTTCTGCATCACTATTCCTGAAGCGAAAAGCGTGCTGAGTTTCATTGAAAATATGTGGAGCTATTTTTAGCCTTTCAAATTCGCGCCAAAAAATCTCGAAATTACCCCTCAAAACAAGCTTTTTGAAACCAAAACAAAAGCATTGCTGAGCTCAACTTTTTGTATGCATCACCATTGCTGAAGCGAATAACTGTGTGATTTCATTTGAAATAATGAAAAGGTTTTTTACAGCTTCAAAATCGCGGCCAAAAAATGCTGCTCAAATGACCCTAAAACAAGCTTTTTAAACCAATACAAAAGGCATTGGTCTGGACTCAACTGTTTTGTTCTGCATCACGATTCTGAAGCGAAAAACGTGTGTTTCATGACAATAGTGAGTATCTTACTCGTTCAAGATTCGCGGCAATAAAAAATGCTCAATATTACTCCCTAAAAACAAAAATTTTAAAATCCAAACAACAGCATTGTCTGCTCAATTTTTGTTTTCTGCGACACTAGTTCTGATAAGCGAAAAACGGTGTGGATTTCATTGAAATATACGTGTGTATGTTCACTTCAAATTCGCGCCATAAAATGCTCAAATTACCTACTAAACAAGCCTTGTTAAATCCAAACAAACATTGTCCTGACTCACTTTTTGTTCTGCATCACTATTCTGAAGCGAAAACCGTGTGATTTCATTGAAATATGGAGCTTTTTTAGCTTCAAAATCGCTGCCATAAAATCGCTCATAAGATTACCTCTAAATACAAGCTTTTTAAATCCCAACAAAGCATTGTCTGACAACTTCTTTGTTCTGGCATCACTATCTGACAGCGAAAACTGTAATTTTATTGAAATTAGTGAGTATTTACCTGCAAATCTTCCCCAAAGTAAGATGCTCAAATTGCCCTTAAAACAAGCTTTTAAACATAACAAGAAGCATTGCTCTGACCGAACTTTTTGTTCTGCATCACTATTATGAACAGAAAACGTTGATTCATTGAAATAGTGTAGTATTTACCTTCAATTCCTCGCAAAAAAATGCTCAACGAATTGACCCGAAACCACAAGCTTCTTTAAAACCAAACACAAAAGAATTGTCTGACAACCTTTTGTTGTGCATCAACGATCACTGATGCGAAAACGATATGATTTTATATTGAAATAGTGAGTATTGTAGCATTCAAAATTCACGCAAAAATATATGCTCATTATTACCCGAAAACAAGCTCTTTAACAGACCAAACAAGAAGCATTGTCTGAACTCACCTTGTTGTTTCTGCAATGACTCATTCTGGAAGCGAGAAAAACGTGTGAATTCAATTGAAATAGGATATTGTTAAGCCTTCCCAATCACAAAAAAGTGCTCAATTCCCTAACCACAAGCTTTTAAACCAGAACAAAAGCTTGTCGTAACTCTCAACTTTTTGTTTGCAATTCACCAATTCATGGAACGAAAAGGTGTGATTTCATTTGAAGATATAAGTGCGTATTTTAGTCTTCAAATCTTCGTGCAAAAAAAAATGCTCCAATACCGTCTAGAAACAAGCCTTTTTAAACCAAAGAAAAGCATTTTCTGACTCAACTTTCGTTCTGCATCACTATTTCGAAGCGAAAACCCGTTGATTTTTTTGAAAATATCTTTCGAGTATTGTTACCTTCAAAAATTGTCGCGGCAAAATGCTCAAGATTACCCCAAAAGCAGAGCTTTATAAAGCCAAACCAAAAGCATTGTCTGACTCAACTTTTTTTTGTTCGCATCACTATTCTGGAATGCGAAAACGTGTTGATTTCCATTGAAATAGGTAGATATTACCTCAAATATCCGCGCAAAAAAATATGCTCAAGGTTACCTAGAAACAATCTTTCTTAACGCAACAAAGCATTGTCGACTAATTTTTTTGTTCTGCATCACTATTCTCAAGCGATAAACGTGGATTTCATTGAAAATAGCTGAGTGAACCTCCCGCGACTACGTTATCCGACAATTCTCCATGTGATTCAGACCAAAATCCTTCATTTCTCTCACACATACTGTCGTTACCAGACAAATCAAAGTCCATGCCATCCATTATTCAAAACCAAATGTTTGATTTTTTAAAAGCAGAAAT
>CM068967.1:7402020-7409743 GCA_035128595.1 Eptatretus atami | reverse complement strand
AAGCACATCCGTATTAACCACACTGGATGGTTTTGACAATCAAAAATTCATGAACAAAACCGGAGTTTATAATGGGGAAATTTATCGTTTTAACACAAGCTCTAAAACTGTTAAATTAAGAATCATTATCATCACCAATTCTTCATTTCATCGAGTTATGTAGTGTTACAAATACCAAGCACAATCCACTTCAATCAAATTATATAAAAGAGCAGGTTGCGGTGTCACCAAAACATGTTCTGAAAATTTATCATATGATTATATGTGCTTAAATAGTTCGATGGCAAACTATTGTTGGTTGCCTAACTATTTGGCTAAAGTTAATGAAATTTAACTCCGAAGTTGTATTCTCGAGCTGTGAAAAAAAACAGCCGCGTGCCATATATGATGGTGACTCACGTTCTCCAAAACAAAGCGGAAGCTCACTCTTTCATTGAAGAGTGTCCAGTGAGCGGCCATTCTTCGACTTTTTTGAGCTTGCAACGTCTATATTATCCTTTTTTATTTTGAATGATTTTGTTAGAAACAAAGTTATTGGAATATTTTGTACATCATGCCTCGTATGTGTTTTGTCCATGTTTTTGCGAAAATGGCTGGAAAGGTATCGGCTCCCACTGATTCCCGAAGGAATCAAACATTTCGCCGCAGTGGATAGATTTGCACAAACAAAACGGGCGCGAATTTTCCCTGCCTTTAAACTTTTTAAACAATATCTTTTGGAAAAAACGCTGCGGCCTAATATCTAGTCAAGGCGCCCTAGGGCCCTGCGTGCCATCGAACATAAACCTTATAAAATATCGGAATTTACAAAACTTCACAACTACCGAGTGTTAAGCATCTGAGCGACGCAAAAAGCCGAAAACAGAATTTTGAATGACTTTAAAACGAACCCGCAAACGTCATCGAAGCAAAAATCTCAATTCACCACAGGAATTCACGCATTATTTTAAAGATTTTTTTGTCAAATCAATAACCTAATAGTCAAGCCATCACGAACAATCTTAACATAATCCACAACTAACAAGTCAGGCATGTGATGATAACCTTTATTGGGATGAAAAATTATTTAAACCTCATCTTTGTGGAAAAGTGCCGCGGCCTAGAATCTAGCCAAGGCGCCCGCGGCCATACGGCGCAGGCGCCTCACTTGAAACATTCATTAAACTCGACGAATTAAAAGCTCAAATTGACCAAACTTACCTTATTCTGCGAGCTCACGTTCCTTTAGTGGGGAACCAATCAACGCTTGGCGAATTCTGCTTCGCAATGCATAGAAGAGCGACATCGACAGGGATCAAAAAAAGGCAACGTCCACAGTGACCGCTTGGCTGCACAAGCAGTTATACCCTGTGGTAACTTTTCTGACCACCTCTTGCTTAAACCAAAAAAGTCAACAGGATCCGAGGCACCTTCACGGTCTGTATTCGTACTGAAAATCAAGATAAGCAACTTTGCCCTTCTTGCTCCACGGGAGGTTTCCGTCCTCCCTGATGGCAGTTCAAGTTTCCTGCCAACTTGTACACGAAATAGGCCGTTTCTTGCACTGCAAGTGGCTTCAAATTTATATGTCTCAGGCCAGAAACTCCATAGTATTAAAATTTCCATCATCTCCGGACTCGTCCTTGCAATATCGGAATGAAAAACACTCAATGTTCATCGCCGCTTGAAATCACTTTCGATTCGCATTCTCGCCATTGTTAACACGCTGTTTCCGAATGTTCACCGAAAGTTTTCGGAGAACGTGACGTCATAGCATTCTCGGTAAATTCCGGTCTGTTTTTTCGATCACTGACAAAAGTTTGACTTAAAAGTTAATTTTAGCATATTTTGAGTTTCAAATGTAAGAAAATAATTGCCCAACGATTTTAATGTGCTTACAACCTCGAATCACTCTAAGTCATCAGCGACCCAAAACCTGCTCTTTAAGCTGGATTTATTTTGACGAGCAAATACAACCGATCACTTCGCTCACGGGAATATTAAGGGGGGTAAGAAGAAGGGGAGGGAGAGAGGAGGGATGGGAAGATGGAAGGGAGGAGAGAGGATAGGAGGAGAGGGAGCCAGAGGAGAGGGAAGGGGAGAGAAGAGGAGAGGAGAAGGAGGGAGGGGGACAAGGAGGGGTGAGGAAGGGGGGAGCATGAAGGGGGCGGAAGCAGTGAGAGGAGGGCGGGTTAGGAGGGCGAACACTCAATAAAATATCGCTAATACACTCCCCGAGGGGGTTTGGGAGTAGTAAGCATTCTTGACTTGCATTTGGTAGTGGGGACATGTGGAAGGGATAGGGTGGGTAGTACAAGATGAAACAAAATGGGGTACTATTAAAAACAGCATGTTAATTATAGCATGCAGGAGGACTGCTGTGGGAGATGTCTATGGGGGTTGTAGAGGGGAGGGGTTGTAGGAGAAGCTGAGGAGAGGTTGAGGAAGGCAGCGGCATGGGAAGGGAAGGCACATGAGGGCAAGTGAAGTAATGGCAGCATAAAGGGAATGGAAGGGAATTGCGAGTGCAAGAGAGAGAAGGCAGCGATGAAGGGCGAGGAAAGGAGGGGCCCCGATAAAACATGTCCAACACAACATTTTCTTTTTAACTGCCGGGTTCTATAATAAACCCGGTTGGGAGCATTTCAAACCTATGCTGTCCACCTGGCAAAAGTCTGCCTGAATGCATGCATGTTCGCCATGCAGCAACCTTTGCACCCCTCGGTCAGCTCACTCTGAATCTAATTTGTACAGCTTAACAGTCCCCTCAAAATAGGGGTAGTGTGGAGAGCAGAGGGTGGGATAGGTGATAGGTAAGAGGAGGCGGAGAGGTGAGAGGGAGGGATTTCCGACATTGCGGCACCAGTTTAACATCCATCAGAGAGAGGGCACACTAAATTGATGAGTCACCCTGCGCTGATGCGAAAACCTGAGGCAGAAGTTTTAGCTGGATCGGGATTCGAAACCCAGGTAGACAGTTTGGAGCATGCGTACCTCTCGCTCATCTGCGTGATTGGGACTGCATTGCTTTGTAACGGGAAACATTTCCCATGTATTTTATTTCTTCAATTGCATTATCATTTTAATTTTTTGCCTGTCTGGTTAGCGTGAGATGTCACACCACTGACAACCTGGCCTGTCGGGTATTGCACCACGGGAAGTTGTCAGATCGAAGCTTTGAAGAGCGGCGTCGCAGCAACACTCCAGCGAACATGTAAAAAGAAACTTTTAACAACGAAATGTTTATACTTTTATATATATTTATTCTATGCGGAAGTACGCGTCGATAATGAAAGGAGATTCGTACAAAAAAGGAGAAACGTGGTGTAAACTAAAAATTTCACATTTTCAGCGTAGCCAACGCCAACTGTACGCCCGATACAATGTGAGGGAGCCAACCAGGCGTAAGTCGAGCCATGAACCTTGTTCAAAGTCGAATGTGATCGCAGTCCATTCCAGTTGACGGAGAAGTATGTGAGCGCTCGCACAAGCGGGGCCTTTAGCAGCAGGACTCCAACAAACACGTTGATTAAGGAACGACTGGTGGCAAGCATTAGCGATCAGCCGATCCATCATATGAAACACCTCCTGAGCCCTCAGAACCGCTGCAAAGTTCATTCTGGAGCTTAAATTTTGAAATTTTGTTTCGTTTTAAGAGATATAAAGGCTGTATGGCAGTGTGGAAATTAAAATAAAGCTATGAACGCTGGTGTCTCTGGGTGTTTATAAGCATTGCAATGTATCCAGCGATTGTAGGTATAATGATTCAGTATCGATAATATGAGTGAGGAAAGGTGAAAAAAAAAAAACCTTTTTCATTAAGAAAATCATTGCGGCTTGTCCAAGCTAAGCATTGTTGAGCAGGCCAAAAAAAATGTTGCTTAAGACTTTTGCGAGCTGACAGAAGGCTCACCAAGATGGGCTGCCGGCCACCTTGGTCAGGCGTATTTTGTTTTTTTTGTGATGAGCACTCCCTAAATGATCTCCAAAAGGGGTGTTTAAGATTAATGTTGTATTATTATTATTTTTATTTTATTTATTTTATTATTGACCACTTTACCATCAGATTTGAAAAAAAAAAAAAAAAAAATCACTGAAAGTTGTACCAATAAACTCTTACATAAAAAATTGTAAAGTAATGACTCATACAAGGTCTACTGTACAGACGTTGAAACAAATGCCATAGGAAATTTATCCAGGAACACAGAAAAAAGTCTGGAGAGCAGGCTACTCCGCATGTACATTGCCAGATTAAACAGCCACTGTTCGCCATGTTGCATTTGATTGTATTTCACATCATTTTACAAGGACACTGTCAGAACAAAAGCTCTCTACATTTCAACATCTGGGTAATGTGTGCAATGCAACATATTATCCATTTCGTTGATGAAGAAGGTGAAGGAAAGGAAAGGGATAGGGAAACGGAAAGAGAAAGGGAAAGCAATGTGAATATCATTGACAGAGATAGGTATGTAGATGGCCTTTAAAAAAAAATTAAGCATTATGAGATTTATTACATTATGTTCAAGATAAACAACTACAACAACACCGGTAGAGCGCATACCTCCCCAGGCTGAACAGTTTAGCTTTGATTTCCACTGGACTAGGTAAATCTGAATCTGGCCTTACCAAAGATCTGAATTGGCTTGTTCGTGTCACTTTCCAAACTCATCCACCAAGTCTCATCGAATCCGTCCACAAGCTTTTTGAGATATCAGTGCTATATATTCATTTTTGGCAACGGTCTCTCAATGCGTGAAGAATACTTAAAAATTTCGTATCTGGATCGGATCCATTTCGATCCCAGCAAAATCAATCAGTTAATCTTGTCAGCACACCACATCCTGTCCACAAAATTTCATCCGAGATCGTCCACAACTTTTTGGAGATATCCTGTTACACAGATAGACAGACAAACAAGACAACAGGGTGAAAACATAATCTCCACCCTTCCTTAGGTGGCAAAGGTAATTAATAACAAAACCAAATACATTAATACCAAACAGCTTTGTTCTCCAATTGGAAAGGAATTAAAAGGCCCATATTTGAATAATTGAAAGACATTAAAGACAACAGTACTTGAAAAAGAGATAACCAAGCTTGTGAATATATACACATCTTGAGACACAAAAAGCTATTTCAGCAAAGAAAATACAAGGCAAGGTGAAAGCGGTGGATCATGACGAAACAAATAAAAAAATAGACTTGCAAACCCACAAATTACTTTTCACAAGTTAAATTCTCCACAACTACAAGTTGAAATTACGAAGTCATACGAGGTCAAATTGGCATCACAACATGGTGCTTAGACACTGTATACATGTTTCAAAGCTGTTTCTGTCTTTCCACCGATTCTAAAATCCTTAGCCTTTCACCAAATTTGCAGTTGGAAGCACATTGTCCTATTGATTTAATGTCCCATGGGCTTTGCATGTGTCGAGAAAGAGAGATTTCCAGGTAGCGTTAAGCCTTTCGACAATCTAGGCCATTACCAGCAAGCAAGCCTTGCAGACCACAATGCATGAACATAAAATGACAATGAAACGATGAAAAATATCATGCTGAAATAATGGGACCATGTAAAAACATAAAAACTCTTTGTACGTTAAATGGTCTATTTTGTCTGCATGTGGCAATGCTGTGAACCTTCCCAATTCAGTGCCTTCAGTTACCCACTGAAACCTTGGATTTGTTGCTTGGTTGGCCTGTTTGACCATGTCTAAATCATCATGTTAAGATTCCAGGTCCAAATTCTCTACAAGTGGTTTGATTTCTTCATTGTTTATCTAATGTATCTTATATTTCATACATTATCACTGATGTCCTTCATTGACGACTGATGTCTCATAGTAGGCTACACGTCTGCCCTACATTTAGGCAAGTTGAATTAATTTAAATGATAGTTTATAACACCATGTTGGTGTTAAAGTGCCCATTATTTTGCGTTGGAAACCTCGTAACCATGTAAATTCCAGTAAGGGCCGAAGCCAACAACTTCCCTTAATAATAATTTCCTTACGTCATGAATACCTACAAAAACCCACTTTTCATTACAGAATAGAAAGATGTCACCAGATATTTTGCAATAATCTCTTTGTGACTGTTGGATGATACGAATACAAACCCCTTTTGCCTCTCAATTGGCACGTGCTGATTGTTTTAATTAAATAATCAAATAAATAGTTTAATTTTTAAAATCAATAAAACAAAATAATAATAATAATCATTAATACAAGTCCCTTCCAAAGAACTTCAACACAGAGAGAAGGCCATTAGGGCCAATGAAAGCTTTTCCACTCTGCTTTGATTTACATGTACCATTACTATTGTTTAATTAAATGATCAAATAAATAGTTTAATTCTAAAAAAATTCAAATAAATACAAAATAATAATAATAATCATTAATACAAGTTCCCTTCGCAAGGAACTTCAAACACAGGAGAAGGCCATTAGGCCAATGGAAAGCTTGCACTCTCTTGATTTGATTTACATGTTTTACCATACTATTGTTTCATTAAATGATCAAATAATAGTTTAATCCTAAAAAAAAATCAAATAAATACAAAATAATAATAATATCGATTAATACAAGTTCCCTCTAAGGAACTTCAACACAGGAGAAGGCCCATAGGCCAATGAAAGCTTGCACTCTGCTGTTTGATTTTGATTTACATGTACCATACTATTGTTTTAATTAAAATGATCAAATCAATAAGTTTAATTCTAAAAAAATCAAATAAATACAAAATAATATAATTAATCATTAATTAAGCAAGTCCCTTCCAAGGAACTTTCACACAGAGAAGGCCATAAGGGCCAATGAAAGCTTGCACTCTGCTTTGATTTTGAGGTTAACATGTTACCATTACTATTGTTTTAATTAAAAACGATCAAATAAGTAGTTATTTTAATCTTTTAAAAAAATCAAAAAACAAAATAATAATAATTAATCATTAATACAAGTTTCCCTTCCAAGGAACTTCAACACAGGAGAAGGCATTAGGCCAATGGAAAGCTTTGCACTCTGCTTTGATTTTGATTTACATGTACCATACTATTGTTTAATTAATATCAAAAAATGGTTTAATTAAAAAAATCAAATAAAATACAAAATAATAATAATAATCATTAATACAAGTCCCTCAAGAACTTCAACAGCAGGGAAGGCCATAAGGCCAATGAAAGCTTGCACTCTGCTTTTGATTTTGATTTACATGTACCATTACTATTGTTTAATTAAATGATCAAATAATATATTTTAATTTAAAAATAAATAATACCAAATTATTAATAATAATCATTTAATACCAAGTTTCCCTTTCCAAGGAACTTCAACACAGGAGAAGGCCATAAGGCCCAATGAAAGCTGCATTAGGCTGTTGATTTCGATTTACATGTTCCTACTATTGGTTTAATTAAATGATCAAATAAATAGTTTAAGTTTAAAAAATCAAATAAATACAAAATAATAATAATAATCATTAATACAAGTTCCCTTCTAAGAACTTCAACACAGCGAGAAGGCCATAAGGCCGAATGCAAAAGCTGCACTCTGCCTTGATTTTGATTTACATGTACCATACTATTGTTTTAATTTAAATATCAATAAGTGTTAATTTTTAAAAAACAAATAAATACAAAATAATAATAATAATTCATTAATAGCAAGTTCCTTCTAAGGAACTCAACACAGGAGAAGGCCATAAGGCCAATTGAAAGCTTGCCACTCTGCTTTGATTTTGA
>CM068967.1:7361688-7388797 GCA_035128595.1 Eptatretus atami | reverse complement strand
ACTTCATAAACTAGATCCTTTACTGATAAAACTTCATAAACTAGATCGTTCCACTGGTGAAACTTCATAAACTAGATCCTTCTACTGATAAACTTCATAAACTAGATCGTTCAACTGCGTGAAAACTTCATAACTAGATCCTTCTACTTGGTAAAACTCATAAACTAGAGTTCCACTGGTGAAACTTCATAATCTAGACCTTCCACTGGGAAAACTTTATACACTTGACCTTCTACAAGTAAAGCTTATAAACTAGATCCTCCACTGCTAAAACTTCATACACTTGATCTTCTACAAGTAAAGCTTCATAAACTAGATCTTCCTACAAGTAAGCTTCATAAACTAGATCCTTCCACTGGTAAAAACTTCATACACTTGATCTTCTACAAGTAAAGCTTCATAATCTAGATCCTTCCACTGGTAAAACTTCATAATTTGATCTTCTAACAAGTAAAGCTCATTAAAACTAGATCCTTCCACTGCTAAAACTTCATACATTTGATCCTTCTACAAGTAAAGCTTCATAAACTAGATCCTTCCACTGGTAAACTTCATACACTTGATCCTTCTACACGTAAAACTTCATAAACTCGATCACTCACTGGTCAAACTTCATAAACTCGATCCTTTTACTGTAAAACTTCATAAACTAGATCCTTCTACTGGTAAAACTTCATAAACTAAGTCTTCTACTGGTAAAACTCATAAACTAGATCCTTCTACTGGTAAAACTTCAAAACTAGATCCTTCCACTGGTAAAACTTCATAAACTAGTCCTTCTACTGGTCAAACTTCATAAACTAGATCTACTACTGGTAAAACTTTATAAAACTAGATCCTTACACTGGTAAAACTTCATAAACTAGATCCTTCATTGGTAAAACTTCATAAACTAGAGTCCTTACACTGGTAAAACTTCATAAACTAGATCCTTACACTGGTAAAACTTCATAACTAGATCCTTACACTGCAAAACTTCATAAACTAGATCATTCTAACTGGTCAAACTTCATAAACTAGATCCTTCTACTGGTCAAACTTCATAAACTAGATCCTTCTACTGGTAAAACTTTATAATACTAGATCCCCTGTTTGTAGAAACTGTCTACACTAGATCCTCCTGTTTGTAAACTGTCTCACCTAGATCCCCCTGTTTGTAGAGACTGTCTATCCTGGATCTTCTGTTTGTAGAACAGTCTACACAGATCCTCCTGTTTGTAGAACTGCTCTACACTAGATCCTCCTGTTCATCACATTCTTGATTAAACTGGGAACTTCCACTTGTAGGAAAGTAACAAAAGCATGAATGACGTCAATGTTCTGTCTTTGTTGTGTTGTGGTCTCCGGTGCATGCGGCCACCCATAACCTCTTCCAATTCATTGATTTGATGAAACGGCTCCTGTTCAGTCATTAAAATCTATTGCTCTTGTATATTATTCCTCAACCAATATTATAAACTGGTAAAAGTTCTTTTCTTATCTTCCCTGACGAAGTCGCCGGTGGCGTTATGTTTTCAGGTTGTCCGTCCGTCCATCCGTACGTGGTCCGTCAATGATAATTTTCGCTGTTTTCTCTACAACCGTTTGTCCGATTGACATGAAATTTGCATCGTAGATGCGTCTACTCATGCAGAATTTTTTAAAATGATAATATTGATGTCAAAAGTCAAGTGGGATGGCAGCCATGTTGGAAAAACTTTGGACTTCTACAGAAATAGATGCATAGTAGGTGAAAGAAACTTTTACAGGTATGCTCACCTATCTATGAGGACGTCAGTCATAGGTCACATGGTTTGGCAGCTATGATTTTGAAGAATAAACATTTTATAATCCTCTTCTCGAGAAACGGCTTCACAGATCGAGGGGAAACTTCACTTACATTTCCGCCAATCCGGGGATACCAGGGTGTTCACGATAACTAATCGGTCACATGATCTAGCAGCCATATTGGTTTGAATGAAATTCTTATGAAATGTTTCTCTTGAACCACTTCATCAGTCGACGTGAAACGTCACAGTTATGATCTTGTAGACATGTGGAAGTATGTTTTAAAATTTAATTCGAACTTGTTACAAGTATTATAATGATGTCGTAATGTGGGCAGAGGCATATCGGCAACGTCGGGATGTCGAAGGTTGTCGTTCTAGTTTCTGATGTTTCTCTCGTTTGACATTCTGTATAGTTCGTCGTTTTGATTCTCTAGCTGAGTGAAGCCATCATGTGGTGTTGCAAGTCACTCTTTAGGTGTATATGAAAAGTTCAGTGTCATTGTCATTCATTTCATCGGATGAGTTTATAACCAGGATTAGCTATCTTTCAAGGGAGTGGATATACCAGCTGATGCAAGGTTTTTTTTTATCATGTGAGTGTCTGGGATCAATTTGCAACTCAAAGCAAAAAACAAAATGGACAAATAGATGCATAAGTGAGTCGAAGTGTGAGCTCAAGAAGAGCCTGAGTGAGACCAATTTCCGAAGCACAGGGCACATCGTGGGAAGCCATGGGATGCGATCAGAAACATGTTCACAAGAACAATGTCATGGAATATCCGGTACCCTCAGTAAATGCCATAATTCAACTACAAACAGACTGAAAGCATTTACCAACATATCAATGTGAACACAGACTGGTCTCGAACAGGCAAATGCCATTTTCACACCATTTTCGATGCACTGACGGGTTCATGTACGGCTGGAAAACGAAACAATCGGGAGAGAATTAACCGATGGCAGCGTTCAGACCGCCGGAGTAGGAGTAATGGTCTGGGGAATTTTTCAGCAGGCATGGTTTAGAACCCTCTCAACCCATGTCGGCTGGTTGACGCCCATGGTGTATCTTTTGGGATCATAACTTCCCAGGTATAGACTTCCACGGTGCTCGTGTATCTACATTGTGTGGTTTGGTGTTTACAGGATGACAACTTCAACGTCTTACGTGCCACTGAACTGGCTTGAGGAGCACATCACATCTATCCTGGTCATCATGGTGCCTCAATATTAATCCCATTGAGCATGTTTGAGATGCGTCATGTTATTGCTTCATGGCTCATCCAAAATTAACAATTTTTTGACAGTTACTCAGCCGTCGTTGAGAAGTGGCACAAATAATCAAAGGGTGTCACGTTATGCTCGGTGGAGTCGATGCAATATTGATACAGACAATTAGGCCAAAGGTGTCGCATTCTATAAACGTCATTGCTTGCCAGACTGTACAATAAACGACCAAGTCTCAAACTACCCATTCCTGATGTCGGTCACTGCTACTGTGACTTAAATATAATATTCAGCACGATTATTTGTGTTACTCAGCTTTGAACATTTTTCGCTTGCTGACTGAGCACAAAATGATTCCGATCTACTGGCATTGTTTCGGTTATTCCCTCGTTGCTGACATGTCGACATCCATCTCTGCTGCCTAGCGTTCAGTCAATCGCATCAAAAGTCCTGTTCCACGTCTCGATGCCGTCTCTTTGGCCACACAAACAATGTTTTTACTAACGACGGTGTGTTCTCCTCATCCTCCTAACAGAGCTCTTACCCTCGAACACCATTGTGGTTCTTTCAATGACGTTGATCCGAATGAAGAATCCGTGTATAACGT
Organism: Eptatretus atami; assembly: GCA_035128595.1. NCBI lineage: Eukaryota > Metazoa > Chordata > Myxini > Myxiniformes > Myxinidae > Eptatretus > Eptatretus atami. The sequence continues at coordinate 7,385,197 of CM068967.1, read as the reverse complement.
GATTTGCGGCTCTTGGTTCTTGAGATCTCGTTCCCAAGACCTCTGAATTCAGGGATATAAAGGCGACGTTCTCACAATGTTGTTTCAAAGGTGAGCTCTTATTGTTCTGGACAAGATCTTGGCAAAAATACCCCTCTTTGCGATGCCTCACTTCGGCTTGTTCGGAGCAAAAATCTGGCCTTCATTGTGGATGCGACAAAAGAGCACGGGGTTTGTTCATGCCCAATATTCGAGTAATACAAGTGCGAGCCCTTCCACTGATATCAAAAAGTGGAGATAAAAAAAAAAACCTTAGAATAGACCACACGTCTAACCTGGCTTCAAAGCAGACAACATCTGGACAAACTCTCCATATGCCAAGTTTCTTGCTGGCAGCCATTCAGCTCTTTGTGAAAATGCCTTTGTAACAATGTCTTCAAGTACAGCTCACTGCTATGTGCTGGAGACGCCCGTGAATCATCTGGAATTTTGGTGACAAGATGCAGTCCAAAGCTTTGAGCAATGTGAAGTATTTCGCATCTCTGAAGGCTGAGGCTGTAGGGCAGTTCGCTCACTGACGAAGGGTGAGTAAGTATGTGGTGGTGTTGTTCTGGAATCGGAAACTCTCCTCCAATGAAAATAGGACTCGAGAATGAAGGAATGATAGATTCTGCCTTTCCAGAATTAATATTGCAATGGGAATGTGCAAGGAATACTTAAAAGCACAGGCCATTCATACTGAGTCCTAGTTGCATGTTTTTTAATTTTTGAAAACATCATTTTTTTTTTTCTTGAAAAGAGGCCAAAATCCATGGATAAGCAGAGTCACAGATAAATGCACTGACAATGAGCAGAGAAAAAAAATGTGGACAAGGGGCACAGACAGTATGATGAGAAGCGATGGAAGTAGGCCTGCGAGCGGCACGCAAAGACGGGACAGCCAACCGGCAGACGAAATGCAGACAGCAAACTTGTACAGGTGGACAAAACGGGAAACGTCAGTGAAAACAGAAAAATACTAAACAAGCCACTCGGTAGAGTGCATACCTCGCCAAGCTGATTGGTTTACGTTTGGTATCTCACTGATAGGTTGGATCTGGATTCGGACCTGAACTAAACTCTAATCGGCTTGCTCTTGTCACCGATCCAACTCATCTTATGCCTGGTGTTGGCTTAATGGTTAGGGTGTGGGCTTGGGATCCCAGAGTCTGAGGATCCTGAGTTCAAGCCCCACTCACCTGTTCAATTAATACCAGGTGGGGTTGACTCTGCTTGGCATCCTTCTGACATCGGCAAAATGAGTGCCAGCTTGCTGGTATCCTGTGTCGGAGTGGCGACCCGTCCAGGATTGTGTCCAATAGCCAAGGAGACTTGCTTAGGCAGCACCACGTTCTGCACAGAGTGTGGTCCCAATGGACGGATGGATAGTGAGTGAGCTGCCATAATGGAGAGTTCCATCGATAACACTTTTCACTTTTGCACCTTGTGCCATTCCTCCAATTCTTTGATTTCTATACTTCTTGGCGTAAAACCATGGAAGATCCTTTGTAGTATTCAGAACAACCCTCAGCCTGAATTGAAGGTTCAGCATTTCGTGGTCCAAGATACCTTGAAGTAATCATCCATGATCACTTTACATAGTTTGTACAGCATGGAAGATAGCTGTGATGAGCTCAATAACATTCCCAGAGATGTGACAGATGTTCTAAGGGATTGAGATCATGGATAATTGGTTTGGGAAGATGTGTGATGCCACTTTATATTCTCCAAGCCTGCACAAGATGCGCCTGATGGAAGGTCACATCCTCCTTTGTTTTCCGATTGTTCGCGTTGATAAGTTTTTTCGTACAGGTGACTTCTTTCTGAAGTTCATAATCGTAGTTACGACTTTCCCACCTGGATTTCTGTCAATGCCAAATCCTCCCTTCTGGATTTGGTTATGACCAACTTCTACACCAATTTCTCGTGCTCTTTCTCTACTCCAATTGGTTCCTCCGATCATGTGCTTGTGAACGTCAACATCTCTCTAGCCATTCTCAGAGAACAGTCTCAGGGCCGGCAACTGGCAGTTTACCCAGGCAAACTGGCAAGCAGCCATCTTTCTTCAGGACTGGTCTCCTTCTTTCCACCGCTCCTGATATTAGTTCAGCCTGGAATTCTTCCACAGAAACCTGCTCCTCTTATCACAGTCCATCTATCTTATCTCAGTTATCATGCCCATCCACAAACCTATGGTACACTGAATCATGTTGTGAGGCAGTTGCCTTAAAGCAACTTCCATTCTCCTCCTGGAAGGCAAATATAACCAAGGCAACCTCAGATCATTCCACACAGCCTACAACAAGTGTGTGTCTACTCTCAGGAGAGCTAGAAAACAACATCTGTCCAACCTCAAGAATTGAGCGTTCAAACTGTCTCCCTCCTCTAAAACCTGGTGGCACCTTGTTTGTCTATTCTCCAGAGAATGCTCCCCTCCATCTCATCTCCCTTCAAATGGCACCACAGTCAACTCCACCCATGAGAACGCCGAATGCCTCAATTCTGTGTTCGCTTCCAAATATTGCGTCACAACCCCTCACTCTCGATGCCCATGCTTCACTGTCATACACATCTACTCCCGACCCTGTGTTCTTTGCACCTGAGAAGTGGAGAGTTTCTGGCCACCTCTGACTGATTCTGCCACTGGACCAGACGGCATCAGTTCATGTGTCCGGTTAAACCTGCTCTGCTGTTTTTGCACTTCATCTTTCTGCCCTTTTCACAATAGCATTTGCCATAATTACTATTCCATCTCTTGGAAGTCAGCCAACATCACTGCATTACGTAAACTGGAACAAACACTCGGTGGAGTGCATACCTCCTCCAGGCTGAAAGTTTATGTTTTCTATCCCACTGATAGAGCCGGATTCAGATCTGGAGTCAACCAAAATCTAATCGGCATGTTCTTGTCACCTACTCAACTCACCCATCAGTTTTGTCAGAATCCATCCATAACCTTTTGAGATATTGTGCCACACATTGTTCTGACCCATATCTCAATGGGTGAAGAATCGCTTTAAAAATTCTGGTTTCCAGATCTGGATCTTAACGAAATCGAAACAATTTGTCCTTGTGACACACCCAACATCTCCATCAAGTTCTCGTCCAAATCTCTCTCTCCGAAAGGACCATACGGCAAGCCCTCCCATCTACTTCTTAACAACCCTCTCAAAGAAGTTCAGTCACAAACTTTTGGGCCTCACTATCAGCCATAATCTTGGGCAAACACATTTCAAAGTTGGCCTCGAAAGTCTCTGGGCATCTCTGTCGTGTGGAGTCCTTCCCTGGCACACCTCAAACTCCAATCCATCTGCACAGCTTTCATCCGCAGTTTCATGGAGTGCTGCTCTTCCCTGTGGGCTGGTACCCTGCCTCACACCATGCTCAGCTTCTTGATGCTGAGCTGAGTCTATGAGCCTATCACTTTGCCATTGTAGACAGGGTGTGTCTTTGTCTTCTTCCGCCTCCTTTCTGGTCTTGCACCCTTTGGTCTTTCCCCCCGAGGTTTCTTCATGGCGCACAATAGTCACCACCAAACCTCTTCTCATGAAACTCCCAAAATCCAGAATCACTGCTCACCTCCACTCATTTCTTCCTCTCTTCCAGTCTGTGGAACCAAAATTTCTTATTTCTTCAATCTCATTCTTCCTCCTGGTCTTCAAGACAGCTGTTCACCACCCTCTGAGGTCATCTCTATCCAAAACCATGATCTTTTCTTCACCCGTTAAACCACCACCAACCTTCCCCAATTTTGTTTCTGAAATCCATCTTGTCCACCCCATGCATTCTCCCCTACCCTCATCCTTACCCTTACATCCTTGTTGTCCTTCATTTATTTTGTCCCTCGGTCCTGTTGTTGGCATTTCCCCCATCTCTTTCTGCTGTTCTCTTTTGTTTGTTACATCCTGATCCGTTTCATGTTCTAGCTCTTCCATGAGTCTTGAACTACATATTTTTTAAATGCTCCATTGAAAATCGGTGTGTCTTGTGTGATGTTGAAATGTAGCCACCGTACCATTTCAGGACCTGCAACACATCCGTTGACTCGATCCGTCATGATCTGCTGCTGCAACTGTTGTTCTTCCTGGAGGCGTCCTGCAAACATTATACTGTTATTGGATTCACACAACAGACAGTTTGGAGAGGTTGTTTCCACTGACTGTTCTCAGGTCATCCAACACACTATCTTGATGGCCAGTACTTTGAAGACAAGGCATTTGCACAGATACCCATTATCATGTCTCTTATGACATCACTGAGATGCTTCAACTGCTTTCCACGACTGTTGAACGAGAGCCACAAACAACTTATGGGTACAGTTGTTACTTGAAGTCACATGACCTCTTTTACTACGGACAAAAGAGTTTTCTATTTTTACTTAGCATTATAATTATTTGGCAAGGCAGGCATCATGTCCTGTTTTGTCTGTGCATCGGCTCACTTTTATTTGTAGATCGATAGTAGGAGAATCAGATAACCCCTATTCTGTATGCGATTCTTGGCACGCAGTCTTGACTACTTTTGCCTTTTGTTTTATATTATTCCAATTGTTGCTCAGCAACAAGTTTAACATTTTGGGGATTTTTAAAGAACAACTCAGAACTAAGTTTCCCATTTCTTTTCGCCCAAGTCGGAGTTTATGGTCAGATTTTGCATCGAGTTGTCGGACTCAACAGATGCAACAAATGGTACAGGTTGCAGTTCGTCGGGGTGTAGTTACTCAAGTCAGTGCTTCGAAGTGTTGAAGTTAAAAATTACTTTGGGGAAACAATCCTGGAAGGTAGGAACGGTGGTGTAAACACTCGAGGTTCGAGTTAAACTGTCGGTAATGGACGAGGGGTCGTGCGAGTCTGGAGGAAGTTCGATTGAAAAGGAAGTGAACTCCACGGACAGGCAAGTGTGGAATATACGAATGTTGGCATGAATTCCAGGCCTTGATGGGCCTAATGGCCTCCTCTACTTGTTGTTCCTTGTGGTGTGATTTCCGTGTGTGTGTGTGTGTGTGTGTGCTGGCGTGTGTGTCTGGTCACGGGTGGGGGTTGAGAGCAGGGCTGGGTAGGGAGGGACTCAGTAAGTTGTAGAGAAAGCAAGCAGAAGGAAGGAAAGATGTGTTATCGTTTGTCGCAGATGCTTCCGCACGCGAAAGAGCATTTGAGGGACATTTGATCGATTTTATGCCTCTTCTGTATCTATTATTTAGTTAGTTATCCTTATAATTTCCATTTCTTTCCTTCTGTTTTGCTCTGCTGCATGTTCCATGCTAGTTTATCCCAGAGTTGGTTTGTTTATGCCCGAAAGCAAATTCATCGAGTGGTGTTAACTTTGGAGAACCGAAGGAAGAAAAGTAAACATGGACAGAAAATATGGATCTGTCCAAGCACAAGCGCTGTTGCGTATTGTAGAAATGCACCACAATGAGATGCATAGGTAAGTTCAGTTACCTGAACGCCCCCTTTTGAAGGACAGCGTGACTTACAGTATTATTGTGCGCAAACAGCACCAAGGTGGCAGTTCACAGTGGGATGGAAATCGTGAAATTGAGTACGCCGTTGAACGGCTCAAAGGTTAGCACGACACTTTCGACTTATGATATTATGACCAAAAATATCTCCATTCAAGGTACCGCCGCACAATTCATTTCACATTTCGCTTCATGGTCTTCCGTGCTCGACACCTCGACGAACTGTAAACTGCAATTCCTTATTCTCAATTTATTTCTCATCGCAGTACTGGGACATGCTGAAACGCTCTCCTCTAATTGGGGGAAAAGTCCTCATTCACACTTTATTGAACTATCCTGATGAGATCGAGTAACGTCGAGAGCACACAGTAGAGATGATAACTAGCGAGAATGGTTAAACAGGAACATCCGAAGGTACACCAACACAGTGAAGTGTGCCCTCAGCACCACCATCGCCCGACTCCTCGGTATCCACCGTGAATAAAGACGTGTGAATGAAGACAACACCGAATGGTCATGCAAAGAGGAAGTTATATTTCTCAATTACAATATTGTATTTGTTCTTCTTTTAACTGGTATCGGTATTATTTACTTGTAATAACCGAAAAACAAGCCATCTCCTCTGCCTTCCCTGCCTCTCACCACTGAGGTTTTTACTTCAAACCTCAGCACAACAAGTTGGATTCTAGTATTTCTTATCATGCCTGAACACCCGCCCCATAGGAGCTGCGATTGTAGAAGGAACTGCAGCTGGGACCTGTGGCCCAAATTTGACTTTCATATGCTGGACCTTTCTCACTCAAGCCCTTCCTCTCCCCTCCGACCCTCCACCTCTCCCGCCATTTTCATCTGTAATCTCTATCTAGTTGGCATTGGACTATTAAAATGTTGTTTTTTTAAAAAAAAACTTCAAGCAATGCGATGCAGCTCTGGATAAAAGGTTCAAGGAATCATCCAGTTTGGTGAAAATAATTGAGAAGCAAACGTTTAAGCTCGTGTATGTGTAACATATATATACAGTACATGTTTGTGTTGTGAAGAATGGTAGGAAGTGAAAAAAGTGAACAGCTTTTGCTATCTCCCTCTCCCCTATAAGCTATTGTGTGCTGCCTTTCCTGCCTCCTTGCCTACAGGAAGGCGAGGGTGCGGCACGTGGACCTGCGCCTTTGTTTGACGTTTCCCAACACCGCCTCCAGCCTCCGCGCCGACATGGCCGACTCTGTTCCAGCATCCGAGTTCTCGATGGGAAATAGGCCACCGCAAAGCCTGCCATCTGAGGCTGGGTGGAGAGGCGGGTGGACGACCTCCTCCGGTGGAAGTGAAGAGGGAGTTTGATCAGTTTAACGGGGCTGCGCAAGGTGAGGGTACGGCTGTCTGGGTTGTGACAAGCCATCACGGATTCAGGACAGAGACCACACGATGACCATTCAATTGCATACATGTCAAGGGGCATGATGGCAAGGTCTTAACGTCAAAGAACATCGTCTACCATCTCGCTGTAGGAACAGACTAATGCCACCATCGAGCAATAAATAGCATTCACCTGTTAACGAGCGATATTATAACAGATTATGAAGTTGAATAAATGTGTGCCATTGAATAAAAATGTACCAACGTTGAGCTTGTGGAGTAGATCGAGAATGTAACATCATCACATGGCACAAAAGGTCTTTTTCATCACCCAAAATGGCCACCGAAAATGGGATCTCAAATCTTTATGGAGTACACACCCGACCACCACGGGAGGGAAAGAAAACCTGAGTCACTGCAGAAACACAGAAGAAAGGAGACAATGCTGTTGAATAACGTTCCTTCTCACGACAGTCAGGTGTCCCGAAGAGGTCCAAGAATGGAAGACCTCCATACATGATAGTAATTGTAATCGGTGAGCAGAAATTCTCAAACTATCCTTTTCTCAAGACACCATGTGTGATAAAAAAAACAAGAGACCAATAGTAAGCCTAGTTCGATTCATCAGACTTACTTTTCCTTAATTCAGACAAACAGTTTTACCAAACTCTTTGCTTATCCGAATAAGCGCAAATTATGCTGGAAAACAATGTCCGAGGTGCAGATTTAGGAAAAAGGTGGCAAAATCTCTTTTTTGCACCTGACAATTTATCAATTCTTGAATTTCCCATTTGAATGAGAGTGTTACCTATTGTTCACACAAATTGGTGTTGTTAATAAAGTATTTTGATGATCAGCGACGGGTCGGTTGTATTTGATTGTTACTCCGGCACGCGACAAAAGGCGGGGTTGAGCCAATTGGTTTCACATTGTGGACACACAGGCAGCAGAGACAAACGTCAGTTTATGATGAGGACAACTTGAGTTCACAACAAATCGGAACATGAATAGAAACGCATAACTGTCGTTCAGCAGCACTTTGTCTGAATTTGTCTCGATTCGCAGGTGCGCAGAGAGGAGTGGAGATACATTTTTTTACTCTGTCTGCTTGTCCGGCAGTCAAACAAAATTTAAATCATTCCAAATAGGAAATTTAGTGTTTTTTTGGGGGGGACGTCTTAAAGAACACAAACAACAGCGTGAGAGAAGTAAAATGTAACGGTTAAAGAAGGCGGTGTGTAAGACGCCTGCATCAACAGCGGAAAACCGTCGAATTGTTTTTTCTACAGACCTTTAAAATCTAAATTTATTCCATTGACTTACTATTGAACCACTGCAAACACAATTCGCCTTTTGGCACTTTCAAAAAAAACCTTCCTTCAGCAGTACTTTGGACAAAATATTACCGCATTTTAAACGGTCCTCACGACCAACAGACAAATTTGCCGTCGGGCAGACCCGCCCGGTTCCCTTTTCTCAAGACTGCGTGGGGTGGATGTGTTCTATGAACCCTCGAGTTGCAAATTAATTTCGCACGCAGCAGCGTTCGCCATGATCAATGAGAGTCGAGAGTGTAACTACCGATCAAGTGTTTAAACACGCGTCCAGTTAACAAAGGTTCCGGTTTGAAAACTCGACCGAAAGCTACTTCATCATCTTAAACTCTGGTGACTAACTTTCCCCATTAAAAGGGGCAAAGGAAACTCCCACCATTCATACATACTGTCGAATGATGTATGCGCCATTATTCTGGCCATTTTCAAATGCTGAACACTTGATCAACGATGGTTCACTTTTAAGCAAGTCTTAGAATTCCTGTTTCATCAACAGTTCTCACACGTGACATTTAGTTGGATGAGAGATATTTCAGAACAGTTTATCGCGCCATCTGCCCAATCGACCTCTGAGGGAAAAAAAAAAAACAATGGCTAACTTTTATTTTTCTCTACCCCAACGTTCTGACCGCATAAGAATCCAGTTGTCAAGGAGGCCATCCATTATGTGTACAGACTGGCGGGTGTACTTGAGAAAATAAAAAAAAAATCAGTGAAGGAAGGGAAGGGTGAAAGATAAGAAGAGAAAAAGGAGGGCAGGTGAGAGTGAAGGGATTTTTTTTATTTTTTTTTTAAAGGTGAAGAGGAAATGGAAGGGTCGTGCTTTGGAACACTTTGGGGAAAGGGTGGAGGAAGGTGTCAAAACTTTGCCCCTATGTACTAAATAAATGATGGCCTCTCAGGATTTCCAGCGTTACTATGTGAACAATGACCAATTCAGAACAGTACCTTGTCATACCAACATCAAACGAAATGACCAGGCAGCGTCGAAGAGTCGCAGAAACATCAAAAAAATGAATGTCCTGGCTGAGGATCACAACAATAACATATGACCTGTCATGTCTTGAGACATCAAACAACAACATTGTGACCTACCCATGTCTTGCAGAATCACAACAACATTAACACATGACCTCTCACGTCGGAGGTGCAGTTTTTTTTTGTTGAGGTAAAACTGACGACGAGCCTCATAAGTTGAGGATAGAGAAAGAAGGGTCCCCTCACTAACACCTTGCTCAGAACACACAGGAATGGTGATTACAGCAGTACCGAAGCTGGCCGCCATCAAGAGAAGAAGAAAGAAAAAAGCAGTAGAAAATCGTTTTTTTGGCCAGAACCGCTTGAAATCGCCGATCCTTCGCGTGTCGCGATTGAGATCTCGTTATTAATTCCACAAAATATAGCTTGAAGTTACGGATTTCCTTGCATTCGTACAGTTACATCAGCTCCATTCCACCATCACGAGATAGATGGCTTATGACACCAAAGGTCTAGTTACAAGTATCCCTAAAAAGCACAACCGAAGGCCTTCTCGTCGAGGTCGATTGTCCGTCGACTGTGAAGGTAAGCAAAAACAATCCAAACTTTACTGATTGTCCCACACGCATTCTTGCCCACAGAGTGCTCCAATGATCGCATGCACATAAAAGGAACAATATGGCCACCGTTGCAGCATCCTGTCGCATCCGAGGCCTACACCTTTCCTGATGATAAAAGTTCTTTCACCCATCACGCCAAATATGACCACCAATGAGAAGAGGGTTATTGTACCAAGCAAGGTAATTGAAAACACAATTTTTAATTTTTTAAATGTGACGTATGACGTGTACAAACACCTGCGAATGTATTCCAAAGTAACAAGCAAATCAGGAAATGGTGTCAGCCTATACTGAATTTAACCACAACAGAGGCTGTTTCATGAGAAACAAATTAGCAAGAAGTCCTTTGGGCTTTCCCACAGTATTAATCTGGTATCTTGACCTAATTCATCCCACTTACCTTTTAGGATCCAGCCTTGTGGACTGCGAGCAGTAAGCATGGCTTGGCTGGGCCATGAGGGAGTTCTCTCTCCCGGGCCTACAAGTCCCAAGCAACGTTTCGCGGAATAGCTGGGGCCTCAACGTGTGGCGCCTTGGAAGAGGGGAATGGAAGCAACTGACGTCGTCCTACAACACAACATCCTGTTTGCAACACTTGAACTACCTCAGAGAGGTAATTGTGGGATAAATTGGGTAGGCGAAGGGAAATGGGCAGCAGGCAGTGTAAAATGAATCGTCAAACTGCGTTGTGATCACCAACGGGCTCAAGTGAATCGAGTGAAAGTAGTTCATGCCTGTGCCTTGGTACAGTCCTCCACAGACGATGGGCCTACCCGTGCTTGCAGGCAGTTTGGCTACCCTCCTGTGCAGGTTACCAGTGAACCGTCAGCACAAAACGGAACAAACAAGGGTCAGATAATCCATTTGGATGAACGACAGACTGCGGACACACACGTTTGACTTATTGCATTCTCTTCCTTTCAAAAGTGGTCACTTCAAAATTATTTCATTGTTTGTATGCTCTGCACCCGTAGGTGGTGCAGAACTGCTCACCTGCGGCAAGACATTGAAGAGACTCACACGGATGCAGCCAAGGTAAGTTTGATGTCAATTGTCTCTGCTGCGGATTTGTCCGAAAAATAATACCTGCCATTTATCTGCATTACTGATCAAAACTGTCCATCTATTTGCTTCCTTTCTGGTTGTTTGGATTAAAAATGCTTGGTATTTAAAAAGTCAATGAGCTGTCATGTGACCTGAAATGAAATATCATGACAACGGCACACAAAACATGCTAGATAATGATATTGATTTTGACAATCTGACTGCACAGGATACTAACAACTGAGCTTGCTGTTTGCCAGTCTGTCCATCTGTCTACGTTGACTGCGTCACAGTCTTCCAGACCCATCACCAAGGTACTTGTCCAACGAAGCAGCCGTCTGCTAACCGGGTAAGGAAGCTGCCTGCCGTGAAGTGAATGACTTGTGTAATGGCTTGTTGGAGGGAGGAGAACAACTGAACGGTGGATGACAATAGCCATAAATGAAAGCCAATGTAGAGGAGACGTTTGGAAATATTAGCAATCAGTTTGATGGGCATCCTAGAGTCAGGATGAAGGTTGAGATCAGATGCATCTGTGTGTTTGGATGGAAATATTTGATGGGACGAAGCTTGAGTTTGCCGTTTCAAAATCTTATCTGGAATTTTGGTCTCAAAGCTTGGACAATTCAATAATCGCTTCTCTGTTTGTGGCTGCAGGAAGTGGACAAATTCACCTATGGCAGTTCTGCCTGGATGCTGTTTGTCGCGACAGCGGTAATGCGTCTTGCATCACCGGGAGGGAACAAATGGAGAGTTCAAAATGACCGGACCCCGGACGAGGTGGCAGGCGTTGGGGAGAGCGAAGAGAGCCAAACCTAACATGAACTACGATCAAGCTCGCCGGCCTACCGTTACTACTACGGACAAGAAACATCATGACCAGGTTCATGGGAAGCGTTATGCGTACAAGTTCGACTTCCATGAAATCGCGCAAGCCATGCAACCTCATCCTCCAGACGCTGCGCGGCGCTCAAGTACCAGGTCGAGAATGCCCTACGGGCAGGTCTTAACCGGTCTGGTGTAAAAGGAGGTTTGTGGGATGGTTTCCTGAAGTCATCGAACAATGGTCTTTCCAGAGGTGGCATAGCCTATTACTTCCGCGTCAGGGACAGTTTTCTGGGGGTGGAACAACAGCCAACCGTTGTGCATAATCCTGGTCAGAATACCTGCACGTCCCCAAGCCATGTGGTTGAGCAACGTTGGACTTATTACTGATGGCTTCTTGTTTACACCTCCATGTTTTAGTCTATACCACGAGCCTTCATCATGGATGCTGGAATCTGTGAGATTTTACACCTCCCACCATTAGACAACCTTTTTCTGTATATTCGTATATGGTGGAAACCCGGGTTACACTTATTCTTACAAAGGACTTGTTTCATCAACAGGAAAGATTGACATTTGTCCAATTGATGTCCAACACGTAAGCGAACCATCAGCGTCAACTGTCCATGATACCGTATGCGGTTTCCACGTTGCGTTTGAATTCATGTCTGCGTGACTGTTAATACGGGTTCCCTATCCATCTGCAAAGATAAACCGATCTCTCTCTCAGATGTTCCTTTTGGGCCGCATACCAGTGTTACGGAACCTCTGTGACATGATAGTACTTCACTGAGGTAGTCAGTATTCATAAAAAGATCAACTTGATCACAGTTATTACCGGTACAAAAGACAATTAGCATTGGTCCATCGATATCGTATCTTCACAAGCTTGTCATTCACAATCACCCCACTTCATCCAGCACCAGAAACGAATCCCGACAGGACCTACCACGGAAAAGGACCACCACTGAAAAAAGAAAGGATCCAAATGGCTAAGTGGTTGCAAGAGTTATCACCAGGGAGTTATATAGCCCAAGAGCCAACGGATTTGCGATGAGAAAGTTACGACATCATGCGGGATTAAGTTAACCGCACACTGGAACATGGGAATCCAAGAGTGGACTCGTCACAACCATCTCCTCACATGAAATTCTCGGACTGAAAACAGAAACAACCAAAGCATTTGGAGGTGGAGACATTGTTGTTAAAAGTGTAGTAATAGTTCCTGATGCGAGTTTGTTTGAACCTTTTTTGATACTTATCTTCTTTGTTGACTTGGGTTTTTTTATAATTTAAGAGCTCACAGGAACATTTCCAAAGTGTTTGAACTCAACAAAGCACGAACTGTCAAAAGTTTTTCATCAGGCCGAGGAGATTGGCTAGACCCTTACTGATCAAAACTACAATGCGGGAGACCCTTCGCTTCCTGGTCGAGTCATACACTTCTTGCGATCAGCAATCACAAACCCACCGAGTGCGTCATCGTGTCGGTCTTCACTGGATTGCAGTTAGATGGCAGATCGGTCTGAACCTTTCCAGGATCAGCATGAAGCACATCTAACGAGGCGGAAACTGCTCAACGTTTAAACAGCGACGCACGGATTGCTATTGGTGATGGACTTTAACTTTATTTTTAACGTGTGAAGGTGTTTTGTGATACGTCGGAACCAATCTATGTTGTTGGAAACGCTGTGCGTTTAGTTGTGTGTGTGTGTTGTGTGTGTGTGTGTGTGTGACCTGTGTATGTGTCCATGCATACGTGGTGTGCATGTATTCCTTTGGCAATGCACTTGTTATGGCAGCTGGAGGTTCTGCTCCTTTGTGAATCTTGTTCAGAACACAATCTAAGTTATGGGTTTTTTTTCGACGTGAGAACAAAAGACAAAAAGAAAGTGTCTAGTGTGCACTTGGTGAAAGCGTTACAGGTTCACCGGTGTGCGCGAAGGCGGTATGGTAAGTACAGGTAGCGCAGAGTTGACCTTCTCAGCTTCACCACTACAACGACAGGCGTGGTATCACGATGCGTTTCACTACAATCTATACATCATTGGTGGAAACAAAATGCATCGTCACCAAAATATGACAAGGACACAAGTCTCAATGTTCGACGAATGATTGGAGGGGAATCAAGAATTGAATGATGTCGTACAGTCTGAGACAAGGTGTGAACATAACACAATGTGGGATTGTAAGGCTTGGTAAACAGGTAAACCTACTTATGTGATTACCTTACCAATGCTTCAAAACATTTTTTGAAAAATATTATTGGAAAGAAAAAGAAATGTTAAGCCATGGTGCCTGATATTCCAGATTTATTTTTTAAAATCATTGCGAAACATCCCACCCATAATATTTGAGTATAGGCTGTAAAGAAAACCAGAGGTGTAATGGAGGACTATCGTTTGTCATGAATGACCGATAAAATTCATTTCACATTGTCATATTGTCCATACCAAAGAAAACGGATATCACCATGTTATTTCACGTGCTCGCATATGACGTCACAATCGGTGCTTTCCATTGTCAAACAAGCAGCCGATCAAAACCAAGGTGCCGTTTCATGCCTAAAACCATAATCCGATTCTCAGAAGTTGTTATCGATGCCGTTTTCCTTTAGAAATAAAATGAATAAACCCACTACTGTGACTCGCAGATCACGTTTTAGTCTATTTCAGCTTTGGCCCATGATGATGTGGCCACCACTTCATTCATGCGGTTTTTTTTCTTCTCATTACAGTCATGGCGAAGCTGGAGATGAGAGGCGCTTGAAAAATAGAAGTAATAAAAATCGATCGATTCAACTAATATTTGATGAACAATGCCTGCAATTTGCACCCCATTACTGTCGCAAACGTTCGCCCAAAATAACTGTTACTGCAAGTGAACCCATGTCCATCTCTCGAGGTGGAAATTTCAAATGAAGAGCAAGAAAGCCGTTATTTCGACGTCAAATGCCAGGAACGAACTTCATTTCCAAGACTTTGTGCGACTCTCCTGTGGACGGTTTCGCAAGAATGTTTCAAAGATTAGATGGGTTTGGGACAGCTCTGTCTGTCCCTCTATTTGAGGACGAATCTCCAACGAACTCCCGACAATCCTTGGTGATGCAGACAGAGTGAACATACTGAGCATTCAAAGGGATTTTCAAACCACAAACGAGTCGGTACAAGTGATGCAGTTGTCTGATGAGCAACTTAATGATATTGTCCCATCTCAACGTTCCGCGCCTTGGAGGACTTCACTTTTCACGTTCATGCGCAAAGACATCAGCATTTCGTTCATGTATGTACTGGGGCAAAAAAGCTCAGGAAAGCCACTCACCACGTCATAACCATAACCTGTTGTTATTGTTAGTTCGACAATACATCACATCACAGATTCTTGGCTGTTTTAAGATGAAACGCCTCATGATACCACTTGTGTCCCTTGTGTTACGAAGTTTGGCCTTCCCCGTCCAAGTTCCTGTACTTCACTGGACAAATTCGAGAGGTCATTGGACAATGGCAGGCCATTGTGCTGCACATGTGTGTGTCAATTTGATATCCGTGTCCTCCTTGGGAAGGTTTTATGTTTTTTTTCATCAAATGTTGATCCTGTGTTGTAAGCACCGTGAACAAACTACTCAACGAAAATCCATCAAAAAGCAAGGCCCTCACACTAGGTACGAAAAAGGGAACGCCCGTTTGATCAACATTTTGTTCGAACCCGAAGCGGAACTCTCGTTAAGGGGAAATTTCTCACTCGCGGAATCTGTTTGGAGGCGTCTTGACATCACACCGAATCACTGACAGGTACCTGTTGAGCTTAGTTATAGCACACCAAAGCATGGACGGCTTACCTGTGGGTTATATATTTCAGCCTTCACTGCACGTACTCGGCACAATCGGCGCCTGGGGACACCTTCGGCCACTTTGGAGCACAACACCGAGCGAGTACAGCAGTGTCCATCCAGTACTTTAGGACAACAGATGAGAACGATTTGTCTCGAAGTTTTCTTGTGCATTTCCCCTGCATCGGTGGACAGACACGTTTACAATCTCACCCGTCATGCTCGATACGCCAAAATATATTCGATTTCTAACAGAACTGGATTGTTTTTGTCAGCACTCGAGTGGGTGATTTGCGGTGGATGCAACCACCGAAATGGCTCCTTCTCACCATGTGTCAATTGTAATTGTTTTTTAATTATTATTCCTTTACAAGATGCTCCAGCTGATTCTGCACTGATTGCCATGAATACGTTCTCCATTTATATATAATATATTATATACTATATAATATATTATATATATATATCTAACATATATTATACTATATATATAATATATATATGTATATACACATAAAAGTTTGTTCCACCCTGAGTTCACATGAAGTGGTTCACTTTGCAATGTTGGAGAGCAGCTACGATGGGTGTGCATGAAACATCGTGAATGAATTGCATTAATAAGTGACAGAAAGTTCATTCTAACACATTAACCCACGCTGTCTTGAGAAATAAAAACATGAGCGGGGTCATGAGCAGCAAAATTTGATTGGTTCGTGATGATGTAAAACTCGTAATACTTTGTCCAAGTACAGTTACTGCTAAACAAAAAGTTTTTGGAAATTGCCAAAAAGGCGATCTGTGTATCTACGATGTTCAAGTTTCTAATTCAATTGAAATAAAATAACAGTGCAAGGTTGTAGAAAAGAAATTCTGGAAGTTTACCGCGGTTGATGCAAGTGTCTTGTACACCACACTCTCATTCTTTACACGTCACAGTAGTTGTACGTGATTGTTTGTATCCTTAAGAAGTAAGTTTCTGTTTGGAATGATTTTCAATTTTGAGCTTGACTGCCAGTCAGGACAGAGTAAAATAAAAAAAAAATCTCAATTCCTCTCCCGGACATTGTGCAAATGACAAATTCAGCTAGCAAAGTCTGCTAAACTCAGGTTCTTTGTTCCGTTTCATGTTCAAAATATACCATTAATTTAGTTAAGTTGTTTCTCGATCATAAATTGACGTTTGGGACGACAGACAGCAGACAGACAGACAGCAGTGAACCAATTGCTGAACCGCCCGATTTTCGCTTCGCGTGCGCCGGGGTAATAATTGGGAGCAATTTTATGAATCTTGCCTCGACCAGAGTGGACCCCTAGTGGTGGCTCGTAGTTTGGATCAAAACACCGAGGTCGGTTTCAACGAGCGAGCTTCCCTATCCTTGGCCAGGAAGAGAGCGCCCCAAACATGCTGCACTGTCGTGGTGACCTCACGAGATCAGGGTAGTCGTGATGTTTTCAAAATAAGCATTACACACGTTGAAACTTCATAAACTAGATCCTTCCACTGGTCAAACTTCATAAACTAGATCCTTCTACTGGTAAAACTTTATAAACTAGATCCTTCTACTGGTAAAACTTCAAAACTAGATCCTTCCACTGGTAAAACTTCATAAACTAGATCCTTACACTGTAAATTCATAAACTAGATCCTTACACTGGCAAAAACTTCATAAACTAGATTCATCTACTGTCAACTTCATTAAACTATATCCTTTACTGTCAAACTTCATAAACTAATCCTTCTACTGGTAAAACTTTAATACTAGATCCTGTTTGTAGTAAGCTGTCTCACCTAGATCCCCCTGTTTGTAGAGCGTCTATCCTGATCTTCCTGTTTGTAGAAGTCTACACTAGATCCTCCTGTTTGTAAACAGTCTACACTAGATCCTCCTGTTTTGTAGAACTGTCTACACTAGATCTCATGTTGGTAGAACTGTCTACACTAGATCCTCATGTTTGTAGAACTGTCTACACTAGATCCTCATGTTTGTAGAAAAGTCTGCACTAGATCCTCCTGTTGTAGAACAGTCTACACTAGATCCCCCTGTTGTAGAACTGTCTACACTAGATCCTCCTGTTTTGTAGAACTGTCTCACCTAGATCCCCGCTTTTAGACCTGCTATCCTGGATCTTCCTGTTTGTGAGAACACTAGTCCTCCTGTTTGTAGAACAGTCTCACTAGATCCTCCTGTTTGTAGAACAGTCTACACTAGATCCTTCCTGTTTGTAGAACAGTCTACACTAGATCCTCCTGTTTGTAGCACTGTCTACACTAGATCCTCCTGTTTGTAGAACAGTCTATCCTGATCCTCCTGTTGTAGCACTGTCTACACTAGATTTCCTGTTTGTTTAACAGTCTATCCTGGATCCTCCTGTTTGTATAACAGTCTACACTAGATCTCTGTTGGTATACAGTCGACACTAGATCCTCTGTTTTGAGCACTGTCACACTAGATCCTCCTGTTTGTAGAACAGTCTTCCTGTCCTACCTGTTTGTAGCACTTCTTACATAGATCCTCCTGTGTAAACAGTCTATCCTGTTCTCCTGTTCGCACTGTCTACACTAGACCCTGTTTGTAGAACTGTCTACACTAGATCCTCCTGTTTGTAGAAACTGTCTACACTAGATCCCCTGTTTGTAGAAAACAGTCTATCCGATCCTCCTGTTTGTAGCACTGTCTACACTAGATCCTCCTGTTTGTAGAACAGTCTATCCTGGATCCTCTTGTTTGTGGAGCTGTCTCACCTAGATCCCCCTGTTTGTAGAACTGTCTACACTAGATCCTCCTGTGTTAGAACTGTCTATACACTAGATCCTCCTGTTTGTAAACTGTCTACACTAGATCCTCATGTTTGTAGAACTGTCTACACTAGATCCTCATGTTTGTAGAACTGTCTACACTAGATCCTCATGTTTGTAGAAACTGCTACACTAGATGCTCCTGTTCATCACATTCTTGCATAAACTGCGAAACTTCACTTTAGAAAGTAACAAAAGCATGAATGACGTCAATGTTCTGTCTTTGTTGTGTTGTGGTCTCCGGTGCATGGCGCCATCCCATAACCTCTTCCAATTCATTGATTTGATGAAACGGCTCCTGTTCAGTCATTAAAATCTATTGCTCTTGTATATTATTCCTCAACCAATATTATAACTGGTACAAGTTCTTTTCTTTATCTTCCCTGACGAAGTCGCCGGTGGCGTTATGTTTTCAGGTTGTCCGTCCGTCCATCCGTACGTGGTCCGTCAATGATAATTTTCGCTGTTTTCTCTACAACCGTTTGTCCGATTGACATGAAATTTGCATCGTAGATGCGTCTACTCATGCAGAATTTTTTTAAATGATAATTATGATGTCAAAAGTCAAGTGGGATGGCAGCCATGTTGGAAAAACTTTGGACTTCTACAGAAATAGATGCATAAGTGAGTTGAAAGAAACTTTTTACAGGTATGCTCACCTATCTATGAGGACGTCAGTCATAGGTCACATGGTTTGGCAGCTATGATTTTTGGAAGAATAAACATTTTATAATCCTCTTCTCGAGAAACGGCTTCACAGATCGAGGGGAAACTTCACTTACATTTCCGCCAATCCTTGGGGATACCAGGGTGTTCACGAATAACTAATCGGTCACATGATCTAGCAGCCATATTGGTTTGAATGAAATTCTTATGAAATGTTTCTCTTGAACCACTTCATCAGTCGACGTGAAACGTCACAGTTATGATCTTGTAGACATGTGGAATGTATGTTTTAAATTTAATTCGAACTTGTTACAAGTATTATAATGATGTCGTAATGTGGGCAGAGGCATATCCGGCAACGTCGGGATGTCGAAGGTTGTCGTTCTAGTTTCTGATGTTTCTCTCGTTTGACATTCTGTATAGTTCGTCGTTTTGATTCTCTGAGCTGAGTGAAGCCATCATGTGGTGTTGCAAGTCACTCTTTAGGTGTATATGAAAAGTTCAGTGTCATTGTCATTCATTTCATCGGATGAGTTTATAACCAGGATTAGCTATCTTTCAAGGGAGTGGATATACCCAGCTGATGCAAGGTTTTTTTTTTTATCATGTGAGTGTCTGGGATCAATTTGCAACTCAAAGCAAAAACAAAAATGGACAAATAGATGCATAAGTGAGTCGAAGTGTGAGCTCAAGAAGAGCCTGAGTGAGACCAATTTCCGAAGCACAGGGCACATCGTGGGAAGCCATGGGATGCGATCAGAACATGTTCACAAGAACAATGTCATGGAATATCCGGTACCCTCAGTAAATGCCATAATTCAACTACAAACAGACTGAAAGCATTTACCAACATTATCAATGTGAACACAGACTGGTCTCGAACAGGCAAATGCCATTTTCACACCATTTTCGATGCACTGACGGGTTCATGTACGGCTGGAAAACGAAACAATCGGGAGAGAATTAACCGATGGCAGCGGTTCAGACCGCCGGAGTAGGAGTAATGGTCTGGGGAATTTTCAGCAGGCATGGTTTAGAACCCTCTCAACCCATGTCGGCTGGTTGACGCCCATGGTGTATCTTTTGGGATCATAACTTCCCAGGTATAGACTTCCACGGTGCTCGTGTATCTACATTGTGGTTTGGTGTTTACAGGATGACAACTTCAACGTCTGTACGTGCCACTGAACTGGCTTGAGGAGCACATCACATCTATCCTGGTCATCATGGTGCCTCAATATTAATCCCATTGAGCATGTTTGAGATGCGTCATGTTATTGCTTCATGGCTCATCCAAAATTAACAATTTTTTTGACAGTTACTCAGCCGTCGTTGAGAAGTGGCACCAAATAATCAAAGGGTGTCACTTATGCCTCGGTGGAGTCGATGCAATATTGATACAGACAATTAGGCCAAAGGTGTCGCATTCTATAAACGTCATTGCTTGCCAGACTGTACAATAAACGACCAAGTCTCAAAACTACCCCATTCCCTGATGTCGGTCACTGCTACTGTGACTATAAATATAAATATTCAGCACGATTATTTGTGTTACTCAGCTTTGAACATTTTTCGCTTGCTGACTGAGCAACAAAATGATTCCGATCTACTGGCATTGTTTTCGGTTATTTCCCTCGTTGCTGACATGTTCTGACATCCCATCTCTGCTTGCCTAGCGTTCAGTCAATCGCATCAAAAGTCCTGTTCCACGTCTCGATGGCCCGTCTCCTTTGGCCACACAAACAATGTTTTTACTAACGACGGTGTGTTCTCCTCATCCTCCTAACAGAGCTCTTACCCTCGAACACCATTGTGGTTCTTTCAATGACGTTGATCCGAATGAAGAATCCGTGTATAACGTGATTTGCGGCTCTTGGTTCTTGAGATCTCGTTCCCAAAGACCTCTGAATTCAGGATATAAAGGCGACGTTCTCACAATGTTGTTTCAAAGGTGAGCTCTTATTGTTCTGGACAAGATCTTGGCAAAAATACCCGTCTTTGCGATGCCTCACTTCGGCTTGTTCGGAGCAAAAATCTGGCCTTCCATTGTGGATGCGACAAAAGAGCACGGGGTTTGTTCATGGCCCAATATTCGAGTAATACAAGTGCGAGCCCTTCCACTGATATCAAAAAGTGGAGATAAAAAAAAAAACCTTAGAATAGACCACACGTCTAACCTGGCTTCAAAGCAGACAACATCTGGACAAACTCTGCCATATGCCAAGTTTCTTGCTGGCAGCCATTCAGCTCTTTGTGAAAATGCCTTTGTAAACAATGTCTTCAAGTACAGCTCACTGCTATGTGCTGGAGACGCCGTGAATCATCTGGAATTTGGTGACAAGATGCAGTCCAAAGCTTTGAGCAATGTGAAGTATTTCGCATCTCTGAAGGCTGAGGCTGTAGGGCAGTTCGCTCACTGACGAAGGGTGAGTACTGTGGTGGTGTTGTTTCTGGAATCGGAAACTCTCCTCCAATGAAAATAGGACTCGAAGAATGAAGGAATGATAGATTCTGCCTTTCCAGAATTAATATTGCAATGGGAATGTGCAAGGAATACTTAAAAGCACAGGCCATTCATAGCTGAGTCCTAGTTGCATGTTTTTTAATTTTTGAAAACATCATTTTTTTTTTCTTGAAAAGAGGCCAAAATCCATGGAATAAGAGAGTCACAGATAAATGCACTGACAATGGAGCAGAGAAAAAAATGTGGACAAGGGGCACAGACAGTATGATGAGAAGCGATGGAAGTAGGCCTGCGAGCGGCACGCAAAGACGGGACAGCCAACCGGCAGACGAAATGCAGACAGCAAACTTGTACAGGTGGACAAAACGGGAAACGTCAGTGAAAACAGAAAAATACTAAAACAGCCACTCGGTAGAGTGCATACCTCCGCCAAGCTGATTGGTTTACGTTTGGTATCTCACTGATAGGTTGGATCTGGATTCGGACCTGAACTAAACTCTAATCGGCTTGCTCTTGTCACCGATCCAACTCATCTTATGCCTGGTGTTGGCTTAATGGTTAGGGTGGTGGGCTTGGGATCCCAGAGTCTGAGGATCCTGAGTTCAAGCCCCACTCACCTGTTCAATTAATACCAGGTGGGGTTGACTCTGCTTGGCATCCTTCTGACATCGGCAAAATGAGTGCCAGCTTGCTGGTATCCTGTGTCGGAGTGGCGACCCGTCCAGGATTGTGTCCAATAGCCAAGGAGACTGCTTAGGCAGCACCAACGTTCTGCACAGAGTGTGGTCCCAATGGACGGATGGATAGTGAGTGAGCTGCCATAATGGAGAGTTCCATCGATAACACTTTTCACTTTTGCACCTTGTGCCATTCCTCCAATTCTTTGATTTCTATACTTCTTGGCGTAAAACCATGGAAGATCCTTTGTAGTATTCAGAACAACCCTCAGCCTGAATTGAAGGTTCAGCATTTCGTGGTCCAAGATACCCTTGAAGTAATCATCCATGATCACTTTACATAGTTTGTACAGCATGGAAGATAGCTGTTGATGAGCTCAAGTACATCATTCCCAGAGATGTGACAGATGTTCTAAGGGATTGAGATCATGGGATTAATTGGTTTGGGAAGATGTGTGATGCCACTTTATATTCTCCAAGCCTGCACAAGATGCGCCTGATGGAAGGTCACATCCTCCTTTGTTTTCCGATTGTTCGCGTTGATAAGTTTTTTCGTACAGGTGACTTCTTTCTGAAGTTCATAATTCGTAGTTACTGACTTTCCCACCTGGATTTCTGTCAATGCCAAATCCTCCCTTCTGGATTTGGTTATGACCAACTTCTACACCAATTTCTCGTGCTCTTTCTCTACTCCAATTGGTTCCTCCGATCATGTGCTTGTGAACGTCAACATCTCTCTAGCCATTCTCAGAGAACAGTCTCAGGGCCGGCAACTGGCAGTTTACCCAGGCAAACTGGCAAGCAGCCATCTTTCTTCAGGACTGGTCTCCTTCTTCCACCGCTCCTGATATTAGTTCAGCCTGGGAATTCTTCCACAGAAACCTGCTCCTCTTATACACAGATCCATCCTATCTTATCTTCAGTTATCATGCCCATCCACAAACCTATGGTACACTGAATCATGTTGTGAGGCAGTTGCCTTAAAGCAACTTCCATTCTCCTCCTGGAAGGCAAATATAACCAAAGGCAACCTCAGATCATTCCACACAGCCTACAACAAGTGTGTGTCTACTCTCAGGAGAGCTAGAAAACAACATCTGTCCAACCTCAAGATTGAGCGTTCAAACTTGTCTCCCTCCTCTAAAACCTGGTGGCACCTTGTTTTGTCTATCTCCAGAGAATGCTCCCCCCTCCATCTCATCTCCCTCTTCAAATGGCACCACAGTCAACTCCACCCATGAGAACGCCGAATGCCTCAATTCTGTGTTCGCTTCCAAATATTGCGTCCACAACCCCTCACTCTCGATGCCCATGCTTCACTGTCATACACATCTACTCCCGGACCCTGTGTCTTTTGCACCTGAGAAGGTGGAGAAGTTTCTGGCCACCTCTGACTGATTCTGCCACTGGACCCAGACGGCATCAGTTCATGTGTCCGGTAAACCT
>CM068967.1:7345416-7361678 GCA_035128595.1 Eptatretus atami | reverse complement strand
ATCTTTCTGCCCTTTTCACCATAGCATTTGCCATAAGTACTATTCCATCTGCTTGGAAGTCAGCCAACATCACTGCATTACGTAAACTGGAACAACACTCGGTGGAGTGCATACCTCCTCCAGGCTGAAGAGTTTATGTTTTCTATCCCACTGATAGGCCGGATCAGCATCTGGAGCTCAACCAAAATCTAATCGGCATGTTCTTGTCACCTACTCAACTCACCCATCAAGTTTTGTCAGAATCCATCCATAACCTTTTGAGATATTGTGCCACACATTGTTCTGACCCAATATCTCAATGGTGAAGAATCGCTTTAAAAATTCTGGTTTCCAGATCTGGATCTTAACCGAAATCGAAACAATTTGTCCTTGTGACACACCCAACATCTCCATCAAGTTTCGTCCAAATCTCTCTCTCCGAAAGGACCATACGGCAAGCCCTCCCATCTACTTTCTTAACAACCCTCTCAAAGAAGTTCAGTCACAAACTTTTGGGCCTCACTATCAGCCATAATCTTGGGCAAACCACATTTCAAAGTTGGCCTCGAAAGTCTCTGGGCATCTCTGTCGTGTGGAGTCCTTCCCTGGCACACCTCAACTCCAATCCATCTGCACAGCTTTCATCCGCAGTTTCATGGAGTGCTGCTCTTCCCTGTGGGCTGGTACCCCTGCCTCACACCATGCTCAGCTTCTTGATGCTGAGCTGAGTCTATGAGCCTATCACTTTGCCATTGTAGACAGGTTGGTGGTCTTTGTCTTCTTCCGCCTCCTTTCTGGTCTTGCACCCTTTGGTCTTTCCCCCACGAGGTTTCTTCATGGCGCACATAGTCCACCACCAAACCTCTTCTCATGAAACTCCCAAAATCCAGAATCACTGCTCACCTCCACTCATTTCTTCCTCTCTTCCAGTCTGTGGAACCAATTTCTATATTCTCTTCAATCTCATTCTTCCCTCCTGGTCTTCAAGACAGCTGTTCACCACCCTCTGAGGTCATCCTCTATCCAAAACCATGATCTTTTCTTCACCCGTTAAACCACCACCAACCTTCCCCCAAATTTTGTTTCTGAATCCATCTTGTCCACCCCATGCATTCTCCCCTACCCCTCATCCTTACCCTTACATCCCTTGTTGTCCTTCATTTATTTTGTCCCTCGGTCCTGTTGTTGGCATTTCCCCCATCTCTTTCTGCTGTTCCTTTTGTTATGTTACATCCTGATCCGTTTCATGTTCTAGCTCTTCCATGAGTCTTGACTACATATTTTTTAAATGCTCCATTGAAAATCGGTGTGTCTTGTGTGATGGTGAAAATGTAGCCACCGTACCATTTCAGGACCTGCAACACATCCGTTGACTCGATCCGTCATGATCTGCTGCTGCAACTGTTGTTCTTCCTGGAGGCGGTTCCTGCAAACATTATACTGTTATTGGATCACACAACAGACAGTCTTGGAGAGGTTGTTCCACTGACTGTTCTCAGGTCATCCAACACACTATCTTGATGGCCAGTACTTTGAAGGACAAGGCATTTGCACAGATACCCATTATCATGTCTCTTATGACATCACTGAGATGCTTCAACTGCTTTCCCACGACTGTTGAACGAGAGCCACAAACAACTTATGGGTACAGTTGGTTACTTGAAGTCACATGACCTCTTTTACTACGGACAAAAGAGTTTTCTATTTTTACTTAGCATTATAATTATTGTTGGCAAGGCAGGGCATCATGTCCTGTTTTTGTCTGTGCATCGGCTCACTTTTATTTGTAGATCGATAGTAGGAGAATCAGATACCCCTATTCTGTATGCGATTCTTTGCACGCAGTCTTGACTACTTTTGCTTTTGTTTTATATTATTCCAATTGTTGCTCAGCAACAAGTTTAACATTTTGGGGATTTTTAAAGAACAACTCAGAACTAAGTTTCCCATTTCTTTTCGCCCAAGTCGAGTTTATGGTCAGATTTTGCATCGAGTTGTCGGACTCAACAGATGGCAACAAATGTACCAGGTTTGCAGTTCGTCGGGTGTAGTTACTCAAGTCAGTGCTTCGAAGTGTTGAAGTTTAAAAATTACTTTGGGGAAAACAATCCTGGAAGGTAGGAACCGGTGGTGTAAACACTCGAGGGTTCGAGTTAAACTGTCGGTAATGGACGAGGGGTCGTGCGAGTCTGGAGGGAAGTTCGATTGAAAAGGAAGTTGAACTCCAGGACAGGCAAGTTGGAATATACGAATGTTGGCATGAATTCCAGGCCTTGATGGGCCTAATGGCCTCCTCTTACGTTGTTGTTCCTTGTGTGTGATTTCCGTGTGTGTGTGTGTGTGTGTGTGTGCGCGTGTGTGTCTGGTCACGGGTGGGGGTTGAGAGCAGGGCTGGGTAGGGAGGGGACTCAGTAGAGTTGTAGAGAAAGCAAGCAGAAGGAAGTGAAAGATGTGTTATCGTTTGTCGCAGATGCTTCCGCACGCGAAAGAGCATTTGAGGGACATTTGATCGATTTTATGCCTCGTTCTGTATCTATTATTTAGTTAGTTATCCTTTATAATTTCCATTTCTTTCCTTCTGTTTGCTTCTGCTGCATGTTTCCATGCTAGTTTATCCCAGAGTTGGTTTGTTTTATGCCCGACAAGCAAATTCACTCGAGTGGTGTTAACTTTGGAGAACCGAAGGAAGAAAAGTAAACATGGACAGAAATTATGGATCTGTCCAAAGCACAAAGCGCTGTTGCGTATTGTTAGAAATGCACCACAATGAGATGCATAGGTAAGTTCAGTTACCTGAACGCTCCCTTTTGAAGGACAGCGTGACTTACAGTGTTATTTTGTGCGCAAACAGCACCAAGGTGGCAGTTCACAGTGGGATGGAAATCGTGAAATTGAGTACGGCCGTTGAACGGCTCAAAGGTTAGCACGACACTTTGTCGACTTATGATATTTATGACCCAAAAATATCTTCCATCAAGGTACCGCCGCACAATTCATTTCACATTTCGCTTCATGGTCTTCCGTTGCTCGACACCTCCGACGGAACTGTAAACTGCAATTCCTTATTCTCAATTTATTTTCTCATCGCAGTACTGGGACATGCTGAAACGCTCTCCTCTAATTGGGGGAAAAGTCCTCATTCACACTTTATTGAACTATCCTGATGAGATCGAGTAACGTCGAGAGCACACAGCTAGAGATGATAACTAAGCGAGAAATGGTTAAACAGGAACATCCGAAGGTACACCAACACAGTGAAGTGTGCCCTCAGCACCACCATCGCCCGACTCCTCGGGTATCCACCGTGGAATAAAGACGTGTGAATGAAGACAACACCCGAATGGTCATGCAAAGAGGAAGTTATTATTTCTCAATTACAATTATTGTATTTGTTCCTTCTTTTTAACTGGTATCGGTATTATTTACTTGTATAACCGAAAAACAAGCCATCTCCTCTGCCTTCCCTGCCTCTCACCACTGAGGTTTTACTTCAAACCTCAGCAACAAAGTTGGATTCTAGTATTTCTTATCATGCCTGAACACCCGCCCCCATAGGAGCTGCGATTGTAGAAGGAACTGCAGCTGGGACCTGTGGCCCAAATTTTGACTTCAATATGCTGGACCTTTCTCACTCAAGCCCTTCCTCTCCCCTCCGACCCTCCACCTCTCCCGCCATTTTCATTCTGTAATCTCTATCTAGAGTTGGCATTGGACTATTAAAATGTTGTTTTTTTTAAAAAAAAACTTCAAGCAAATGCGATGCAGCTCTGGATGAAAAGGTTCAAGGAATCATCCAGTTGGTGAAATAAATTGAGAAGCAAACGTTTAAGCTCGTGTATGTGTAACATATATATACAGTACATGTGTTTGTGTTGTGGAAGAATGGTAGGAAGTGAAAAAGTTGAACAGCTTTCTTGCTATCTCCCTCTCCCCCTATAAGCTATTGTGTGCTGCCTTTCCTGCCTCCTTGCCTACAGGAAGGCGAGGGTGCGGCACGTGGACCTGCGCCTTTGTTTGACGTTTCCACAACCGCCCTCCAGCCTCCGGCCGCCGACATGGCCGACTCTGTTCCAGCATCCGAGTTCTCGATGGGAAATAGGCCACCGCAAAGCCTGCCATCTGAGGCCTGGGTGGGAGAGGCGGGTGGACGACCTCCTCCGGTGGAAGTGAAGAGGGAGTTTGATCAGTTTAACGGGGCTGCGGCAAGGTGAGGGTACGGCTGTCTGGGTTGTGACAAGCCATCACGGATTAAGGGCACAGAGACCACACGATGACCATTCAATTGCATACATGTCAAGGGGGCATGATGGCAAGGTCTTTAACGTCAAAGAACATCGTCTACCAATCTCGCTGTAGGAACAAGACTAATGCCACCATCGAGCAATAAATAGCATTCACCTGTTAACGAGCGATATTATAACAGAGTATGAAGTTGAATAAATGTGTGCCATTGAATAAAAATGTACCAACGTTGAGCTGTGGAGTAGATCGAGAATGTAACATCATCACATGGCATCAAAAGGTCTTTTTCATCACCCAAAATGGGCCACCGAAAATGGGATCTCAAATCTTTATGGAGTACACACCCGACCACCACGGGAGGGAAAGAAACCCTGAGTCACTGCAGAAAACACAGAAGAAAGGAGACAATGCTGTTGAATAACGTTTCCTTCTCACGACAGTCAGGTGTCCCGAAGAGGTCCAAGGAATGGAAAGACCTCCATACATTGATAGTAATTGTAACTCGGTGAGCAGAAATTCTCAAACTATTTCCTTTTTCTCAAGACACCATGTGGTGATAAAAAAAAAAGGACGACCAAAGTAGCCCTAGTCGATTCATCAGACTTAGCTTTTCCTTATTCAGACAAAAGTTTTACCAAACTCTTTGCTTATCCCGAATAAGCGCAAATTATGTGGAAAACAATGTCCGAGGTGCAGATTTAGCAAAAGGTGGCAAAATCTCTTTTTGCACCTGACATTTATCATTTCCTTGATTTCCCATTTGATGAGAGTGTTACCTATTGTTCACACAAATTGTGTTGTTAAAAGTATTTTGATGATCCAGCGACGGGTCCGGTGTAATTTGATTGTTACTCCGGCACGCGAAGCCAAAAGGCGGGGTTGAGCAGTTGGTTCACATTGTGGACACACAGGCAGAGAGACAAACGTCAGTTTATGATTGAGGAACAACTTGAGTTCAACAACAAATCGGAACATGAATCAGAAAACGATACTGTCGTTCAGCAGCACTTTGTCTGAATTTGTCTCGATCGCAGGTGCGCAGAGAGGAGTGAGATAACATTTTTTTACTCTGTCTGCTTGTCCGGCAGTCAAACAAAATTTTAAATCATTCCAAATAGGAAATTTAGTGTTTTTTGGGGGGGGACGTCTTAAAGAACACAAACAACAGGCGTGAAGAAGTAATGTAACGTGTTAAAGAAGGCGGTGTGTAAGACGCTGCATCAACAGCGGAAAACCGTCGGAATTGTTTTTTCTACAACCTTTAAAATCTAAATTTTATTTCCATTGACTTATCTACTTGAACACTGCAAAACACAAATCGCCTTTTTGGCACTTTCAAAAACCTTCCGTTCAGCAGTACTTGGACAAAATATTACCGCATTTTACGTCCTCACGACCAATCAAATTTGCCGCTCGCAGACCCCGCCCGGGTCCCTGTTTCTCAAGACTGCGTGGGGTGATGTGTTCTATGAACCCTCGAGTTGCAAATTAATTTTCGCACGCAGCAGCGTTCGCCATGATCAATGAGAGTCGAGAGGTTAACTACCGATCAAGTGTTTAAACCCGTCCCAGGTTAACAAAGGTTCGGTTGCAAACTCGCACCGAAGCTCTTCATCATCTTAAAACTCTGGTGGAACTAACTTTCCCCCATTAAAGGGGCAAAGGAAACTCCCACCATTCATACATACTGTCGAATGATGTTTATGGCCTATTATCTGGCCATTTTCAAATGTGAACACTTGATCAACGATGGTTCACTTTTAAGCAAGTCTTAGAATTCCCGGTTTCATCAACAGTTCTCACGTCGTGACATTAGTTGGATGAGAGATATTTCAGAACAGTTTATCCGCGCATTCCATCGACCTCTGGAGGGGAAAAAAAAAAAACAATGGCTAACTACCCCCAACGTTCTCGACGCATAAGATCCAGTTGTCAAGAGGCCATCCATTTATTGTGTACAGACTGGCGGGTGTACTTGAGAAAATAAAAAAAATTCAGTGAAGGAAGGGAAGGGTGAAAGATAGAAGAGAAAAAGGGAGGGCAGGTGAGGGTGAAGGGGATTTTTTTTATTTTTTTTTTAAGGTGAAGAGGAAATGGAAGGGTCGTGCTTGGAACACTTTGGGGAAAGGTGGAGGAAGGTGGTCAAATACTTTGCCCTATGTACCTAATAAATGGATGGCCTCTAACAGGATTTCCAGTGTACTATGTAGAACAAATTGACCAATTACAGAACAGTTACCTTGTCTACCAACATCAACAAATGACCAGCAGCGTCGAAGAGTCGCAAGAACATCAAAAAAAATGACTTCCCATGGCTGAGGATCACAACAATAACATATGACCTGTCATGTCTGAGAATCACAACAACAACATGTGACCTACCATGTCTGAGAATCACAACAACATTAACACATGACCTCTCACGTCGGAGGTGCAGTTTTTTTTTGTTGAGGGTTAAAACTGACGACGAGCCTCATAAGTTGCAGGATAGAGAAGAAGGGTCCCTCACTAACACCTTGCTCAGAGACCACACAGGAATGGTGATTAACAGCACGTACCGAAGCTGGCGCCATCAAGAAAAGAAAGAAAAAAAGCAGTAGAAAATCGTTTTTTTGCCAGAACCGCTTGAAATCGCCGAATCCTTCGCGTGTCGCGATTGAGATCTCGTTATTAATTCCACAAAATATAGCTTGAAGTTACGATTTCATTGCATTCCTACAGTTCACAGCTCATTCCTACCATCACGAGATAGATGTGCTTATGACACCAAGGTCTAGGTTACAAGTATCCCTAAAAGCACAACCGAAGCCTTCTCGTCGAGGTCGATTGTCCAGTCGACTGTGAAGGTAAGCAAAAACAATCCAAACTTTACCTGATTGTCCACACCGCATTCTTGCCCACAGAGTGTCTCCAAATGATCGCATTGCACATAAAGGAAACAATATGGCCACCGTTGCAGATCCTGTCGCATCCGAGGCCTACACCTTTCCTGATGATAAAAGTTCTTCACCACCGCCAAATATGACCACCAATGAGAAGAGGGTTATTGTACCAGCAGGTAATTGAAAAACACAATTTTTAATTTATTTAAATGTGACGTATGACGTGTACAAACACCTGCGAATGTATTCCCAAAGTAACAAGCAATATCAGGAAATGTGTCAGGCCTATACTGAATTTCAACCAACAACAGAGGCTGTTTCATGAGAAACAAATTAGCAAGAAGTCCTTTGGGCTTTCCCACAGTATTAATCTGGTATTTGACCTAATTCCATCCCATTACCTTTAGATCCAGCCTTGTGGACCTGCGAGCACGTAAGCCAATGGCTTGGCTGGGCCATGAGGGAGTTCTCTCTCCCGGGCCTACAGCCCAGCACGTTTCGCGGAATAGCTGGGCCTCAACTGTTGCGCCTTGGGAAAGAGGGGATGGAACAACTGACGTCGTCCTACAACACAAGCATCCTGTTTGCACACTTGAACTACCTCAGAGAGGGTAATTGTGGGATAAATTGGGTAGGGAAGGAAATGGGCAGCAGGGCAGTGTAAAATGAATCGTCAAACTCGTTGTGATCACCACGGGCTCAAAGTGAGATCGAGTGAAGTAGTTCATCCTTGCCTTGTAAAGTCCTCCACAGACGATGGCTACCCGTGTCTTGCAGGCAGTTTGGCTTACCCTCCTGTGCCAGGTTACAGTGAACCGTCAGCACAAAACGGAACAAAACAAGGTCAGATAATCATTTGGATGAACGACAGACTCGGACACACGTTTGATTATTCATTCTCTTCCTTCAAAGTGTCACTTCAAAATTATTTCATTGCTTTGTATGCTCTGCACCCGTAGGTGGTGAGAACTGCTCACCTGGGCAAGACATTGAAGAGACTCACAGGATGCAGCCAGGTAAGTTGATGTCATTGTCTCTGTCTGCGGATTTGTCCGAAAAATAATATCCTTGCCATTTATCTGCATTACTGATCAAACTGTCCATCTATTTGCTTCCTTTCTGGGTTGTTGACTTAAAAATGCTTTGGTATTAAAAGTCAAGTGACTGGTCATGTGACCTGAAATGGAAATATTCATGACAACGACAACACAAACATGCTAGATAATGATATTGATTTTGACAATCTGACTGCACATGATACTAACAACTGAGCTTGCTGTTTGCATGTCTGTCCATCTGTCTACGTTGACTGCGTCACATCTCCAGACCCATACCAAGTACTTGGTCCAACGAGCAGCCGTCTGGCTAACCCGGGTAAGGAAGCTGCCTGCCCGTGAAGTGGAATGATGTGTAATGGTTGTTGGAGGGAGGAGAACAACTGAACGAGTGTGATGGACAATAGCCATAAATGAAAGCCAATTAGAGGAGACGTTTGGAAATTAGACAATCAGTTTGAATGGGCATCCATAGAGTCAGGTGAAAGGTGAGATCAGATGCATCTGTGTGTTTGGATGAAATATTTGATGAGGACGAAGCCTTGAGTTTGGTTCAAAATCTTATCTGGATTTTGGCTCAAAGCTTGGACAATTCAATAACGCTTTCTGTTGTGGCTGCAGGAAGTGGACAAATTCAACTATGGCAGTTCTTGCTGGAGCTGTTGTCGGACAGCGGTAATGCGTCTTGCATCACCTGGGAGGGAACAAATGGAGAGTTCAAAATGACCGACCCGGACGAGGTGGCAAGGCGTTGGGGAGAGCGAAAGAGCAAACCTAACATGAACTACGATAAGCTCAGCCGGGCCCTCCGTTACTACTACGACAAGAACATCATGACCAAGGTTCATGGGAAGCGTTATGCGTACAAGTTCGACTTCCATGGAATCGCGCAAGCCATGCAACCTCATCCTCCAGACGCTGCAGCGGCGCTCAAGTACCAGGTCGAGATGCCCTACGGGCAGGTCTTAACCGGGTCTGGTGTAAAGGGAGGGTTTGTGGGGATGGTTCCTGAAGTCATCGCGACAATGTCTTCCAGAGGTGGCAGCCTATTCACTTCCGCGTCAGGACAGTTCTGGGGTGGACAACAGCCACCCGTTGTGGCATATCCTGGTCAGAATACTGCACGTTCCCCAAGCCATGTGGTGAGCAACGTTGGGACTTATTACTGATGGCTCTTGGTTTACACCTCCATGTTTTAGGTTCTATACCACGGCCTTCATCATGGATGCTGGAATCTGTGAGATGTTTACACCTCCCCACCATTGACAACTTTTTCTGTATATTCTGTTTAATGGTGGAAACCGGTTACACTTATTCTTACAAAAGGACTTGTTTCATCAACAGGAAAGATTGACATTTGTCCCAATTGAGTGTCCAAACCACGTAAGGCGAACCAATCAGGTCAACTGTCCATGATACCGTATGCGGTTCCACGTGCGTTTGAATTCATGTCTGGTGACTGTTAATACGGGTTCCCTATCCATCTGCAAAGATAAACGATCTCTCTCCAGATGTGTCCTTTTGGGCCGATACAGTGTACGGATACCTCTGTGACATGATAGTACTTCACTGAGGTAGTCAGTATTCATAAAAAGATCAACTTGATCACAGTTATTACCGGTACAAAGACAATTAGCTTGTCCATCGATCATCGTAGTCTTCACAAGCTTGTCATTCACAATCACCACCACTTCATCCACACCAGAAACGAATCCCCACAGGACCACCACGGAAAAGGACCACCACTGAAAAAGAGAGGAGCAAATGGCTAAGTGGTTTGCAAGAGTTATCACCAGGAGTATATAGCCCAAGAGCCAACGGATTGTGCGATGAGAAGTTACGACATCATGGCGGGATTAGTTTACCGCAACTGGAACATGGGAATCCAAGATGGACTCGTCACAAACCATCCTCCTTCACATGAAATTCTCGGGACTGAAAACAGAACAACCAAAGCATTTGAGGTGGGAGGACATTGTGTTAAAAGTGAGTAATATTCCTGATGCCGAGTTTGTTTGAACCTTTTTTGATACTTATCTTCTTTGTTTGACTTGGTTTTTTTATAATTTAAGAGCTCACAGGAACATTTCCAAAGTGTTTGAACTCAACCAAAGCACGAACTGTCAACAAGTTTTCATCCCAGGCCCGAGGAGATAGTGCTAGACCCTTACTGATCAAACTACCAATGCGAGACCCTTCCTTCCTGGTCGAGTCATACACTTCTTGGATCACAATCACAAACCACCGAGATTGGTCATCGTGTCGGTCTTGCACTGGATTGCAGTAGATGGCAGATCGTGCTGAACCTTTCCAGGGATTCAGCATTGAGCACATCTAACGAGGGCGGAAAACTGGCTCGAGCGTTTAAACAGCGACGGCACGGATTGATATTGTGATGGACTTTACTTATTTTTAAACGTGTGAAGGTGTTTTGTGATATCGGAACAATCTATGTTGTTGGAAAACGCTGTGCGTTTAGTTGTGTGTGTGTGTGTGTGTGTGTGTGTGTGTGTGACCTGTGTATGTGTCCATGCATACGTGTGTGCATGTATTCCTTTGCCAATGACTTGTTATGGGGCAGCTGGGAGAGTTCTGCTCCTTTGTGTAATCTTTTTTCAGACACATCTAAGTTATGGGTTTTTTTTCGACGTTGAGAACAAAAGACAAAAAAGAAAGTGTCTAGTTGCACTTGGTGAAACGTTACAGGTTCACCGGATGGCGCGAAGGCGGTATGGTAGGTACAGGTAGGCAGAGTGACCTTTCAGCTTCACCACTACAAGCGATCAGGCGTTGGTATCACGATGCGTTTCACTACAAATCTATACATCATTGGTGGAACAAAATGCATCGTACCAGACCAAAATATGACAAGGACACAAGTCTCAATGTTCGACGAATGATTGGAGGGGAATTCAAGAATATGAATGATGTCGTACAGTCTGGAGACAAGGTGTGAACAATAACACAATGTGGGGATTGTAAGGCTTGTAAACAGGTAAACCTACCTTATGTGATTACCTACCAATGCTCTCAAAACATTTTTGAAAAATATTATTGGAAAAGAAAAGAAAATGTAAGCCATGTGCTGATATCCAGATTTATTTTTTAAAATCAATTGCGAATACAATCCCAACCCATAATATTTGAGTATAGGCATGTAAGAAAACCAAGAGGGTGTAATGGAGACTATGTTGTCATGAATGAACCGAATAAACTTCATTTCACATTGGTCATATTGTCCCATACCAAAGAAAACGGATATCACCATTGTTATTTCACGTGCTCGCATATGACGTCACAATCGGTGCTTCCATTGTCAACAAGCAGCCGATCAAAACAAGGTGCGTTTCAGCCTAAAACCATAATCGATTCTCAGAAGTTTGTTATCGATGCCGTTTCCTTTAGAAATAAATAATAAACCACTACTGTGACCGCAGATCACCGTTTAAGTCTATTTTCAGCTTTGGCCACGTATGATGTGGCCACCACTCATTCATGCGGGATTTTTTTTTCTTCTCATTAACAGTCATGGAAGCTGGAGATGAGAGGCTTGAAAAATGAAAGTAATAAAAATCGATCGATTCAACTAATATATTGATGGAACAATGCTGCAATTTGCACCCCATTACCTGTCCAAACGTTCGCTCCACAAATAACTGTTACTGCAAGTGAACCCATGTCATCATCTCGAGGATGGAATTTCAAATGAAGAGCAAGAAAGCCGTTATTCGACGTCACAATGCCAGGAAACGAACTTCATTTCCAAAGACTTTGTGCGACTGCCTCCTGTGGACGTTTCGCAAAATGTTCAAAGATCTAGATGGGTTTGGGACAAGCTGTCTGTCCCTCTATTTGAGGACAATCTCCACGAACTCCCGACAATCCTTGGTGATGCAGACAGGTGAACATACTGAGCATTCAAAGGGATTTTCAAACCCACAAACGAGTCGGTACAAGTGATGCAGTTGTCTGATGAGCAAACAGTTAATGATATTGTCCATCTCAAACGTCACGGCCTTGGGAGGACTTCACTTTTCACGTTCATTTGCGCAAAGACATCAGCATTTTCTTCATGTATGTACTGGGCAAAAATAGCTCAGGAAAGCCACTCCACGTCAAACCAGTAACCTGTTGTTTAATTTGTTAGTTCGACAATACATCACATCACAGATTCTTGGCGTTTTAGATGAACGCCTCATGAGTACCACTTGTGTCCCTGTAGTTACGAAGTTTGGCCTTCCCCGTCCAAGTGTCTGTACTTTCCACTGGACAAATTCGAGAGGGTCATTGACAATGGCAGGCCATTGTGCTGCACATGTGTGTTGTCAATTTGATATCCTGTGTCCTCCTTGGGAAGGTTTTATGTTTTTTTTTCATCAAATGTTGGATCACTGTGTTGTAAGCACCGTGAACAAACTACTCAACGAAAATCCATCAAAAAAGCAAGGCCCTCACACTAGGTAGAAAAAGGGAAACGCCCGTTTGATCAAATTTTGTTCGAACCCGAGCGGAACATCTCGTTAAGGGGAATTTCTCACCTCGCGGAATCTGTTTGGAGCTTCTTGACATCACACCGAAGCACTGACAGGTTTACCTGTGAGCTTAGTTATAGCACACCAAAGCATGGACGCGCTTACCTGTGGGTTTATATTCACCTTCACTGCACGTACTCGGACAATCGGCGCTCTGGGGACACCTTCGGGCCACTTTGCACAACACCGAGCGAGTACAGCAGTGTCCATCCAGTACTTTAGGACAACAGATGAGAACGATTTTGTCTCCGAAGTTTCTTTGCATTTCCCCTGATCGGTGGGACAGACACGTTTACAAATCTCCGACCCGTCCATGCTCGATACGCCAAAATATATCGTGTTCTACAGAACTGGATTGTTTTTGTCACACTCGAGTGGGTGATGCGGTGATGCAACCACCGAAATGGCTCCTTCTCACCATGTGTCCAATTGTATTGTTTTTTAATTATTATTTCCTTTACAAGATGCTCCAGCTGATCTGCACTGATTGCCATGAATACGTTCCTTCCATTTTATATAATATATATATAATATATATATATATATATATATATATACAATATATATACATATATATATACATATGATATATATATATATGTATATACACAATAAAGAGTTTGTTCCACCCTGATTCACATGAAGTGTTCACTTGCCATGTTGAGAGAGCTAACGATGGGTGTGCATGAGAACATGTGAATGAAATTGCATTAATAATGAGAAAGTTCATTATAACACATTAACCCACGCTGTCTTGAGAAATAAAAACATGAGCGGGGTCTATGAGCAGCAAATTTGATTGGTCGTGATGATGTAAAACTCCGTAATACTTTGTCCAAGTACAGTACTGCTAAACGAAAAGGTTTTGAAATTGCCAAAAAGGCGATCTGTGTTCTACGATGTTCAAGTTTCTAATTCAATTGAAATAAAATAATCAGTGCAAAGGTTGTAGAAAAAGAAATTCTGGAAGTTTACCGCGGTTGATGCAGTGTCTTGTACACCACCTTATTTATTTAACACGTCACATTAGTTGTACGTGATTGTTTGTATCCTTAAGAAGTAAGTTTCCTGTTTGGAATGATTTTCAATTTTGATTGACTGCCAGGCAGACAGAGTAAAATAAAAAAAAAATCTCATTCCTCTCCGGACATGTGCAAATTAGACAAATTCAGAGCTAAAGTACTGCTAAACTGCAGGTTCTTTTTCCGTTTCATGTTCAAAATATAACATTAAATTTAAGTTAAGTTGTTTCTCGATCATAAATTGACGTTTGGGGACAGACAGACAGACAGACAGACAGACAGCAGTGAACCAATTGCTGAACCCCGATTTTCGCTTCGCGTGCGCGGGGTAATAATTGGGAGCAATTTTATGAATCTTGCCTCGACCAGAGTGACCCCTAGTGGTGGCTCGTAGTCTTGGATCAAAACACCGAGGTCGGTTCAACGAGCGAGCTTCCCTATCCTTGGCCAGGAGAGAGCGCCCCAAACATGCTGCACTGTCGTGGTGGAACCCTCACGAAGATCAGGGTAGTCGTGGATGTTTCCAAATAAGCCATTACACACCGTTGACAGTGTACAGCCAAATAAGTCATCCCATCTGCAAAGATCCACATTCGATCTTGAAATGGAGAAAGTACTTTGCATTCCCTTTCATACTCAAATGCATAAAGCATTTGTTTGAAGAACATTTGTGTGTTGTTCACTATCATAGGGTGGCACACCTGCATACACTTTTGGGACACTTTGTGAGAATGATTGGCCTGACCCTTTAGGAGCTATGGTGCAGGATCTCTGACCACTTTATAACCATAGACTGAACGGCGGTCTTTCAATCTTATATCATCTCTTTTCCGGTCTTACCCCCACCTCCCCCTCCCCCTTCAGCCGTCAACCCTCCCATACTCTATTAGGGCGACTACATTCATCCATCAACCTTTCAAAACCCGGCATCTCACTCACCTGCATCCCTTTGTCCCTCTCTTT
Source organism: Eptatretus atami (assembly GCA_035128595.1). Classification (NCBI taxonomy): domain Eukaryota; kingdom Metazoa; phylum Chordata; class Myxini; order Myxiniformes; family Myxinidae; genus Eptatretus; species Eptatretus atami. Next base: position 7,347,003 of record CM068967.1, on the reverse strand, counting down.
TCTCGTTTGTGAAGTCATCCTTCCTATGTGTTCCTCCCTCCACTGCCTCAAGGTTGCAGCTCACCACCTCCTCATCTCTTCTCTCATTTCCATTCAGGATCTTGCTCCTTCCCGCTAACCTCCACTATGCACCACGCTTTTCTTTCAGGTTTACTGATCTCGGTGTAATATAGCCCCTTACCAAGAGTGGCTTTATGCCTTGTTTGGGGGTGATTTTGATTAAAAAATATTTTTTTTAAAAGTCACGTTTGTATGCCTTCGGAAAGTATTCACACCCCTTGACTATTGTCACATTTTGTTGTGTTCCAGCTTGAATTTAAAATGGATTAAATTTAAATTTTTTGTCACCGATCCACACAAAATACCCCACAATGACAAAGTGAAAACATGTTTTCAGAAATTTTTACAAATTAATTGAAAATGAAAACCTGAAATGTCTTGAGTAAATAAGTATTCAACCCCTTTGCTATGACACTCCAAATTGAGCTCATGCACATCCAATTTCCTTTGATCATCCTTGAGATGTCTCTACAACTTGATTGGAGTCCACCTGTGGCCAAATAAATTGATTGGACATGATTTAGAAAGAAACACACCTTTGTATACAAGGTTCCACAGTTGACAGTGCATGTCGGAGCAGAAACTCCATCATGAAGTCAAAGGAACTGTCCGTAGAACTCCGAGATAGAATTGTGAGGAGGCACAAAGGGTATAAAACAATTTCTAGAGTGTTGAAAGTTCCCAAGAGTACAGTGAGCTCCATCATTAGGGAATGGAAATAATATGGAACTACCCAGACTCTTCCTAGAGCTGGCCGTCCGACCAAACTGAGCAACCGGGCAAGAAGGACCTTCATCAGGGAGGTGACCAAGAACCCAATGACCACTCTGACAGAACTACAGAGTTCTTTGGCTGAGATGAGAGAACTTGTCAGAAGGACAGCAGTCTCTGCAGCACTTCACAATTTGAGGCTTTATGGGAAAGTGGCCAGATGGAAGCCACTTCTGAGAAAAAGGCACGTGACTGCACGCCTGGAGTTTGCATAAAGATTCTGAGAGCATGAGGCAAAAGATTCTGTGGTCTGATGAGATGAAAATTGAACTTTTTGGCCTGAATGCAAAGTGCTACGTCAGGCAGAAACCGAGCACAGCTCATCACCAATCTAACACCATCCCTACTGTGAAGCATGATGGTGGCAGCACCATGTTATGCGGATGCTTTTCAGCAGCAGGGACTGGGAGACTTGTAAGTAGAGAGGGAACAAAGAATGGAGCCAAATCCTTCAGGAAAACCTGCTTCACAGTGCAAAAGACCTGAGACTGGAGTGAAGATTTACATTCCAACAGGACAATGACCTCAAGCACACAACCAAAGCAACACTGGAATGCCTTCAGAACAAGAATGACGTGAAAGTCCTGGAGTGGCCCAGCCAAAGCCCAAACTTGAATCCTATTTAGAATCTGTGGAAAGACATGAAGATTGCTGTTCACCGCCACTCCCCATCCAACAGAGCTTGAGCAAACCTGCAAGGAAGAATGGGAGAAAATCCCCAAATCCAGATGTGCAAAGTTGATACAGACATACCCA
>CM068967.1:7331777-7345406 GCA_035128595.1 Eptatretus atami | reverse complement strand
ATCGCTGTCAAAGGCGCTTCTACAAAGTATTGATTCAGGGGGTTGAACATTACTGAGGAAAGGTTGACACTGAGGTTGCCGGTCATGGACAACCAGATGGCCCAATGGGTTGTTTAGTAACCACGGATTCCAGGAAATGCAATTACACCGGGTAGGGTCCTCACGTCCACAACCACATTATCTACTCATTGTGCAGCTTACCTGAGCTAAGTCCATCTCCTCAGCATGCACCTAAGTACTTACACCGAAGCACTTATTACTGCTGAGTGGGACAGTGAGTGGAGCACTGGCTAATCTGTGAACCAATTATGGGGGGAGGGGGGTGGAGGGGGGGCACACAAATTCCCATCTACCAATTATGACACACTTTGCCAGACCAATGAAGGAAAGGACATGAAGAGGTAGATGTGAGAGATAACAGTTAGTTTCACACACACAAACAAGCAATCATCGAACACGTATTTACGAGGAGGAAAAAGGCACAGAAGAGCAGACTTACCCGAGCAAATATTCTCCTCAGACAGACGTACTTAGACAAAGACATATGGCCATCATTCAATCCAGGAAGAAAGATGCAAGATTAAAGAAGAAAGAAGCAGAATGGAGTGTGGGGGTGACTCCTCCCTGACCTCAAACAACCAGTGAGGTTATGTCAGGCCAAATATTGTGAGGGGAGGGGGGAGGGGGGGGTTAGAATGACAAAGATGGGCGGCGGAGTGTCAGAAGCGTGTGGTTGAGTGTTGAGCTGTGCGACACTCCAGGGACTGCAAGGCACTCCTTAGCTCATGCTGCCGCTCACCTCCGGACCTGGCATGACTTGGTCTTGCCCTCGTATCCCAGTGCAGCTGGGTCCAGTGCGATCCGCACTACGGCAGCCAATCCCAAATAGGCAGTCTGAGATGCACTCGCTCCCTGGAGTGGTGCCACCTTCAATTTTTCCACATATGTTTGTGATTGTTCTATCCTGTTCATTTTCTAATTATATTACTATACCCCCTGTGGTGTTTAATAGCGGACATGGATGTGTAACACCACAGGGAGAAGACCCTCTCGAGAACAGGCTCGTGCTGCTCCTATGGTTAGCAGTGAGTGCCCCGGAAGCAGTAGAGGAAAGAGAGTGGCACCTGTATATGTGGAAGAATTGCGTTGCTAAACCGGTGGGTCACCCAGATAGCTCAGATGGCAGAGCACTGATATGACTTGCGTTTGGTGCGAGCACTGGTATACTGGTACAACGAGCACATGGTCAATCTCCTTTGCCAAACTGCCAGCGTTGGAATACCAAGTCTAGCGATGAGCTTGTGGGTGCTGAAACCATGAACCTGCCACCCGAAGTCCATGACTTCTTGCAAAGTCAAGGAACTTCGTGCTATTCAGGTTCACAGTTCCAAACCCATGGGGACCAACATGTCTCATAACCATCTCTATCAGTTCCAGTCGATGCATTGAAATCCCCCAAGACTCTAAGAGTATCTCTCCTGGGGCACTGATCACCCACAGACTCGAGCGTGGCATAGAATGCGTCCTTCACGGTGTGAAATCACTCGCCTCAGTCGGAGTATATACAGAGACCAGGGAAATGACACTCAAGGAGTGACGAATCCTTAGTCTCATAATACACTCGTTGACCGGTGTTACCTCAATTTTTATTGGACACAGCTACAGCAATTCCATAGGCATGGTAACCATCAGAGCGACCAGACCAATCGTCGGTGTAACCACCCCCCATGATCTCGACACAATCCGGTCTCCGAACCTCAGAGAGTGCTGCAATACCGATGTCCAAACGCTTGAGCTCAGATGATAACAGAGACAGGTGATCATCCTCTCTTTGGGATAGGACATTCCAGGCACCCACCGGAATGGACCGCCTCAGGTTAACCCAAAGAGACCGCCGTCTGATGGACGACACCTCAGCACCACTCTAACACACATTACCGCAATATGACCCGGGAAGGTTACCCAATGGTTTCCCTCCTATCATCAAAGATTGGTAGTCCCGAAGGCTTTGCTCCAATCCCGTCATCCGGTGTGCTGCCCTGCGAAGGGCAGCTGCAAAGAAGGTTCTCCCACGGTGTGGGTTTTCAGATTTCTTTTTGCTTTTGGTATGTTTTGTGGGATAAAGTGTTGTAAGTGCAAGTGCAAATCCTGCCACCAACCTCCAAATAAAAAAGTAACCCATCAGCAAGAGGATGTCTGCAGACACAGTTGGGCACTAGATATGGATGGCAGTTGGCTCACAAGGAGCTATCCACCCTTTGACAGGTTTTGTTTTTCATTCTGCTGGGTGCCTTATAATACACCCTCCTCACCAAGAAACTTAGTTGGGAGACGGTTTAGTCACCGACAACCTACCATGGAACAGGTTAGTACAGGTATACATGGTACCTGTAGCAAGTCACAGATCTAATTTGACCTGACCTGACACCAATCCACAACCTCCAAATAAAAAGTAACCCAACTGCAGGAGGATGTCCGCACACACAGTTGGGCACTAGATATGGATGGCCGTTGGCTCACAAGGAAGGAGCTCCTCCGCCCTTTGACAGGTTTTGTTTTTCATCCTACTGGGCGTCCGTATCATACACCCTCCTCACCAAGAAACCTGGTGGGGGAGACGGTTTAGTCACCGACAACCCGACCAGGAAACAGGTTAGTATAGGTTTACATGGTACCTGCAGCAAGTCACAGATCTAATCTGACCTGACATTCTGGAACGTGTGCCAAATTCTCCCATTCCCCTTTATTGTTTAAAGCCCCACAAAGTCTTTGTTTCTCTGTTCATCTGTATGGATGTCTACCATGTAATGTAATTTACAGCAGTCTTCCCCATACTGTATTTTGTTTCCCTAATCCACGTTTATTCCCCTCCACCCAAAATGACTGGCAAACGAACCAAGACACGACCCAGCCTCCCTGAAATGATTGCCCCATTCCCTGGCTTTGTGCCATGAACATTGTTGGACGTTTGGGGTTCGTCCCAGGAGCATGGTGGAAGAAGGGATTACCCCCATGTTAAGTGTGGAGCTCTGTTCATGACGACAGCCGGAAGGACCAAATGACTGAATATCCGGCCGGGCGGCAGAATGGGCGGGGCTGCGGGGGAACCCTCCAATGCCTGGCATGGGGCCGGCTCGTGGGGTGTAACGTGGCCCAATGGTAGGTCCCGGGCCTCCTCGGGAGACCTGACGTGTGGCTCTTTGGCCCTGCCGGCCCCCAGGGCTATAAAGCTGCACTCAGCTCGCTGATTCGCTTTCCCTGTCCTCACCCCCGAGCTACCTTGGTCCTTGTTGCCATGCTCTCTGTCATCACCTCCGAGCTGCTTTGGTCCTGGTTGCAGTGCTCTTTCTTCTTTTGCCTCAAGCTATCAGATTCCTGGCAGTGACACAAACTCGTTCTCCCTCTGCCTGGGTTGTCGCACTTGTTTCGTCCCTGGTACTGCACTCGTTGGTTCGTGCTCCCAATGGAGCTGGTGGACCCTCGATAGTGGAGAGCAGCGTCGGGGCCATTTTGGAGAGCAATAGCAAGTTGGGGAGGGTGGCGGTGACTTACATACCAGTCCCAATTTGTCTCACCGTGTGTGTGTGGTCTGATGGGTACCTGTTTTGTTAGCCGGTAGGTAAGGCATAGGTTAAGTCTGCAACTTGTGTGTGTGTATATATACCCGACCATGTATGAGGGTGGGGGTATCTCTGGTTCTCCCCGGACTCGCTGGGAACCACAGACCGTCGCACACGAATAACTTTGAGTCGTAGCGTGTCGCTAAACGACCGCCAACGCCAATAGCTTGACCACGTGACTTAGGGTCCTCCATCTAACACTGTTTACCGAAGAACACGTGATCTCCTTATCGGGGAATCGCACCCTCAGCAATTATGCTATTGTTATCTTTACTGGATTGTGATTAATACGGCCGAGCTTCCCATTAGCATAATGCCGGACTGATACGAGAGCCCATTCGTGGGGAATTATACCCTCCTGACTAATCCACATACGGACATTGCTGGACCAATGGAAGAAAGGACAACCACGGGCAGATTTGAAATAATACAAGAATAATTTATTTACGATGAGCGATGAGGGGTATGGGAAGGACGGAGGGGAACTTAAGAGCTTTGATGGCGTCAAAGGGAACCCGGTACAGGAAAAGGGGAAATGAAATAAAATGTCTGCAATCAAGGTGTGTATTTATAAAAAGGGACAACAAATGTACAAGTCACCGACTTAACCTTTGCCTTACCTACCAGCTAACAGAACAGGGTACCAATCAGACCACACACACACGGGGAGACAAATTGGGACTGGTACTTACGTCACCGTCACCCTCTCCCCAACTTGTAACCGCTCTCCGAAATGGCCCCAACACTGCTCTCCACCACCAAGGGTCCTCCAGCTCCATCGGGAGCACGAACCAATGCATCAAGGACCAGGGAATAAACGAGTGCGACGATCCAGGCAGACAGAGAATGACCTCGTGCCATGACAAGGACCACGATAGTTCGAGGCAAAAGAAGAAAGAGAGTGTGGCAACCAGGACCAAGGTAGCTCGGGGGCGACGACAGAGAGAGAGAGAGCAGCAACCAGGACCAAGGTAGCTCGGGGGCGATGATAGAGAGACCGAATAAACATGCCGACCACAGCTTTATAGCTCTGGGGGCAGACAGGGCCAAAGAGCCACACATCAGATCCCCCGAGGTGGCCTGTGACCAGCCTTTGGGCCATGTCAAATCCCATGAGGCGGCCCCATGGCAAGCCTTTGGAGGGTTCCCCCGCAGCCCCGCCCATTCTGTCGCCCGGCCGGATATTCAGTCATTTGGTCCTTCCGGCTGTCGTCATGAACAGAGCTCTGCACTTAAGATGGGGTGGACTCCCTTCTACCCCCTGCTCCTGGGATGAACTCCAAATGTCCAACAATGTTCATGGCACAAAGCCAGGGAATGGGGCAATCATTTCAGGGAGGCTGGGTCATGTCTTGGATCGTTTGCCAGTCATTTTGGCTGGAGGGGAACTTACAGGGATTAGGGAAACGAAATACAGTACAGGGGGAGATAGCAATGAATTACATCACAGAGTAGATGTCCATACAGACGAATAGACAAAGACTTTCCATCCATCCATTGGGACCATACCCTGTGCAGAGGGTTGGGCTGCCGAAGCAGTCTCCTTGGCTATTGGGCACAATCGTGGACAGGTCAGCACTCCGACAGTATACCAGCAAGCCGGCACTCATTTTGCCGACCTTGGAAGGATGACAGGCAGAGTCAACCCCACCTGGTATTAATTCAACAGCTGAGTGGGATTTGAACTCAGGATCCTAGGATCCCAAGCCCACCACCCTAACCATTAAGCCACACCCAGGCCTTACGAAGATTTTGTGGGGCTATAAACAATGAAGGGGAATAGAAGAATTTGGCACGCATTCCACAATGCTGGTGTTAGTCGCACATGTTGAACCCCAGGGCAGTAAAACACACAGCACGCCATGTGATGACGGCTGTGACGGAACACGTCATAATGCGCCGATGTCTCTATTCTCCCAATGGGTTGACAGGGGGGAGCAAACTACCCAACCTAATGCATTTAATTACATAATAATCACTCTTGGGAAGGCGCTTTTCTTAACGTTCATTACGAAGATAACTATTCCAAAGAGTCTTTGTGCTGTGTGCGTTTCCATTTCAGCATGCGGTTTATAAAACCAGAAAAATATATTGTTATGGATTTGGAACATTTACCCCATGGACACGTAGGTGACCCGAGGATGAGTTATTTCATTAGTCTTTGAAAAGATAGTCCTTGGTCCCTGGTCAAAGGGCTATTTGGGGGATTGGGTGGGGGGAGCATGCTTTGGTTAGGCTGTATTTTTCCAGTAAAATGTCGCCCCCCCCCTTCCCCCTCTGTTATTTTCAATCTTTCTTCCTTCACACCATCAGTCCATTTCCCTTCTCTGCCTTTCTAAATCCACAATTTACCTCCCCTTCATCAAACATCCTTCTCAAAAATTCCTCCTTCACCCCATCGTTCTTGCCTTCAATCCCGCGGCCGTTCGGTCAACCCTCGGTTGTGCGGGATTCTCCTCCATGTTCCCTCCATTCACGCATTGCTTGGTTGGGCACGATCGGCCCGTCTGTAGCCGTTAACCCACCGGGTGCACGGGTTCGGGGGCTCTCGTCGCAGCTTTGGGCAGTAAAGGGCAGGGTGGGGACTTCGATGAAAGCTCCCTCAGCATGGCAAGTTCCACAAGTGACGTCATGCACCTACCCCCATCAGCTGCGGACTAATGGGAGGGGGAGAAAGCTTGTGTAAGGAGAGAAGAAAGCTGATGTGAAGAAGAGGCAGAAAGGCAGAAGTGCACGGGACAAGCTCGTGCGAGCAGAGACGAAAAGCACTCCTGAGCAGACGGCGCAGAAAGCAGAAAGGGTGACAGAAACAGAAAGGATAAACAAATGGAACAAGCTCAGATGTACAGAAGACTAAAAGACTGAGAAGGCTCGTGAAGGAAGGACAAAAGTGTGTGTGAGGGTAAAGAAACGAAGGCTTCACAAGCAGTTGGTGTCGAGCTTTTGTTGAAAAAGAACAATCCTTCCACGAGCGTCATCTTACCCTCTCGATCTTGTCAGCCACGAAGGACGAGGAGGATGAACGGTGGCACCTCATCGATGGGGGCATGAGGAGGAAGAATCTGAGGCAGAGGAGGGGAAGCTCGCGTATCTGGGATGCAGGACAGGACTCGTTGACTGGGTCTGGGCACCTCAGGGACGCGGCTGAGTGTCCCCATCGCTTCACATTGCGACTGTCCATCTTCCCCCAACCATTTTCCTCTGCATTCTCATGTATATTTGTGTGAAGTGAGGCAGAGAAGGAAAGACTGCTTTCCTTTTCTACATAACTTACTTTTATTTTATTTTCAAGTCCTTGTTCAATTCTTCACCCCTGAGTGAATGATGGCCAAGTCTTTTGTGTAAGTAAGATTGAATAAGAATAAGTACGATGATAAATCTTTTAAATGATTGCTTGCTTATGTGTTTGTAATAAACAATTGTTTGTTGTTATTTCCCATCTGTCTCGGTTGTGTTTTTTCCTTTGTTTGTCCGATGCAGTGCACAAGTAAGGTTAGATGGGAAGTTCTACCCCAATAATTTGCTTCTTCAGCCAGTGCACACTCACTGTAACACTCAGCAGTAATCCGAGTGTGCACTGAGGGCACGTGACCCCAATTAGCCAGCCGTCCACAGGTAAGGTATCACGTGAAGTAGTGTAACCCTGCCCGGATTGGCTGTGCTAATCGGCGTTCGTGGTTGTTTAGCAACCTGCCGGTGTGCGGAATTATCTGTGCCCGGCAGCCTGAGGACTGGGCACTCGCGAGTGTGTATAGATGTGTTTTCTACTCAATGTCCCGCCTTTGCAGTATTTGTCTGCAAACTCGACATGAAGTTTTTGGTGATAGAGTTGTTGTTGCATTGGGTTGCTCATCCAGCGGTGTTGTTGCTTTGGGGAAAATAGGGAAGGGAGTAGAGAGGAAGGTGGGGGAAGGGAAACAGAAGGGTGTGCTGAAAGCAATCGACACCATCGTGTGTACAAAAAGGACTATTCAAGGAATGTTGCAAAAATAAAAATAAAACACGAGTGAACAAACGATAAATGAAAGTGTTAACCACCAAATTATTCAATACACATATCTGGCACCTCCAGGGACATGCAATGAGTGAAAGAGGAAACATGGAGAGGTTGGAGATAAAGGACATAGTCTCAAGAAAAAAAAAAAATTGCACAACAGTTCCCCCGAAAATGATATTTAAAGGGAAAGATCAAGAAGGATTAACACAAAATCGGAGACAAGCTCAGTTGTGGAGTCATGAAGTCCTTGTGTGTCCCCGTGGTTCTCTCTCTGGTCCTGGTCCTGCTCTTGGACCAAGCACCTTTCGGCTCGGGCAGATTCTTTGTCGAAGAGCAGGTGGAGAGCGCAGTAGATGAAGCGTTGGACAAGCTGAACAAGCAGCAGGTGTCCACACGTAAACTGGCATCAGAACAGGACATCCAGGTGAGTTTCAACGTGTCCATTTCTACTTTCACAGATGTGGACACAAAGACCAACTTGGATAAGATGATAAAATATTCCAACTCGTGTTTCTTTCACAGGCAGATGAAACAGACGTTGAAGGGCAGACAAACATCAAATTTGCCGTGGTTGAGACCGAGTGCAATGCGGACGATCCCAAGGACTGGTCCGATTGTCCTATCGCGGAGGACAAGACTCCGGTAAGACCCGTTTGATCTCTCGGAGTCCCAATGGTTTGTTTCGTGGTCCTGATCGAGGGACGATGTGATCCATACGTGAGATCTACCCTCGAGATGGAGGTCGGTTGAACATTGCTCCATGTGAGATGTTGGTCGTGGAGTGCAGATGGTGGAATTTGACACGGTGGATATAACTATGGAGTGGATTTAATAAAATGGATGGAGACATCATAGTATAATAAAAACCCATGAGATTGTTGCAATGTGGATGGTCATGATGACCATATTTGTTGCATCAATTCTTTGTTGTATTTGTAGATCGATGGACAGTGTGAGGTCACCGTGTTGAAAACCGAGGACTCGTTGGACGTCAGTGATGCGACTTGCGATTTCAACTCGACAAAGGAAAAAAAGGTGAGGGTGTGAGATAGGACCATCATTTGTCGATCATTTGAATTGAATGTCCTCGTTAACATGAGGACAAAATGGTGGTAACTCGACACGAATACAAACAGGGCCAAAAATAACCTGCTTTTATGCCTGGAATCACATTCAAATAAAAGCCTCTGATGATAAAATTGCAGATTGGATGACATAGCATGGAAAATGAAAATCCAACTTCTCTAACAGCCACAAATAATGTCCCCTTTCACGAACCGGCTGGCCAGGCCCGACGTTCAATTTGAACTGATTTAGTTAACAATTTGTAACTTGTTCAGGGTGCTGGTGATAACTCGCATACCCTTACTATTTTTTTAAAGCCACTGTGCGGATATTTAACGTCTAACAGACGGGAAACCCGGCTTAACGTCTACCTGGTGGACGGTATACATGTCTTGATCCACTGCCTGCATGCAAAACATCAGTTGGACAGTTCGTAGTCGAGTCTGAAATCAAATCCAGACAAGACAGCTCAGAGGCAATTGTGCAACCTCTGCACCATCTTGTTAGATAGAATCATAAAACAAAACATAATTTGCAGCTCCGGTCTGCGAGCTCAATGCCTTCCAATCAGATGTTTTTCCATGGAAAACTTTTTGTTCCGTTTCCATGGACATCAACCGCAGAAACCTTTTGTTGCGTTTCAATTGGCAATTGATCATGGAAAACCCGTTGTTCTGTTTCCATGGTGACCGACAATGGAAACCCCTTTTGTTCTTGACTGACTGAGAGAAAATGTTCACATTTGCAAAAGTGGAAGCAGAATTTGATGAGGGATTCCACGATACCTGAAAATGGCAAAGTTGCTCGACAATTTTAATAAAATTGTGTCGTGTCGGTAAATCTTTTAGCTCTCACAAATGGAACGATAAATCTCTCGAAACGAGACCGATGGCCATGAATAGAGATTTGAAAACAATAAAGTCCAAACTCCAGTATGAGCAACCAATCAAATTTAAGAAGAAAAAGAGCAATCAGAGATTGTAAACCCTCGCCAGGACTTCTATTGAGTGGTGTATTTTATGGGTTTTAGGGTAAATCCAATATAGCTGCCAAACCATGTGACCAAAGACATCATATGTGTGAACCTTTTGTTCCTCACGGACAGGCAGTCATTCACGTAAAGTTTCACCTCGATCCGTTCAGCCACTTCAGAGAAGAAGATTTTTGAAGGTTCGCTTTTTTGAAAACAATATGGCTGCAGAATCACGCGGCCGATGATGCCATTAATTTTTTTTTTTTCTGTGGACCATTTTATCCCGAGATGACCCTCAAATATTTTCATACTGATTGGACGCGGCGTTCTACATATGCAATTATGATATCATAACGAGGGCACCTATGACGTAATAAAAAACAAACACACAAGCTCATTCCTCATGAGGTGTACTTGCTATGTGCCAAATTTACATTTTTTCTTTGGTGTGGTTTCAGAGATACAGAGGTCCAAATTTTTCCGTTTTTCCAATATGGCTGCCACACCACGTGACCTATGACATCATAATTATCATTATAACATTCTACATGAGTCATCGCAGCATTGTGAAAATTTCGTCTCAATATGACAAGCGGTTGTGGAGAAAAACATGAAAGTTCTGTGCGGACAAACAAACAAACAGACAGACAGACAGACAGACAAACAAACAAACAAACAAACAAACAGACCCAAATGCAATACCCTCTCCGAATCCTTCGGCGAGGGTAATAATCTTATGTCATGAGCAGCTCATCATGGAACAATAACTACTTAATTGAGTGACAAAAATTAAACAAAATGAGATCCGTCGGGCTGTTGGTGGCATGAAAAGTCAAATAGACACAACAATGGCCATCTTTGACACCTGCTTGATTTACTTTTCAATCTAAAGTGTTCAATGTACGCATTCACGAACACAATGGCTTCTTGTTCCTCTCCCACACCCCTCTGTGCAGCGGAAGAGACGGTGGGGTTGGATCAAAAAAGTTTGGAAAGCAGTCAAGAAAGGTGCCAGGACCGTCTGGGATAAATTCAAGAAGTCTGGGATCCATGTTCGGATGTCTTAAGGCCACTCGTGCGGACCTCAGACCTGCAAACGTCACCCATCGAGCAAACGCTTGTGATACAGCCAGCCTTGTTGTTGAGTCCACCACAATTGCTGATATTAGGGTTCAGACATAATGTCCGCTTCACAATAACAATCATATAAAAAGGCAAACCAATTTGTTGCATGCTCATACAGAAATTGATAATTCCGCTTGATGTCCATCAGCTTTGTTAACGCTTTACTTGGTACTCTCATTAACCATTATTTGGTTTCATTTGAGCAAATGTCAATCGATCTTTGGAATAAAACCGAAAAACTACAGCCTCACGACTTTTCTTCTTCACCAAAAAAAAAAGTATAAAAATGTACTTATCAGGAACTTGTCATTTGTCTGCTTCTGCTTTGACTCACCAAGGGAATTTGTTCACCTCCTGTCTCTCACTTTATATTGTACAGATACATAAAATGGTTTATCTACTTAACGGGGTATCAGAGAGGATTCCCATTGGTTGGCCTTGACTTGCCGCAGCTGTAAATCTCACACCTGTGAGGAGGTTCCTTGTTTGAAAGCCGTTGTTCATCAGAACCCACATGGAGATGCACCATTGAGTAACACGCACTATTACATCTCAGAAGACAAAATGTTGTTTTCACCACTTACAAGCCTTATCGGATTCAAGCCAATGTTTTAACATATAGCTCACAGCATTCAAAATAAAAAGGGGATTTTCAAACAGAATTAAAATATCACGGGGCTCTGCTCAAGCTCATGGAATAAATAACAACAACAACCCCTCAACCTGACCCTCAACTTGGAAGCATTGGTGCACACATGTAATATAATTTAAAGGATAAGGATTGTTGTAAATGATGTAAATTTCATAACATCCCACGTTCAACTTTATTTAATTTGTGAACCTCAAAACATGGTTTCCTCACCTAAAGTAAGAACCTTCACCTGTAAGCAATTGAATGGTTTCCCGACTTCATGGATCATCAGCTGGGCACCGTTCTTCCTCGAGGTTTCAATCCTTTCAGCTCAGAACCTCTCAAAACGTCAGGTCCACAAACTTGGTCACGGATCCACATCAGTAGATTACCTACATCAGGGCATCAGGACATCCACAACTTCAGTTGCATCGAAGGAGTCAGTCAACCCATCAATGCAACATCACTAAACAGACTTTACTCACTGAAGAATTTAATGTGTTATCACATAGTTACATCTTCCATCACACGTTCCATTATATGATAATATATTAAATTATGCACATCTTACCTTAAATATAACATGTCCACCAACCCGCACGACCACCCCACTCACCTCTGGATCAAACTATTCAAATATTCAAACGGTTATTTAAAAACGGTATTTTTTTAACTGCTTCCTTGTCTCCCAGCAACCACTGAAATGGGTTCCATATGTATATATATATATATTCACCTCGGCCACCGAAGGTGAAGGAGGTTATGTTTTCACCCCTTTCTGTGTGTTTGTTTGTTTGGCTGTTTGTGTACAGGATATCTCAAAAAGTTGTGGACGGATTCGGATGAAACTTAGTGGATGCGTTCGGTGTGTTACAAGGAAGAATTGATTTGATTTTGGTGACGATCCGGATCCGAATCTGGATACGAGAGTTGTTTAATTTTTAAAGTGATTTTTCGCCATTGAGAGGAAGGGCCAAACACAATATAGTGCTGTATAGCATGATATTACGAAAATGTATTGATTGGGATCGATATGTTCTCGTGGATCAGGATTACGTGGTGGTGGTATGCGCTCTACCGAGTGCCCTTCTAGGGATCGATATGTTCTCGTGGATCAGGCATTACATGGTGGTGGTATGCGCTCTACCGAGGGCCCTTCTAGGGATTGATATGTTCTCGTGGATCAGGCATTATGTGGTGGTGGTATGCGCTCTACCGAGTACCCTTCTAGGGATCGCATTCGATCTCCTAGAAGGGTACTCGGTGGCGGCATACCACACTGCCGGCGATACTCATGTGTAATGTCATTTTTGGTTTTTTCTATGCTTAAAGAAATGACTGATCACGAGAACATATCGATCCCTTAGAAGGGCCCTCGGTAGAGCGCATACCACCACCACGTAATGCCTGATCCACAGAACATATCGATCCCTAGAAGGGCACTCGGGTAGAGCGCATACCACCACCACATAATGCTGATCCACGAGAATATCGATCCCTAGAAGGGCCTCGGTAGAGGCGATACCACCACCATGTAATGCTGATCCACGAGAACATATCGATCCTAGAAGGGTACTCGGTAGAGCGCATACCACCACCACATAATGCCTGATCCACGAGAACATATCAATCCTAGAAGGGCCCTCGTAGAGCGCATACCACCACCATGTAATGCCTGATCCACGAGAACATATGATCCTAGAAGGGCACTCGGTAGAGCGGCATACCACCACCACATAATGCCTGATCACACGAGAACATTCGATCCTAGAAGGGCACTCGGTAGAGCGCATACACCACCACGTAATGCCTGATCCACGAGAACATATCGATCCCTAGAAGGGCCTCGGTAGAGCGCATACCACCACCACATAAGCTGATCCACGAGAACATATCGATCCAATCAATACATTTTTGTAATTCATGCTATACAGCACTATATTGGTGTTTGGCGCCTTCTCTCAATGGCGAAAAATCACTTTAAAAATTAAACAACTCTCGTATCAGATTCGGATCCGGATCGTCACCAAAATCAAATCAATTCTTCCTTGTAACACACGAACGCATCCACTAAGTTTCATCCGAATCCGTCCACAACTTTTTGAGATATCCTGTACACAAACAGCCAAACAAACAAACACACAGAAAGGGGTGAAAACATAACCTCCTTCACCTTCGGTGGCCGAGGGGTGAATATATATATATATACATATGGACT
>CM068967.1:7272707-7284592 GCA_035128595.1 Eptatretus atami | reverse complement strand
GTCCTCTTTTTTGGGGCCTCTTTAGGTGAAAATAACATGGAGTCCTCTTTTTTGGGGGCCTTTTTGGGTGAAAATAACATGGATTCCTCCTTTTTTGGTGCCTTTTGGGGCAAAAATAACATTGAGTCCTCTTTTTGGGGCTTTTTCAGGTAAAAATAACATGGATTTCTCCTTTCTTGGGGCCTTTTGGGGCAAAAATAACAACACCAAGACAGAGCTGAGTATAACCAATTTCATTCATATCACATAAAACCAAAACCAAATCAGGTACCAATGAGCTGTGAACCTCTAGAGCAGCTCTTATAACAGTCAGAATCAGACCACCATCTTGAGGTACCATATCACTTATAACGTACATCAGGCAGCGATACAGAGTATAACAAACGCACCGCACATATACCAAATCACCCAACATAATAACAAAATCACACCAACATATAACAACGGACCAACCCAACATATAACCAAATCACCCACATAATATACCAAACCAACCCAACATATAACCAACCGCACAGTCACATATCACCAACGAGGAATCTATTTGTTTGTTTGTGTTGCAGAGAGAACTATTGGAGGTTGAGAAGCAATGCACATCGCTTGTGCAGGGCAAGTCCAAGTCGGGTTGGTGGCCCGTCTCTGGACACTAACCGCACCTCCACCAATATTAACAGGAAGGGACATCGCTTGCAATTCGAGGGAAGGACGTCTTGCTGCATTCTGAGGGAAGGA
Source organism: Eptatretus atami (assembly GCA_035128595.1). NCBI lineage: Eukaryota > Metazoa > Chordata > Myxini > Myxiniformes > Myxinidae > Eptatretus > Eptatretus atami. Next base: position 7,283,860 of record CM068967.1, on the reverse strand, counting down.
CATATTTGCATTTCCGCAGAGGGGGGATGCGAAAAAGTAGACTCTCTGCATTCTTCGAGGGAAAAGGCATTGCCATTCCAAGGGGAAGGACATCTCTACATTCTCGAGGGAAGCGAGGAGGAGATCTTGGCATCTCGGTCGAGGGAAGGTCATCTCTGCATTCCAGGGAAGGACATCTCTACAATTCTCGAGGGAAGGAACATCTCGTGCATTCTCGAGGGAAGGTCATTCTGCAATTCTCGAGGAAGGACTCTCTTCATTCCTGTAGTTTTACAATATAGAGCTGGAGATATTTTTAAGGAAGTGAAGACCTTCTCCCACCATGACCCACGCAACCAAAGGAGGGGGTGTGCAAGGGATGTAACGAGACGAGGGTAAATCCCCTGAAGGACCAAACGCCAGACTATATTCTGCATCAATGGTTTGCAATCTATCTGGAGCATGCCACATGGAAGAGTGTGGAAACAAGACCAATAAGAAAGAGGAACCAAAGAGCAAGGAATACAGAGATAGACAGGCCTTGAGTCGTTAGAGTATTGGAGCTGGCGAGTTGCGTATCCATCGGCGATGTCAGAGGGGGCCTTTTCCTCCTATAAAGAGGAATCAAAATAAAAGACGCGACAATTTTATTTGTGGACGCAGAAGTCTTGTGTGATCCCTCGTGGTTCTCTCTCTGGTCTGGTCCTGGCTCTTGGACAAGCACCTTCAGCTCGGCCAGATTACTTTGGTCGACAGGATGGATGGGCAGGTGGAGAGCGAGTAGATGAAGCGCTTTGAAGCTGAACAAGCAGTGTTGCGGTGATGCGCACACGTAACTGGCATTGGCGAAGAACACGCGATATCCAAAGGTTGGTTTTCACAACGTGTCCATTTCTAATTTCACACAGATGTTGGACACAAAGTCCAACCTGCATAAGTGATCAAATTTCCAACTCGTGTTTCTCCACAGGGCCGATGAAAGACTAAAGACGATGAAGGGAAGACAACAAACATCAATATAGTGGTTGGACCAGAGGTGCAATGCGGAGATTCCAAGGACTGGGTCCGATTGTCTATCTCTGAGGAAAGACAGCCGGTAAACCTGTTTGATCCTCTCGGAGTTCCAATGTTTTGTTTGTGATCCTGATAGAGGGTCCAATGTGATTCCATACGGGAGATTTTACCCTCGAGGTGGAGGTCCGTTGATTTTCAACACTGTGGTTATAACTATGGAGTGGATTTAACGAAATGGATGTGACATCACAGTACAATAAGACCAGACTGAGGTTGTTACACATGTTGATGGTCATGATGACCATCAATTGTTGTGTCATTTGATTGTTATGTTTTGTAGATCGATTGGAGCAGTGCGAGGTCACGTGTTGCAAACCGCGGATCGTTAGAACGTCGGAGACGCGCGTTGCATTTGAACTCCATGGGTGTCACAGGTGAGGGTTTTGCCATACAAAACGCACCAAACTAGAAGGACACTCGGATCGAGCGCACACCTCCAGCCACGTAAATTGCCTGCATCCACGAGAACATATCAGAGTCATTACAATTTTTGAAGAATGCATGCATACAGTACTCTATTCGTTTTTGGCCCAATCTTTCAATGGTGAAGAATCACTGAAAAAAATCTAGTAGTCGGAGGCAGGGATCTGGATCTTCACAAAATCTAATCATCTCGTCCTTGGGCAAGCACAGAACTTGTCACAAAAATTTCATGCCGAAATACGTCCATAACTTTTTAGGATATCCTGCACAACAACAAACAACAGAAACAAAACAAACAAGCAAGAAGACGTTGTGTAGAGCACGATACTTGCAAAATCCTATAAACAAATTTGACGCTCAAAAAACACATTGGCGAGTTTGAATCGTTGCAAGCAAACGTAACTCATCCAAATTTCAATCAATCGGATGAAATAGGCTTATCCTCATAACAACTCTAGCCACGTGGTGAAGATTCGTGAAGAGTTAAATTGTGACCTGTAGGTGACAAAGAGACAGACAAACAGACAAACGACAGACAGAAATAGCGACAACATCGATGAACCAATATGCTTTAAAAAATCTTCGATTTTGAAAGTCAACCAACGGACAAACACGAAAGGGGTGAAAACACATACCTCCTCACCTTCGGTGGCAGAGGGAGACTAGAAGGGCACTTGGTAGAAGTGGCGTGTACCCCATCCAGATCCGCGTTGGGATCTTAATCAAATCCGTTTGTTTACATACCCACTCTCACCAGTTTGTTCGAATCCGCCACAACCTGTTTTTTAGATTCCTTCACCAAACAATAACAAACAAAAAATTGCTCCTGAGCAACAATTTCCATCCATTGGACCATACTCTGTGGTAGAAGCGTTCGGTGCTGCCTAAGCAGTTCCTCGCTAATCGGGCACAATCTGGAACTGCAGGATACTAAGGATCCAAGCCCACCACTCGAGCTATTAAGCCCAACACCAGGCATAGATAGAGTGCCTCGGGTAAGAGACGCACTAACGGGCACTCGGTAGAGTGCGTACCTCTGCCCGGGGACCGGCATCTTACCAAAATCGAATCAATCTTCCTCGTCACACATCAACCCGTCACCAAAGAGTTCATCCGAATCAATCCACAATCTTTTTGAGATTCCTGGTGCCATCGTTTTTTGTGCCTCCAAATCTCTCAATGGTGAAATTAATATCATTAAAAAAAAAAAAATATAATCCCTATCCGGATCGGGAATTCAATGTTCACCAAAATAATGTGTTGCCTGTCCCTTGTAAGATCAGCATTTTACCCACCTGTAGATCAGGGATGTGTTTTAAATCCTGAACAATACTCGACTATAACTATTACCGGCAGAACTATAGAAAAGGATACAATATTTCAATTTATTATTTTTAAAACTGTCTCGTGTTTTTTTACAGACAAGAGGACGTCGTGCTGGCTGAAAAAACCTGGGGTAAAGTGAACCGAAAGTGGAAACAGTGTTTTTGGAGGTGTGAAGGCTGGTTTTGTCGAAAGTGGTTGGACGTTTTAAGCCACTCAGCCACCATATTATCCGTACTACCCCACGGAAAATCACACAGATGCTAAGGAGGATGCGTGGTGTTGGTGGGTGTTGTTTGTTCATGGAGGTGGTATTGCTGAGATGCTTGATGGGTGGTGCGTGGTTAAGGGTGATCATGTAGGTTAGGGGTAAGGTTAGAGATTAAGAACCGGGAGCCATTGATTTCTCCCTGACATTCAAATGGCTTTGCTCGTTAGTTCCAATTTATTACCTTAGTTACACAAGCAGGGTAGCTGAACAGGGTAAACCGGTTAGTATAAGCTTTAAAATTGTAGTTTCGGATTAAAACTGAGCTGTACGTTTTTTAGTATTTTAAACGACTTCATTGTGATTCCTGCACTAACGATGGTCTCTGATCGTGGAAAGTAAAGACTTGTAGAAATGAAAGCACCGAGGCTGCTTTTAAACTTTGAGCGAGACCATGGGACGTTTGAACGCCGAGTGGGAGACAAACGAAACCGAAACGGGGTTTGGATGAACAGAGACCTGGGTGTTACAACAAACGTGATCCTTGTGTGGTTGTAATAAACCTATTACCATCCTCTGTGGGAACCATCAGCTTGGAGTGGCACGTATCTGGACCACGACGTACATGACATCGAAGACCTTTGTTCGAGTTCCAACCAACTTTTTAGGCTGAAAAGTAAACCGTGTCTGGGGGATGCTCACAAATGCACACTGTCAGGATGCACTTTTAGGAGAATGAGAACTGAGAGGAAATTTTCTTCATTTGGTCTGCTGATGAGGTTGAACGTGGAACCACGAGTTCGGAGTTCACCAGTTTCACCGCGTTCCAGAAGACCCTGAATAATACACCGGTTGCTTTTCCATGTTACCGAAGGTAGCAATCTCAGTGTGACTAGTGGCAGATTCAAGATTTAGCTTGGGAGTGGAAGGGGGAGAAAGGATAATGAAATTAACACTCCATTGAAAGACACATATTCCCACCGAGCAGAGCGAAGGGGACATTTTTTTGTGGGTGTTTATTTTTGTCGTAAATTCTAAAAAAAAAAACTTCTACATACACACAAGAATGCTCGAACACGCTTTCAAAGAAGTACTCTAATGGGAGAAAACTTTTAACTCAAAACTCACCATTAATTTAATATTTGTTCATGCATAAAAATCAATTGCAATGACACAGCAAGACATGACGTAGAATGAAACAAATGAAGTAATGATAAAAACAAATCAATGTAATCTGACGTATTCAAACAAGGTTGACATGGAAGTGACCTTCGGATCAGATTTAACGGGTTTTTTTTTTTCCAGTCAGGAGTGAAATTTGCTTCACTTAATGCTGTTCAGGCGTTTTCGGAGACAGAAATAGATTTTTGAAGGCTTTATGTTAAAAAAAAACAAAAAAAGGCTGTCGAAACCACGTGACTGATGACGTCATAAGCTCCCCCCCCCAATACAATTAGTTGCAGAATAACCTTCAAAACGTTTCACACGCGATTGGCTAAAGCTCTTCGATATATGCAATTGTGAACGTCATAAGCACCCCGATGACATCACAAAAAAAAAAATCACAACTCTTTCCCCAGGGGAGTAATCGAGCGTGTGTCGAGTGAGTTACAATTTCTCCATGGCACAGTTTCGGAGATACGGAGGTCCAAACACAATGTCTCCGGTAGATTTTTGTCAGCAGAGGAATAAAAATGAAATCGCTTTTTGATGGAGGGGAGAGGTTCAGGGGAGGCACGCACCGGTTCCCCCCCTCACCCCCTGGATCCGCCCTCTGGATTGGAGCACGAACACACGAGGAGTGTTCTTTACAATTGTAGACACTCGCCTTCACCTCGCAGATGAGCTACTGACACACATCCAACTACCGGGTTGGCGTAACATCATGTTTGGAACCGCACATGTTAAGCTTCTAAACATGAACAAAAATCACAGAAGGTATGTATCCTGCAACTTCGAATGTGAGCACTTCAGGTCTCAGTTTAAATGTTCTCAGAATTTCCACCCATACTCTTTTTTGATTCATGCACGTCATCTGCCAAGTCAACCGAATATGAGATTCGTTTTCCCACAGGTGCGAGAACTTCACGCGCTCACCTGCTGGTTTTTGTCCTGTACCTCTTCAAACAGAGCGCTCATATCGGTCTCTCCTATCGGCTGAAAAACATGGCCCGAGACACCATGGGCACAACTGTGGTATAAAACGGACAATATGCGTGTACCTGTACATAAAGACCGGAATCAGATCCAAGTAGACGCACAGGGAAAGGATTCATCAACAGGCCACACAAAACGATGGCCAGTGCTCAATCGTGCTGGTCTCATTTACAGGTGTACAGCGTATCGTGTACAGGTGATCGTTCCAAAGAGATCCATTATGTCCAAGAAAAGCCAATGCACTTAATAATTTTCAATAGAATAAGTATTCTATTATTTTAAAAATACAGATGAGTCATTGTCTGTGGTAAATAAAATACGACTCAACATTGGCGAAAAATATTTTTGTCCTGTAATGTTGTCTTGAGTCTGTATCTGTCTGTTTTTTTCGTTTGTCCACAACGATTTTTGGCCAACAGTTTTTCCAAGAATCGGTTCTGAAATTAATTTTTGCTGTGTGTCGGTGACTGGCAACGGACGAACGCTTAATCTTGGGAAGATCCGGATCCGGGATCTGAGAATGTTTGATGATCTTCATCATTGAGTAGAAGAGGGCCAAAAAATGATAACGTGCAACGATATCTCAAAAAAGTTGTGCAACGGGATTCGGATGAAAACTTGAACGGTCGGAGTTCACTCGGAAGAGTCATTCAATTCTGGTGAAAGATCCGGATCCAAATCCGGATACGGAGAATCTATTTAATTTTTATGTGATTCTTCACATTGAGGATGGGCAAAAAACGATACGTCAGCACGATATCTCAAAAAAGTTGTGGACGAATTCGGGTGTAAAACTTGGTGGCACGTTGTGGGGGTGTGTGACAAAGGGACCCAATTGATCGATTTGGTGAAGTCCGAAGCACGGTGTGATATGACGTAAGTAACCATTATACAGTACAGTGTGATATTGACAACATTACTACAAAACCAGTGTGATTATGACTCGTAGGTACACATGTACTTGCAGTATAGTGTGATATGAGATTAGTACACATTTACTACAGTACAGTAATGATATTGTTCACGGTTCGTGGGGGTAGATGGAGATTTTCATAGGAAGATACGGATCGTATGGAGTTACTTGGTCACCGTGGACGTGTAGCGAGACTCTCGATGTAATTAAGTAGGGCAAACGGTGAGCTTTAGTGTTACAATGTCCACCACACCAGGGGGGGGGGGTGGTGCTGTGTGTAATTTAGGAAGGGATTAAGGCAATTCTCCCAGATGTGATTGCCTGTGACTTTTCCCTCTGTTTTTCCAATTCAAGACCGCGATTAGAGGGCTCGGCGTTCCTGAAACCCAATACAACATCTGAGCTGCAACGTCCAAGCACGGACAAGAAACCACCGCCTTCTAAAATGACAGTGAGTAATCACGCCCCTCGGCGTGGTTGATTGTGGCCGTGGTGTCAGAGTGGAGGGAAGTTAGGTTCAGAGTGGGACACGAAGGAAGACGGGACAGAAAGCAAGTGAGGAGATGGTGGGTGACGAGAAGAGCAATTACGGCTGGCTTTTCTCTTGACATGGTGAAGAATACTGCACATTTGTTGTGTTTTGTGCTGAGACTAATTGGTCAGCATGATAGAGCACAGACGCTGACCGTTTGACTGTTGGCTGGATCGTGTGTGATGTGCCGCTTGCAGCCCTCATGTTGTGCCATCGGAAGGGAACGGTGCCATGCAGAGAGCAGTTGTTGTGTCGGCAAGTGTGATTTGACGAAAGAAGCTGCACGGCGGTTTCTGAGCCGTGGTGTTGAGTATAGCCGCCCCAAATTGCCTCCTGTACGTTCTCCCGCCCAGAGAAGCAGCTGAGCGCCATTTGGGCCATTTTCGCAGTAACAGCGGTTTGTCGACAACTTCAGCTTCAATAAGTTCATCCTGGGCACAACAGCTAAGTGCCGGGATAAAGGAGGATTGTTATTTTATTATTCCTGTCCCTGTTGTATTAAGTCTGTGTGGAGGCGCCTCAAAGATAGATTAGCTTTTACCGCATCGCTCCGTTTCATTATCCCATTTTGATTATTACATTGTAAATATTTGATATATTTCATTAAACCGCTCGAATTTTATTTTAAAGTTGCTTGTGTTGTCTGATTGTCGTGGGTTTCGAGGTATAACCCCTGTTGCTTATGTTGGCTCTGTCTTTGCCACGACCCTCCCTCCGCGTGTGCCAATAATCCTCTGAGAATTCGGCTTGCCCTCCAGGTAGACCGTTCGGTCCTTATCTGTCCAAGAGGGGCAACCGCCTGGACATGACATTATGATGTAGTACACATCTGCTACAGTACCAGTAGTACAGCAACTCCCTAAACTGCTCTATGCATTATCAATCATCCATTAACTTCAATGGGGACTTACAAATATGTCCTCTCTCTAAACGAGACGATGTGGTTCGAACAACCTGAATTCACGCCATTGCCGATGTGATGTGCTCACACTAGTGTCGGGCCCTTACCCTGTTTTAACATCTGTGCCTTTGCACAATTTCCCTTTCCCAGCTGGGCAGTGTAGGTTCATAAGCAGGTCTTCACACGTGTAGAATATCACAAAGGCATCCCTGGAATGCTGAGGCCCGCTTCCAAGTTTCTGCTCCATTCTGAATGATGGGGCGGGGGGGGGGGGGGAGCTCTACCGCTCCTCCCTCCTCCCAAGGTGGCCTCATGGTCAATTGGTGTTCCGGGTCTTCTCCTGGTACCCGGGCTCAAGCTACCAAATTAAATGGCCACGCATGGGCTCACTGCCTACCCTGGCCCGACAGAACCTCCAGTTGCCTGGGGTGCCTTCTTCAACAAGAACACTCACACTCTCATGTGCCACACTCCCAGCCGTCAATACTCGTTGTAACACCTGCAAAATAAAACACATTCCTAACACACAGCACAACCGCCAAACGACTTCACTGTACACCAGGCTGCGGTCTGGCTTTCCGATTTGACTAAATTCTGAAATCTCTGAACGTCACCCCGGGTTTCTCGGCAGGGCACATTCTCTTCCCAATCCTTCCTTCGAAACCAACGCGCTGCACCAAACATTCACTCTCGGACTGATGCCTGCATTCATTCCATGACATGCTCGTTCACATTTCCGCACCTTCCATTCACACTGGCCACATTCTACTGAATTCATACCCACTGACTCACTTGTGTCACACCCGTCGATCCTCACACCTACGCACTTTCCTTTTTATTTATGTGCTCGCTACATTCGCACGCAGGACCGTGGCCAGGGGCCCCGAGCTCAATGAGGGCCCCGGGGAAAAAATGCATTGCTGTTATAAAAAATGTCTATAACCAGTTTTCACAATATAATATATGTTTCCAGTTACGAGTTACCGTTCAGGGTGTTTTCAGTGCTGATTTTGGCTTTATACTGTTGTTGGGATTCTCTGCTGCGTGACATCGAGCTCGGGGTGCAAAACCAGAACATAACTTGATAATACAACGATTATAAACAAAGACTGCACTGTGGGTCACAAGTGTGACAAAAATCTGTAACAGCGCCATTAACAAGCAAACTTTAAAGCACCCTTGAAAAATTAACTCGACACCTCCCATCCATGGTTCAACCTCCACCACGGTTAAATAAGAACGAGCTTGATTCATCACATATATCACCGGATGTTTAACCCCACGTGGGCTGTTCAAAAAAATCACAATGACAACGCAATATAAAATTTTGGAGTAATTTAAACGTAATGAATAGAACGAAACAATCAAACAAGTTTGTCGGTAAACAAAAAAAAACATTATATAAAATGTGGTTCTAATATGCCAATGACTAGCAATCGGCGTCAGATGGCAGTTTCCGTTTGAATCTAACAGGCATAAAAAAATTAAGTGATCCGCGGTCATAGTAAGTGGGGCGCTCAAGCGAGAAATGTGAAGCAAGCAAGGGAAGCTAAAGAGTTATCTTTCGTAAAAAAAAAGAAACCAACAATAACCAATACTTCAAGGGAAATGAGAAATGACAAACCGAAGACCGAAGAACAACACAGCTTTCGGGTTCGAGGACATGGCTGCTGGAAATGTGGAACATGTGGCTTAAGCAAAACTCCAGCAATCACTCCAAGAAACAGTTCATCAAGGAATGGCTGGCTTGGCATAGCGATAGCAAGCTGATGGTAATGGACAACTTGACATGGCAATTATTTTTTCAAGGGGGGGGGGGGGGAGGCCAATAAAAATGGGAATTCCTCCAGATTTTTTTTTGCATTCGAGTCTAAAGCAAAATAGGGCATGGCCAAACGCGAGTATTAGCGAAAAATACACTACGCCCGACCTCTTTTTTGGGGGCCTTTTTTAGGTGAAAATAACATCGAGTCTCTTTTTGGGGCTTTGTCGAGGCATGGAGTCCTCTTTTTTTGGGGCCGTTTTTCGGGCAAAAATAACATGGGTCCGCTTTTGGGGGGGGGCTTTTTAGGGCCAAAATAACTATGGTGCATTCCTCCTTTTTTGGGGCCGTTTTGGGGCAAAAATAACATTGAGTCTCTTTTTTGGGGCCTCTTTAGGTGAAAATTAACATGGAGTCCCTTCTTTTTTGGGGGCTTTTTGGGTAAAATAACATGGAGTCCTACTTTTTTGGTGCCTTTTTGGGGCAAAATAACCTTGAGTCCTCTTTTGGGCTTTTTCAGCGTAAAAATAACATGGATTTCTCCTTTCTTGGGCCATTTTGGCAAAAATAACAGTCCTCTTTTTTGGGCCCATTTGGGTGAAAATAACTGTGGAGTCCATCTTTTTGGTGGCCTTTTGGGTGAAAATCCATGATCCTCCTTGTGGCCTTTTGGGGCAAAAGATAACATGAGTCTCTTTTCTGGGGCTTTCAGGTAAAAATAACAATGGATTCTCCTTTCTTGGGGCCTTTTGGGCAAAAATAAGCAGAGTCTCTGTTTTTGGGCGGCCTTTTTAGGATGAAAATACCATTGAGTCCTTCCTTATGGGGGCATCTTTAGGTGAAATAATACAGAGTCCTCTTTTTTGGGACCTTTTTAGTGAAATAACATGGAGTCCTCTTTGGGGCCTTTTAAGTGAAAAATAACATTGATCCACTTTTGGGGGCCTTTTAAAGGTGAAAATACACATGAGTCTCCTTTCTGGGGCCTTTTTAGGCTGAAAAATAACACTAGATCCCTCTTTTTGGGGCTTGTTTCGGTGAAAAATAACAGAGTCCTCTTTTTGGGGGCCTTTTCGGTGAAAATAAACATGGAGTCCTCTTTTTGGGGGCCCTTATTTAGGGGAAAATAACAAGGCCTCTTTTTGGGGCCTTTTTAGTGAAAATAACATAGAGTCCTCTTTGGGGCCTTTTTGAGGGAACAAAATAACATCGAGTCCTCTTTTTGGGGCCTTTCAGGTTAAAATAACATAGTCCTTTTGGGGGCTTTTTAGTGAAAATACAAGTCCTCTTTTGGGGCCTTTATAGTGAAATAACATAGACGTCTCCTTTTGGGGGCCTTTTTAGGTAAAATAACATAGTCACTTCTTGTTGGGGCCTTTCCAGTGAAAATAACATAGTCATACCTCTGTGGGGCCTTTTTAGGTGAAAATAACAGAGTCCTCTTGTTTGGGGGCCTTTAGGTGAAAATAACATAGAGTCCCTTTTTGGGGCCTTTTAGGTGAAAATAACACATGAGTCCGCTTTTTGGGGCCTTTATAGGTGAAAATAACATAGAGTCCTCTTTGGGTGGCCTTTATCAGGTGAAAATAACCATAGTCTCTATTTTGGGGGCTCCTTTTAGGTGAAAAGTAAACAGAGTACTCGTTTTTTGGGGGCCTTTTTAAGGTGAAAATAACATGGAGTCTCTTTTTTGGGGCGCTTTTAGGTGAAAATAACATGGATCCCTTTTTGGGGGCCTTTTAGGTGAAAATAATATACGACTCCTCTTTTGGGGCGCCTTTGTTAATAAGCTGGCCTAGATAAAAACATAGTCCTCTTTTGTTGGGGGGCCTTTCTAGGTGAAAATAATCGAGTCCCTTTTTTGGGGGCCTTTTTGGGTGA
>CM068967.1:7226009-7239681 GCA_035128595.1 Eptatretus atami | reverse complement strand
CCACGTGATAACAAACTAAACCACATGATAACGAACTAAATCACGCGATAACAAGTTAAACCATGTGATAACAAAGAAATCACGCGATGACAAACTAAATTGCGTGGTAAGAAACTAAATCACTCGCCGATAACGAACTAATTGGCGTGGTAAACAAAACTAATCATCAACAATGAACTAAATCACGCGATGACAAACTAAATCACGCGACACAAACTTAAATCACTCGACAATGAACTAAATCACGCGATATACGAACTAAATTGCGTGGTAACAAACTAAATCATCAACAATGAACAGGGAATCACGCGATGACAAAACTAAATTCACGCGAATAGAATGCATAAGCAATTGATGTAAGAAACTAAATCACTCGGACAATGAGCTAAATCAACGCGATAACGAACTAAATTGCGTGTAGAAACTAAATCACTCGACAATGAACTAAATCACGCGCGATATACGAAGCTAAATGCGTGTAAAACATAAATCAACATGAGACTAAATCACGCCGATAACAAACTTAAATTGGCGTGGTAAGGAAACTAAATCACTCGGACGCAAATGAAACTAAAATCACGCGATAACGAAACTAAATTGGGCGTGGTAACAAACTAAATCACTCAAACAATTGAACTAAATCAACTGGATAAACAAAACGAATGAAATGATAAACAAACTAAACCACATGATAACAAACTAAACCCCACATGATAACAAACTAAACCACTGTGATAAACAAACTTAATGAAATGAAACAAACTAAATCACGTGAATAAACTAAACGCACGTTGATAACGAACTAAATCACGGGATAAAAATTAAAACGCATGTGATAACAAGAATCACGCGATGACAAACTAATGCGTGGTAAGAAACTTAAATCATCGACAATGGACTAAATCAGCTGCGATACGAACTAATGCGTGGTAACATAACGAATCACTCCACAATGAACAAATCACGCCGATAAACTTAAATGAAATGATAAACAAACGAAACCACGTGATAACAAATAAATCACGCTATAACGAACCTAAATTGCATGGGTAAACAAACTAAACACTGCGACAATTACTAGAAATTCCGCACGCGATACAAACTAAATTATGCGATAACAAACTAAATCACGTAGAAACAAACTAAATCACGCGATAACAAACTAAATTGCATAGGTACCAATACAACAATCATAGTGAATAAACGAACCTAAATTCACCGTGACAACAAACTAAATCATGCGATAATGAAAACTTAAACCAACATGATAACAAACTAAATTACGCGGATAAACCAAACTAAACAAACATAACGAACTAAATCACGCGATAAACAAACTAAATCATGCGATAACAAACTAAATCAACGTGATAACGACTAAATGCACGGGATAACAAACTAAATCAATGCGATAATAAAGCTAAACCACATGATAACAACTAAATTACGCGATAACAAACTAAATCAATGCGATAATGAACTAAACCACAATGCTAACAAACTAAATCGACAAGGCGGATAACAATTAAATTGCATCGTACCGCAAACAAAAATTCACTGTGATAACGAACTAAATCACGTGACAACAAAACTAAATTCATGCGATAATGAACTAAACCAATGATCAACAAACTAAAATTAGCGCGATAACAAACTAAATCACATAACGAAACTAAATCACGGCGATAAACAAACTAAATCACGCGACAACAACTAAGTCATGCGATAAGAACTAAACCACATGATAACAAACTAAATTACGCGATAACAAACTAAATCACATAACGAACTAAATCAGCGGCGAATAACAAACTAAATCATGCGATAACAAACTAAATTCACGTGATAACGAACTAAATCACGGGATAACAAACTAAATTCATGCCGATAATGAACCTAACCTACATGATAACAAACTAAATTACGCGATAACAAACTAAATCACATGATAACGAAACTAAATCACGTTGATAATAACTAAATTGCGTGGTAACAAACTAAATCACGCAATAACCAAACTAAATCACGTTGATAACAGACTAAATCACGCGATAATTTGAAATAACCCCAACGTGATAACCGAACTAAATATGGCATGGCAACAAAACTATCACGTGAATAACAAATAAAACCCCCGTATAACATACTAAATTTTCATGGTAACAAACATAAATATACGGGATGAAATGAACTATCACGCGATAACAAAACTAAATCACGCGATAACAAAACCTAAAGCTACGTGATAACAAACTAACTGCACGCTGATGAACAAATAACAGCGCGATAACGAACTAATTTGCATGGTAACAAACTAATCACCTGCGATCAATGAACTAAACTCGTGATAACAAACTAAATTCACGCGATAACAAACTAAACCAACATGATAACAATATAAATCACACGATAACGAACAAAATGCGTGGTGGGAAGAAAAAATAATTATATTAAGTACTGCGCAATTTATAATGGTTGCTGGTGCTTTTATAATTTAATTTTATGCTACAAGTCGAATTGGCTGTCGTTTATGTTCCCCTTTACCTCAAGTCTTTTTGACCCTAAATGTTGATAAAAGGAATGTCCTTGCTCTAGAACAAAGGACCTGGTTGACTTAATACTGCAACTTTGTGCCATGATTATGTCCATTCTCTTTCACCCAGTGGACCACGTATTGGCAGTTGGAGTTCTTTTGCCTAATTGCTTTTCGTCCCCTACACTCCCACAAAAGCATATAAGTGGCGCAGGAAATGAAATCTTTAGCTTAGGTCAAATCATATGTGGAATGTTCACCATCTCAGTGGTTTGGACTCCGGGTACCATGAAAAGAATAAATGTTCTCTGCAGATGTACTTTTTCGTTAGGACAGTGAATTAATTGTTTTCTAGCCGATTGAGTAGTAGGATTTACACACGTGAGTCGGTTAACAACAAAATTCCACCAACCAGTGGTAACAAACTAATCAACTCGACAATTGACTAAATCACGGCGATAACAAACTAAATGACGTGATAACAACTAAACCATGTGATAAAAACACAATCACGTATAACGAACTAAATTTACGTTGATAAACAACTAAATCATGTGTAACGAACTACATCACGCGGATAACAAACAAAAATCACGTGAATATTACAGACTAAATCACCGGTGATAATGACAGAAACCACGTGTAACACAACTAAATTTAGCGCGATAACAAACTAAATCACGTAGATAACGAACTAAATTGCATGGTACAAACAATTAATCATGTGATATACGAACTTAATGCCACGCGACAACAAACTAAATCTGTGATGGATAAACAAACTAAATCAACGGCGAATAATGAACTAAACGCACGTTTGGTAAACAACTTAAATCACACAATTATATTCGAACTAAATCACGTGATAAAATTAAATATAGACTAACGAACTAAATCACGCGTAACGAACTAAGTTGCGTGGTATAAAATCAATCTCACAATAACGAACTAATCACTGCAGCTAACAAACTAACCATGGTGATAACAAACTAAATCATGTGTAATGAACTTAAATCACGTATAACAAAGTAAATCACAGATAACAAACCTAAAATCATCGCCGTATAAACTAATAACCAAACTAAATCAGTGATAATGAATTAAATCATTGATAACAAAGTAAATCACATGATAACTAACTAAATCACGCCGTATAAACATTGATAGCTAGCAAACTAAATCACACGATGAACACATGATAACAAAGTAAATTCACATGAGTAACTAACTAAATCACGCCGTTGATTAACATGATAGCAAACTAAATCACACGATAACAACATGATAACAAAGTAAATCACATGATAAACTAACTAAATCAGCCGTATATAACATGATAGCAAACTAAGTTAAGGATAAACATGATGAACAAAGTAAATCACATGATAACTAACTAAATCACGCCCGATTATAAATGATAGCAAACTAAATCACACGATAACACAATGAAACATATGATGGCAAACTAAATCAAGTGATAGTCTGTGAGGCACGGTATTGAAAAAAACTGTGAGGTGAGACGGAGATGTGGGGTTGTGCATTCGCTCTGCGCCAGACGTAATTTAAGAGCGATGGAACATGCTAAGGATCCACAGGTTAACGCAATTATTTCCACCGCGATGTGTGAAACCATGTTCGGTAGTGGGCTTTGCTGTCTTTGTTTTGATGCATTTTGCTTATTCTTGATCAATAACATTATCAAGAGCATAGGGTTCGATTATACACGGACTCAACAGTCAAAATCTGTCACAAAGTAGGAATGAGAATGGATTGGATGGCTGAGTAACTACCGGATTTAGCACCTTGTTACTCTTTCATGATATTTTTCCTTTGTGAGGAGGGAGACAATTTACATTAACTTATTAATATCCTGTGATTTCTCGTTATTCAGTCGCCCAACCGGTATATGCATGGGGGGATAAATAGGTTTGCTCTTCATCTGTCGCGTCTGTCGGATCCCATCCATCTGTCCGACTCTGTCGGTTTTCCACCTGTGGTTTCCAGACTTCTTTTTCCCATATTCTTTAACATATTCAAGTGTAAATTTGGTACCTGCTTTTAAATTATGATAGATGTAAAAGAACAAATCGAGTGTCAGGGAGTTTTGTCAATTTTTCAACAGAGTTATGCCCTTTTTGGATTCAAAAACTATCACATATTATCCATGGCGTCAGTGTTCAGCAGGCCTGACTTCACCGCCTCTTGCTTTACTCCCATTGGCTGGACAGCGGCTTATTCCACCGCAAGGTAAAATAGTGCACCGCCATTATTATAAAGCAGCACAGATCAGTTGGCATCAAGCTTTTAGGCCTGGGTGTTAGTCCATGTGCACAGTGCAATCGGAACAAGAAAAGAGCAATTAAGAGATTGCAGACCATTTTTTGGCCAGGACTGGTTTTGTGGTACTGGTGTGTTGTTAATTAATAATAAACAATAATTATAACTGCCAACTTTATAACTGCTGGCAAGTGATATGATAACGGGGTACCAAGATGTCGCCGCTTTTGATGAAACCCTGGTTTTGATCGGACACCTGACCTTGACCCTTGACCCATGATGTATATTTTTTATTGCAATTGAATTTAGGAAAGGAGGTTAAAATAAATTAAATTCCAATCAAAATGAAAGTAGCCAAGAGGTACAGTCCTGGCATTGGAGTATCAGAAGGAACCGCAGAAAAGCAAAAAGAAAAGCATGAAGTCATCAGGAGGAACCTGGATAGGAGTCACATTTCAGCTGCTACTCCTTCACTCTCAAACCCATGCCAGGTCCAGCAAGTGAATCATTCAAACAAATTATCAAAGGAAAGGAAAGATTAAAAAAATTAAATAATTCTGGCTGCCAGACGATCCATCCGATCAGATTGAAATTTAAAAACATATGTTCCCCCGGAACACAGGACAAGAGCGGCTAGACCATGTGCATGGTCCTCTCGTTTCTGGTACCGACAGCACGTACGTTTGTGTGTATTCTCTTCCTAATTGACAGTTGTTGTGCTTGGAGAAGAGTTTTTAATATTGTTTTTTCACAATATTTGTAACATTTGTGTATTTCCTTTCATGCATGTAAAGTTCTGGCGGGGAGGTGGGGGATGGTCCTAATGGTTTACCCCCCCCCCCCGCCCTCCCCATCCCCAGGGTTCCACCCATGTTGTTACTCCGTGTTTGAACTCTAATGAACTCCTTTATCGCGAGTCGTGATGTTCTGAAACCAGGTTGAGGAAACATACCTTGTTTGTCATCGATCACGAATATGAATGGCTCACAGCGCAGTGTGCTGCACGGCAATTGTCACACCTGGGCACGGTCAACGCTTTGGTCTCATGGTGCTCGGTTCGGCGCCGGCGTTTTCGCAACACGAACCAGAAGCATCAAACCGATCTCGTGACATGTTTCGTGCGGAGACAAAATCGCTGAACTCGCTTAAATGAGCAGATTGCATGTCTCGGTTGTCACGGATAATTAACACAAAAATCGGATTAGGACGTCGCGGGCATTTTTAATCATTGCAGACTCAAACAGCCGCTACAGGTTCGAATCCAAATGTCGACAGGAATGTGTTATTCGAACGAGCACCGTGTCCAATCACTAATCCTGTTAACGGGACAAAATACCCGGAGAAGAACAGAGCGCACAACGACACCTGCAACTGTCTGCGCTTCTGTCCGTTTGCATGTTATCAACAGACATAATGCTTGTATGATGGGTGTCTGTCTAACAGGTTTTTAACCTTTCTTCTGTCTGGTGCATTGATTTGAGCTTTCACGAATCACGTTGATGTTGTGCGTGACGTGACTTGCATCGCTCCTTTGTCCTCTTCCTCTCCTGGGGAGTGCTTGCAGTTTACCAAGCAGCTGGCGAGCGCCTTGCCAAGCGAGCGTTCCTTATCATCTTTTTCGAAATAGGAGTGCACGCCCTCCCCCCCCGAGTGCCAACGCTGCCAAGTCACTCTTGGCGAGTGCTCTAACAAGAAACTTGGGAGACTGACACAGCCTCAGTATGTTTCGCACACGTCATTCACTACAGAGGAGCGCTTTCTGGCTGTTAGATTGACGTGCTCTGCGGGGCCTGGACTGCAGTGCACCTGTGTTGGCCACGCACCTGAAACTAGGAGTGGCCACCTGGAGTTGTAGTGTACCTGGACTGAGTGGACGCTGGGTTGGTATGTGACCTGGACTGCAGTGCACGCTGTGTTGGCAACGCACCTGAACTAGGAGTGCACGCTGGTTGGTAGTGTACCTGGACTGCGAGTGCACCTGGGTTTGGTAGTTGTACCTGGACTGCAGTGCACCTGTGTTGGCCAACCCCCCCCACACCCCCCCCCCCCATGCCCCCCCCCACCCCACCCCTCCCCCCCCCCCCCACCCCCCCCACCCCAAGCATGCACTAAGGAGTGCACCTGGGTGGTAAGTGTACCTGGAACTGCAGTGCACCTGGGTTGGTACGTGTAGCCTGCTGCAGTGCACCTGTGTTAGCAACGCACCAGGATAGGAGTGCAGCTGGGTTGGTTAGTGTAGCCTGGACATGCAGTGCACATGGGTTGGTAGTGTAACCTGGACTAGGAGTGCACCTGGCGTTGGTAGTTGTACCTGGACGAACAGAACACCTGAGTTGGCATGGATTTAAATCACGTTTGTGAGGTTCATTGTAGGAAGCTGTGGTAACTTTAGAATTTCTCTGGGAAGTCCACTTTGTTCTCTCCACAAGATGGACACGGAAGATGGGTCGTGTGGGTGTGACCCGCGGGCTGGACACAGAAACGAAATCCTCCATAAAATATTCGACCTGTCTGTCCAACAAGCATCGGACGCAGCCAACTTCCACATCGGAACGCACAAGCAGACAGTACGCAAGGATGCCCCACAACATGTAGATTAGAAACCCAGATCGACACACCAAACAACATGGTAAGGATAGGTCGACGGAAAATGGGGACACCGTCTGTCCACTCGAGAATGTTGTCTCCCCGCAGTTGGCCGCTTCATCAGTGAAGGTAACATCAACAACCGACTCGTGGTTACCTTGGTCCTCGAATCGCGCAATCGATTATCATGTTTAAGGCGAACTGGATGGCAATTAAATCAAATATTTATCTTGTTTCTTGTCATACCCCTGAATGAATGCAACAGTTTCCTTGTCCAGCACCCTGAATGAATGTAGGTTTCCTTGTCCACACCCTGAATGAATGTACGGTTTTCCTTTGTCGCACACCCTGAATGAATGCAGCGGTTTCCTTGTTCCACACCCTGAATGGGATTCCTTGTCCGTAACCTGAATGAAATGCAGCAGTTTCCTTGTCGCACACCTTGAATGAATACACTGTTTCCTTGTCATACTTGAATGAATACAGCGGTTTCGCTTGTCCCACCCTGAATGATGTACGGTTTCCTTGTCCAACCCTGAATGAATTACCGGTTTCTTGTCCACACCCTGAATGAAATGTACGGTTTCCTTGTCCACACATTGAATGAATACACGGTTTTCCTTGTCCACACCCTGAATGAATACGGTTTCCTTGTCCACACCCTGAAATGAATGTACGGTTTCCTTGTCGCAACACCTTGAAATGCAATAACACGGATTTCCTTGTCACACCCTGAATGAATACACGGTTTCTTGTCGCGTACCGCTGATGAATAACACGGTTTCCTTGTCCACACCCATGATGAATGCACAGTTTCTTGTCCACACCCTGAATGAATGTACGTTTCCTTGTCCACCCCCTGAATGAATTGTACGGTTTCCTTGTCCATCAACCCCTGAATGAATGCATGGGAGGTTTGCGCTGTCCGTACCCTGAATGAAGTACGGTTTCCTTGTTCCACAACCCTGAATGAATACACCGGTTTCCTTTCGCCACACTAGAATGAATACACGGTTTTTTCCTTGTCCACACCCTGAATGAATACACGGTTTCCCTTGTCCGTACCCTGAATGAATGCACGGTTTCCTTGTCCATCACCCTGAAATGAATGTCGGTTTCCTTGTCCAACACCCTGAATGATGTAACGGTTTCCTTTGTCACACCGTGATGAATGTACTAGTTTCCTTGTCCACACCCTGAATTGATCGCACGGTTTCCTTGTCCCACAACGCCTGAATGGTTTCGCTTGTCCGTACTGAATGAATGCAAGGTTTCCTTGTCCAACACCTGAATGAATACAATGTTTCCTTGTCCCGTACCGCTGAATGAATACACGGTTTTCCTTGTCACACCCTGAATGAATGTAGCGGTTTCCTTGTGCATGCACCCTAAATGAATGTACGGTTTCCTTGTCCACACCACTGATGAATGTACGGGTTTCCTTGTCCACACGCTGAAATGAATGCACGGTTTCCTTGTCCACACCCTGAATGGTTTTCTTGTCCGTACGCCTGAATGAATGCACGGTTTCGCTTGTCCACACCCTGAATGAATGTACGGTTTCCTTGTTCACACCCTGAATGAATACACGGTTTTCCTTGTCCGTACCTGAATGAATGTACGGTTTTCCTTGTCCACACCCTTGAATGAATACACGGTTTCCTTGTCCACAACCCTGAAATGAATACAACGGTTTCCTTTGTTCCAACACCCTGAAATGAAATACACGGTTTCCCCTTGTACCGTACCCTGAATGAATGCACGGTTTCCTCCCTTGTCCGTACGCCTGAATGAATGCACGGTTCCTTGTCCACACGCCTGAATGAATGTACGGTTTCCTTGTCCGTACCCTGATGAATGAACGGTTTCCTTGTTCCACACCGCTGAATGAATGTAATGGTTTCCTTTGTCCGCACCCTGATATGAATACAACGGTTTCCTTGCCACATCAGCTGAATGATGTAGCGGTTTCCTTGTCCAACACCCTGAATGAATGCAGCTGTTTCCTTGTCCGTACCGCTGAATGAATGGCACGGTTTTCCTCGTCGCACACCGCTGAAATGAATACACGGTTATTGTCCGTACCCTGAATGAAATACACTGTTTTCCTTGTCCGGCACCCTTGAATTGAATACACGGTTATTGTCCAGTACCCTGAATTAATTACACGGTTTCCAATGTCCCACCTGCCTGAATGAATGCACAGTTTTCCTTGACCGCACCCTGAATGAATACACGGTTTTTCCTTGTCCGTACCCTGAATGAATGCCGGTTTCCTTGTCCACACCCTGAATGAATGTACGGTTTCCTGTCCGTACACTGAAATGATACACGATTTCCTTGTCCGACCCTGAAGAATGTACGGTTTCCCTTGTCCACACCCCTGAATGAATTACACGGTTTCCTTGTCCGCACTTCTGAATTGAATACACGGTTTCCTTTGTCGTACCCTGAATGAATACACAGGTTTCCTTGTTCCGTACCCCTGAATGAAATGCACGGTTTCCTTGTCCAAGCACGCCTGAATGAATACACGGTTTCCTTGTCGCGTACCCTGAATGAATGCACGTGTTTCCTTGTCGTAGCCGCTGAATGAATGCACGGTTTCCTTGGTCCACACCCTGAAATGATGTACGGTTTCCTTGTCCGTACAGCTGAAATGAATACACGTGTTTCCTTGTCGCGCACCCTGAATGAATTGTATGGTTTCCTTGTCGGCACAACCTGAATGAATACACGGTTTTCCTTGTCGCACAATTGAATGAATACAACGGTTTCCTTGTCCATACCCTGAATGAATACTAACGGTTTCCGGCTTGTCGCGTACCCTGAAATGAATGGGCATGGTTTTCCTTGTCCACGACCCTGAATGAATACACGGTTTCGCTTGTCGTACCTGAAGTGAATGCACGGTTTTCCTTGGTGCGCAACGCCTGAATGAAATGCACGGTTTCGCTTGGTCCACACCGCTGAATGAATACACAGGTTTTCGCTTGTCGTACCCTGAATGAATGTACGGTTTTCCTTGGTCCACACCCTGAAATGAATACACGGTTTTTCGGCTTGTCCACACCCCTGAATGCAATACACCGGTTGCCTTGTTCCACAACCTGAATGAATACACACGGTTTCCTTGTCCCGTACCCTGAAATGAATCACGTGTTTCCCTTGTCCGTACCTGATGAATGCACGGTTTCCTTGGTCCGCACCCTGAATGAATGTAGGTTTCCTTGTCCCGCACGCCTGAATGAATGTACGGTTTCCCTTGTTCCGTACCCTGAATGAATACAGCGGTTTCCTTGGTCCACACGCCCTGAATGAATGTAATGGTTTCCTTGTCCGCACCCTGAATGAATACACGGTTTCCTTGTCCACACACTGGAATGAATGTAAGGTTTCCCTGTCCAGCACCCTGAAATGAAATGGCACTGTTTCGCTTGTCCGTACCCTGAAATGAAATGCACGGTTTTCCTTGTCCACACCCTGAATGAATACACGGTTTTCCTTGTCCGTACCCTGATGAATACACTGTTTCCTTGTCCGCACCCTAATGAATACAACGGTTTCCTTGTCCGTACCTGAAATTTAATCCAGCGGTTTCCATGTGCCCACCCTGAATGATGCCACAGTTTTCCTTGATACGCACCCTGAATGAATGCACGGTTTCCTTGTCAGCACCCTTGAATGAATACACAGTTTTTCCCTTGGTCCGTACCCTGAATGAATGTAGCGGTTTCGCTTGTCCTACACCCTGAAATGAATGTATGGTTTCCTTGTCACACCCTGAATGAATGTACGGTTTCCTTGTCCCGTACCCTGAATGAATACACGGTTTCCCTTGTCCGGCACGCGCTGAATGAATGTACGGTTTTCCTTGTCGCACACCCTGAATGATACACGGTTTCCTTGTCCACACGCCTAGAATGAATGTACGGTTTCCTTGTCCGTACACTGCTGAATGAATAACGTTTCCTTGTCCGTACCCTGAATGATGCACTGTTTCCTTGTCCGTACCCTGAATGAATGCACGGTTTCCTTGTCGCACACCCTGAATGAATACACGGGTTTCCTTGTTCCGCACCCTGAATGAAATAAACGGTTTCCTTGTCGCCGTACCCTGAATGAATACACGGTTTTTACTTGTCGCACACCTGAATGAATACAGCGGTTTCCTTGACCCGCACCCTGAATAGAATGCAAAGTTTCGCTTGAACCGCACCTGAATGAATACACGGTTTCCTTTGTCCCGTACCCTGATGAATGCACGGTTTCCTTTGTCCACACCCTGAATGAATACTAACGGTTTCCTTGTCGTAACCCTGAAAGAATGTCGGTTTCCTTGTCCACACCCTGAATGATACACGGTTGCCTTGTCCACATCCCTGAATGAATGACACGGTTTCCTTGTCGCATAACGCTGAATGAATGCAGCGGTTTCCTTGTCCCCGTACCCTGAATGAATGCACGGTTTCCTTGTCCGTGCACCCTGAATGAATGTACGGTTTTCCTTGGTCCGCACCCTGAATGAATGTACGGTTTCTTGTTCCGTACCCTGAATGAATAACACGGTTTCCTTGTCCACCACCCTGAATGAATGTAATGGTTTCTTGGTCGCACGGCATGAATGAATACACGGTTTTCCTTGTCCACACGCCTGAATGAAATGTAAAGGTTTCGGCTTTGTCCACACCTGAATGAATGCACTGTTTTTCCTTGTTCCGTACCCTGAAATGAATTGCACGGTTTCCTTTCCACACCCTGATGATACACGGTTTTCCTTGGTCCGTACCATGAATGAATACAACTGGTTTCCTTGTCCGCAACCCTGAATGAATACAACGGTTTTTCGCTGTCCGTATCCCCTGAAATTAATACAACGGTTTTCCATGTCCAGCCGCCTGAATGAATGCAGCAGTTTCCTTGACGCACCTGAATGAATGCACGGTTTTCCTTGTTCCAACCCTGAATGAATACACAGTTTCCTTGTTCCGTACCCTGAATGGAATGTCGGTTTCCTTGTCCACACCCTGATGGAATGTATGGTTTTCTTGTCGCACACGCCTGAATGAATGTAGCGGTTTCGCTTGTCCGTAAACCCTGAATGAATACACGGTTTCTTGTGCCGCACCCTGAATGAATGTAGGTTTCCTTGTCACACACCCTTGAATGAATACACGGATTTCCTTGTCCGTACCTGAATGAATGTACGGTTTCCCTATGTCCACAACCTGAATGAATACACCGGTTTCCTTGTCCAACAACCCTGAAATGAATTACACGGTTTTCGCTTGTCCACACCCTGAATGAATACACTGGTTTCCGTTGTCCGTACCCTGTAATGAATGCACGGTTTCCCTTGTCCGTACCCTGAAATGAATGCACGGTTTTCGCTTGTCCACACCCTGGAAATGAATTGTCGGTTTCCCTTGTCCACACGCCTGAATGAATGCACGGTTTTTCCTTGTCGCACATCGCTGAATGGTTTCCCTGTCGCCGTACCCCTGAATGAATGCACGGTTTCCCTTGTCCACACCCTGAATGAATGTACGGTTTCTTGTCCACACCCTGAATGAATACAACGGTTTCCTTGTCCGTACCCTGAAGAATGTAACGGTTTCCTTGGTCACACCGCTGGAAATGAATACAACGGTTTTCCTTGTCGTCACACCCTGTTGAATGATACACGGTTTCCTTGTCCAGACCCTGAGATGAATACACGGTTCCTTGTCCGTACCCTGAAGTGAATGCACGGTTTCCTTTGTCGGTCGCCTGAATGAATGCAGCGGTTTCCTTGTCCACACCCTGATGAATGTACGGTTTCCTTGTCCGTACCATGAATGAATGAAACGGTTTTCTTGTCCACACCCTGAATGAATGTATGGTTTCCTTGTCCGCACCCTGAATGAATACACGGTTTTCCCTTGTTCCCCCACCCTGAATGAATGTAGGTTTCGCTTGTCCACACCCCTGAATGAATGCACTGTTTCCTTGTCCGCGTACCCTGAATGAATGCACGGTTTCCTTGTCCCACCCTGAATGAATACACCGGGTTTCCTTGTCGCGTACCCTGAATTGAATACACTGTTTCCTTTTGTAGCACCCTGAATGAATACACGGTTTCGCTTGTCCGTAAACGCCTGAATTTAATACCACGGTTCTGCATGTCCACACCCTGAACTGAATGCACAGTTTTCCTTGACCGCGACCCTGAATGAATACACTGTTTCCTTGTCCCGTACCCTGAATGAAATGCACGGTTTCCTGTCCACACCACGG
>CM068967.1:7210600-7221096 GCA_035128595.1 Eptatretus atami | reverse complement strand
GATTATGTCATTCTCTTTCACCCAGTGGACACGTATTGCAGTTGGAGTTCTTTTGCCTAATGCTTTTCAGTCCCCTACACTCCCACAAAAGCATATAAGTGCCAGGAAATGTAATCTTAGCTTAGTGCAAATCATTGTGAATGTTTACCATCTCAGTGGTTTGGACTCCGTGGTACCATGAAAGAATAAATGTTCTCTGCAATGTACTTTTCGTTATGGACAGTGAATTAATTGTTTCTTACCGATTGAGTAGTAGGATTTACACCGAGTCGGTTAACAACAAAATTCCACAACAGTGGTAACAAACTAAATCACTCGACAATGAACTAAATCACGCGATAACAAACTAAATGACGTGATAACAAACTAAACCATGTGATAAAAAACAAATCACGTAATAACGAACTAAATTACGTGATAACAAGCTAAATCATGTGTAACGAACTACATCACGCGATAACAAACAAAATCACGTGATAACAGACTAAATCACGTGATAATGAACGAAACCACGTGATAACAAACTAAATTACGCGATAACAAACTAAATCACGTGATAACGAACTAAATTGCATGGTACCAAACAAAATCATGTGATAACGAACTTAATCACGCGACAACAAACTAAATCGTGTGATAACAAACTAAATCACGCGATAATGAACTAAACCACGTGGTAACAAACTAAATCACACAATAACGAACTAAATCACGTGATAACAAACTAAATCACACAATAACGAACTAAATCACGCGATAACGAACTAAATTGCGTGGTAACAAACGAAATCACACAATAACGAACTAAATCACGCGCTAACAAACTAAACCATGTGATAACAAACTAAATCATGTGATAATGAACTAAATCACGTGATAACAAAGTAAATCACATGATAACAAACTAAATCATGCCGTATAACATAACAAACTAAATCACGTGATAATGAACTAAATCATGTGATAACAAAGTAAATCACATGATAACTAACTAAATCACGCCGTATAACATGATAGCAAACTAAATCACAACGATACACATGATAACAAAGTAAATCACATGATAACTAACTAAATCACGCCGTATAACATGATAGCAAAACTAAATCACACGATAACACATGATAACAAAGTAAATCACATGATAACTAACTAAATCACGCCGTATAAACATGATGAGCAAACTAAATCAACGATAACACATGATAACAAAGTAAATCACATGATAACGTAACTAAATCACGCCGTATAACATGATAGCAAACTAAATCACACGATAACACATGAAAACATATGATGGCAAACTAAATCACGTGATAGTCTGTGAGGCACGGTATTGAAAGAGAAACTGTGAGGTGAGACGGAGATGTGGGGTTGTGCATTCCTCTGCGCCAGACCGTAATAGAGCGATGGAACATGCTAGGATCCACAGGTTACCGCAATTATTCCACCGCGATGTGTGAAACCCATGTTCGGAGTGGGCTTGCTGTCTTTGTTTTGATGCATTTTGCTTAGTTCTGATCAATAACATTATCAAGAGCAAGGGTTCGATTATACACGGATCAACAGTCAAAATCTGTCACAAAGTAGGAATGAGAATGGATCGGATGCGAGTAACACGGATTTAGCACCTTGTTACTCTTTCATGATATTTCCTTGTGAGGAGGAGACATTTACATTAACTTATTAATATCTGTGATTCTCGTTATTCGTCCCCAACCGGTATATCATTGGAGGGGATTAAATAGGTTTGCTCTTCATCTGTCCGTCTGTCCATCCCATCCCATCTGTCCGA
Source organism: Eptatretus atami (assembly GCA_035128595.1). Taxonomy (NCBI): domain Eukaryota; kingdom Metazoa; phylum Chordata; class Myxini; order Myxiniformes; family Myxinidae; genus Eptatretus; species Eptatretus atami. The sequence goes on along the minus strand of CM068967.1, from coordinate 7,219,301 downwards.
CTCTGTCGGTTTCCACCTGTGGTTTTCCAGACTTCTTTTTCCCATATTCTTTAACATATTCAAGTGAAATTTGGTACCTGCTTTTATTATGATAAGTAAAAGAACAAATTCGAGTTTCAGGGAGTTTTGTCAATTTTTCACAGAGTTATGCCCTTTTTGGATTCAAAAACTATCACATATTATCCATGGGTCAGTGTTCAGCAGGCCTGACTCCACCCCTCTGCTTTACTCCCATTGGCTGGACAGCTGGCCTTATTCCACCCCAGTAAAATAGTGCACCGCCATTATATAAAGCAGCACAGATCAGTTGGCATCAGGCTTTAGGCCTGGGTGTTAGTCCATGTGCCAGTGCAATCGGAACAAGAAAGAGCAATCAGAGATTGCAGACCTTTGCCAGGACTGGTTTTGTGTACTGGTGTGTTGTGTAATTAATAATAAACATAATTATAACTGCCACTTTATAACTGCTGGCAGTGATATGATAACGGGGTACCAAGATGTCCCGCTTTGATGAAACCCTGGTTTGATCGGACACCTGACCTTGACCCTGACCCATGATGTATATTTTTTATTCAATTGAATTTAGAAGGAGGTTAAAATAAATTAAATTCCAATCAAATGGAAGACCAAGTAGGTACAGTCCTGCATTGGAGTAATCAGAAGGAACCAGAACAAGCAAAAAGAAAAGATGAAGTCATCAGGAGGAACCTGGATAGGAGTCACATTTCAGCTGCTACTCCTCCACTCTCAAACCCATCCAGGTCCAGCCAAGTGAACCTCATTCAAACAAATATCAAAAGGAAGGAAGATGAAAAAAATTAAATAATTCTGGCTGCCAGACCATACATCCGATCAGATTGAAATTTAAAACATATGTTCCCCGGGACACAGGACAAGCGGCTAGACCATGTGCATGGTCCTCGTTTCTGGTACGCAGCACGTACGTTTGTGTGTATTCTCTTTCCTAATGACAGTTGTTTGGTGCTTGGAGAAGTTTTAATATTGTTTTTTCACCAAATATTTGTAACATTTGTGTATTTCCTTTTCATGGCATGTAAAGTTCTGGGGGGAGGATGGTCCTATGGTTTACCCCCCCCCCCCCCCCCCGCCTCCCCATCCCCCAGGGATTTCCACCCATGTTGTTACTCCGTGTTTGAACTCCATGAACTCCTTTACTCCGAGTCGTGATGTTCTGAAACCAGGTGAGGAAACCTATCCTTGTTTGTCATCATCACGAATATGCTCATCAGCGCAGGTGCTCACGGCAAATTGTCACACCTGGACACGGTCACCTTTGGTCTCATGGTGCTCGGTTCGGCGCCGGCGTTTCCACACGAACCAGAACATCAAACCGATCTCGTGACATGTTTCGTGGAGACAAATCCGCTCGAACGTCCTTAATGATCAGAGTGCATGTCTCGGTTGTCACGGATAATTAACACAAAAAGTCGGATTAGGACGTCGGGCATTTTTAATCATTGCGACTCAAACAGCCGCTCACAGGTTCGAATCCAAATGTCGACAGGAATGTGTATTCGAACCGAGCACCGTGTCCAACTCACTAATCCTGTTAACGGGACAAATACCCGGAGAGAACAGAGCGCACAACGACACCTGCAACTGTCTGCAGCTTCTGTCCGTGCATGTATCAACAGACATAATGCTATGTATGATGGGTGTCTGTCTACAGGTTTTACCCTTTCTCTGTCTGGTCATTGATTTGAGCTTTCACGATCACGTGATGTTGTGCGTGACGTGACTTGCCATCGCTCTTTGTCTCTTCCTCTCCTGGGGAGTGCTTGCAGTTACCAAGCAGCTGGCGAGCGCTTGCCAAGCGAGCCGTTCCTTATCAATCTTTTCGAATGGAGTGCACGCTCGAGTGCCAACGCTGCCAAGTCACTCTTGGCGAGTGCTCTACAAGAAACTTGGGAACTGAACACAGCTCAGATGTTCGCACACGTCATCACTCACAGAGGAGCGCATTTCTGGCTGTTAGATGACGTGCTCTGACGGTGTGCCTGGACTGCAGTGCACCTGTGTTGGCAACGCACCTGAACTAGGAGTGCACCTGGGTTGGTAGTGTAACCTGGACTGAGTGGCACGCTGGGTTGGTATGTACCTGGACTGCAGTGCACCTGTGTTGGCAACGCACCTGAACTAGGAGTGCACCTGGGTTGGTAGTGTACCTGGACTGCGGTGCACCTGGGTTGGTAGTGTACCTGGACTGCAGTGCACCTGTGTTGGCAATGCACCTGGACTAGGAGTGCACCTGGGTTGGTAGTGTACCTGGACTGCAGTGCACCTGGGTTGGTAGTGTACCTGGACTGCAGTGCACCTGTGTTAGCAACGCACCAGGACTAGGAGTGCACCTGGGTTGGTAGTGTACCTGGACTGCAGTGCACATGGGTTGGTAGTGTACCTGGACTAGGAGTGCACCTGGGTTGGTAGTGTACCTGGACGAACAGAACACCTGAGTTGGCATGGATTTAAATCAGCGTTTGTGAGGTTCATTGTAGGAAGCTGTGTAACTTAGAATTTCTCTGGGAATCCAACTTTGTCTCTCCACAAGGATGGACACGAAGATGGGTCTGTGGTGTGACCCGCGGGTGGACACGAAACGAATCCTCCATAAAATATTCGACCTGTCTGTCCACAAGCATCGGACGCAGCAACTTCCACATCGGAACGCACAGCAGACAGTACGCAAGGACTGCCTCCCAACAATGTAGATTAGAAACCCAGATCGACACACCAAACAACACTAGGATAGGCGACGGAAATGTGACACCGTCTGTCCACTCGAGAATGTTGTCTCTCCCGCAGTTTGGCGCTTCATCAGTGAAGGTAACATTCAACAACCGATCCCGTGGTTACCTTGTCCCTCGAATCGCCATCGATTATCATGTTTAAGGCGAAACTGGATGGCAATTAAATCCAAATATTTATCTGTTTCCTTGTCCATACCCTGAATGAATGCACAGTTTCCTTGTCCACACCCTGAATGAATGTACGGTTTCCTTGTCCACACCCTGAATGAATGTACGGTTTTCCTTGTCGACACCCTGAATGAATGCACGGTTTCCTTGTCCACACCCTGAATGGGATTCCTTGTCCGTAACCTGAATGAAATGCACAGTTTCCTTGTCCACACCTTGAATGAATACACTGTTTCCTTGTCCATACCTTGAATGAATACACGGTTTCCTTGTCCACACCCTGAATGATGTACGGTTTCCTTGTCCAACCCTGAATGAATTACGGTTTCCTTGTCCACACCCTGAATGAAATGTACGGTTTCCTTGTCCACACATTGAATGAATACACGGTTTCCTTGTCCACACCCTGAATGAATACGGTTTCCTTGTCCACACCCTGAATGAATGTACGGTTTCCTTGTCCACACCTTGAATGAATACACGGTTTCCTTGTCACACCCTGAATGAATACACGGTTTCCTTGTCCGTACCCTGAATGAATAACACGGTTTCCTTGTCCACACCCTGAATGAATGCACAGTTTCCTTGTCCACACCCTGAATGAATGTACGTTTCCTTGTCCACCCCCTGAATGAATGTACGGTTTCCTTGTCCACACCCTGAATGAATGCAGGTTTCCTTGTCCGTACCCTGAATGAATGTACGGTTTCCTTGTCCACACCCTGAATGAATACACGGTTTCCTTTCGCCACACTGAATGAATACACGGTTTTCCTTGTCCACACCCTGAATGAATACACGGTTTCCTTGTCCGTACCCTGAATGAATGCACGGTTTCCTTGTCCACACCCTGAATGAATGTACGGTTTCCTTGTCCACACCCTGAATGAATGTACGGTTTCCTTTGTCACACCGTGAATGAATGTACAGTTTCCTTGTCCACACCCTGAATGAATGCACGGTTTCCTTGTCCCACACCCTGAATGGTTTCCTTGTCCGTAACCTGAATGAATGCAAGGTTTCCTTGTCCAACACCTGAATGAATACAATGTTTCCTTGTCCGTACCCTGAATGAATACACGGTTTCCTTGTCCACACCCTGAATGAATGTACGGTTTCCTTGTGCACACCCTAAATGAATGTACGGTTTCCTTGTCCACACCCTGAATGAATGTACGGTTTCCTTGTCCACACCTGAATGAATGCACGGTTTCCTTGTCCACACCCTGAATGGTTTCCTTGTCCGTACCCTGAATGAATGCACGGTTTCCTTGTCCACACCCTGAATGAATGTACGGTTTCCTTGTCACACCCTGAATGAATACACGGTTTCCTTGTCCGTACCCTGAATGAATGTACGGTTTCCTTGTCCACACCCTGAATGAATACACGGTTTCCTTGTCCACAACCCTGAATGAATACACGGTTTCCTTGTCCACACCCTGAATGAATACACGGTTTCCTTGTCCGTACCCTGAATGAATGCACGGTTTCCTCTTGTCCGTACCCTGAATGAATGCACGGTTCCTTGTCCACACCCTGAATGAATGTACGGTTTCCTTGTCCGTACCCTGAATGAATGAACGGTTTCCTTGTCCACACCCTGAATGAATGTATGGTTTCCTTGTCCGCACCCTGAATGAATACAACGGTTTCCTTGTCCACACCTGAATGAATGTACGGTTTCCTTGTCCACACCTGAATGAATGCACTGTTTCCTTGTCCGTACCCTGAATGAATGCACGGTTTTCCTGTCGCACACCTGAATGAATACACGGTTTCTGTCCGTACCCTGAATGAATACACTGTTTTCCTTGTCCGCACCCTGAATGAATACACGGTTTTGTCCAGTACCTGAATTAATACACGGTTTCCATGTCCCACCCTGAATGAATGCACAGTTTCCTTGACCGCACCCTGAATGAATACACGGTTTCCTTGTCCGTACCCTGAATGAATGCACGGTTTCCTTGTCCACACCCTGAATGAATGTACGGTTTCCTTGTCCGTACACTGAATGAATACACGTTTCCTTGTCCGCACCCTGAATGAATGTACGGTTTCCTTGTCCACACCCTGAATGAATACACGGTTTCCTTGTCCGCACTCTGAATGAATACACGGTTTCCTTGTCCGTACCCTGAATGAATACACGGTTTCCTTGTCCGTACCCTGAATGAATGCACGGTTTCCTTGTCCACACCCTGAATGAATACACGGTTTCCTTGTCGCGTACCCTGAATGAATGCACGGTTTCCTTGTCGTACCCTGAATGAATGCACGGTTTCCTTGTCCACACCCTGAATGAATGTACGGTTTCCTTGTCCGTACACTGAATGAATACACGGTTTCCTTGTCCGCACCCTGAATGAATGTATGGTTCCTTGTCCACACCTGAATGAATACACGGTTTCCTTGTCGCACATCTGAATGAATACACGGTTTCCTTGTCCATACCCTGAATGAATACACGGTTTCCTTGTCCGTACCCTGAATGAATGCATGGTTTCCTTGTCCACACCCTGAATGAATACACGGTTTCCTTGTCGTACCCTGAATGAATGCACGGTTTCCTTGTCCACACCCTGAATGAATGCACGGTTTCCTTGTCCACACCCTGAATGAATACACGGTTTCCTTGTCCGTACCCTGAATGAATGTACGGTTTCCTTGTCCACACCCTGAATGAATACACGGTTTCCTTGTCCACACCCTGAATGAATACACGGTTGCCTTGTCCACACCTGAATGAATACACACGGTTTCCTTGTCCCTACCCTGAATGAATGCACGGTTTCCTTGTCCGTTACCTGAATGAATGCACGGTTTCCTTGTCCGCACCCTGAATGAATGTACGGTTTCCTTGTCCGCACCCTGAATGAATGTACGGTTTCCTTGTCCGTACCCTGAATGAATACAGCGGTTTCCTTGTCCACACCCCTGAATGAATGTAATGGTTTCCTTGTCCGCACCCTGAATGAATACACGGTTTCCTTGTCCACACACTGAATGAATGTAAGGTTTCCTGTCCACACCCTGAATGAAATGCACGTTTCCTTGTCCGTACCCTGAATGAATGCACGGTTTCCTTGTCCACACCCTGAATGAATACACGGTTTCCTTGTCCGTACCCTGATGAATACACTGTTTCCTTGTCCGCACCCTGAATGAATACACGGTTTCCTTGTCCGTACCTGAATTAATCACAGCGGTTTCCATGTCCCACCCTGAATGAATGCACAGTTTTCCTTGATCCGCACCCTGAATGAATGCACGGTTTCCTTGTCCACACCCTTGAATGAATACACAGTTTTCCCTTGTCCGTACCCTGAATGAATGTACGGTTTCCTTGTCCTACACCCTGAATGAATGTATGGTTTCCTTGTCACACCCTGAATGAATGTACGGTTTCCTTGTCCGTACCCTGAATGAATACACGGTTTCCTTGTCCGCACCCTGATGAATGTACGGTTCCTTGTCCACACCCTGAATGAATACACGGTTTCCTTGTCCACACCCTGAATGAATGTACGGTTTCCTTGTCCGTACACTGCTGAATGAATAACGTTTCCTTGTCCGTACCCTGAATGAATCACGTTTCCTTGTCCGTACCCTGAATGAATGCACGGTTTCCTTGTCCACACCCTGAATGAATACACGGTTTCCTTGTCCGCACCCTGAATGAAATAAACGGTTTCCTTGTCCGTACCCTGAATGAATACACGGTTTCCTTGTCCACACCTGAATGAATCACGTTCCTGACCCACCTGAATGAATGCAAAGTTTCGCTTGCCGCACCTGAATGAATCACGGTTTCCTGTCCACCCTGAATGAATGCACGGTTTCCTTGTCCACACCCTGAATGAATACAACGGTTTCCTTGTCGTACCCTGAAGAATGTCAGGTTTCCTTGTCCACACCCTGAATGATACACGGTTGCCTTGTCCACACCCTGAATGAATGACACGGTTTCCTTGTCGCATAACGCTGAATGAATGCAGCGGTTTCCTTGTCCGTACCCTGAATGAATGCACGGTTTCCTTGTCCGTCACCCTGAATGAATGTACGGTTTTCCTTGTCCGCACCCTGAATGAATGTACGGTTTCCTTGTCCGTACCCTGAATGAATACACGGTTTCCTTGTCCACCACCCTGAATGAATGTAATGGTTCCTTGTCGCGGCCTGAATGAATACACGGTTTTCCTTGTCACACCCTGAATGAATGTAAAGGTTTCCTTGTCCACACCCTGAATGAATGCACGTTTTCCTTGTCCAGTACCCTGAATGAATGCACGGTTTCCTTGTCCACACCCTGAATGATAACGGTTTCCTTGGTCCGTACCATGAATGAATACACTGTTTCCTTGTCCGCACCCTGAATGAATACAACGGTTTTCCTTGTCCGTATCCCCTGAATTGAATCACGGTTTCCATGTCCACACCCTGAATGAATGCACAGTTTCCTTGACCGCACCTGAATGAATGCACGGTTTTCCTTGTCCAACCCTGAATGAATACACAGTTTCCTTGTCGTACCCTGAATGAATGTAACGGTTTCCTTGTCCACACCCTGATGAATGATGGTTTCTTGTCCACCCCTGAATGAATGTACGGTTCCTTGTCCGTACCCTGAATGAATACCGGTTTCCTTGTCCGCACCCTGAATGAATGTACGGTTTCCTTGTCCACACCCTGAATGAATCACGGATTTCCTTGTCCGTACCTGAATGAATGTACGGTTTCCTTGTCCACACCTGAATGAATACACGGTTTCCTTGTCCACACCCTGAATGAATACACGGTTTCTCGCTTGTCCACACCTGAATGAATACCGGTTTCCTTGTCCGTACACCTGAATGAATGCACGGTTTCCTTGTCCGTACCCTGAAATGAATGCACGGTTTCCTTGTCCACACCCTGAATGAATGTCGGTTTCCTTGTCCCACGCCTGAATGAAATGCACGGTTTTTCCTTGTCGCACTCCTGAATGGTTTCCTGTCGTCCGTACCCCTGAATGAATGCACGCGTTTCCCTTGTCCACACCCTGAATGAATGTACGGTTTCTTGTCCACACCCTGAATGAATACACGGTTTCCTTGTCCGTACCCTGAAGAATGTAACGGTTTCCTTGGTCACACCCTGAAATGAATACAACGGTTTTCCTTGTCCACACCCTGTGAATGAATACACGGTTTCCTTGTCCAGACCCTGAGTGAATACACGGTTCCTTGTCCGTACCCTGAATGAATGCACGGTTTCCTTTGTCGTACCCTGAATGAATGCACGGTTTCCTTGTCCACACCCTGAATGAATGTACGGTTTCCTTGTCCGTACCATGAATGAATGAAACGGTTTCTTGTCCACACCCTGAATGAATGTATGGTTTCCTTGTCCGCACCCTGAATGAATACACGGTTTCCTTGTCCCGCACCCTGAATGAATGTAAGGTTTCCTTGTCCACAGCCCCTGAATGAAGTGCACTGTTTCCTTGTCCGGTACCCTGAATGAATGCACGGTTTTCCTTGTCCACACCCTGAATGAATACACGGGTTTCCTTGTCGCGTACCCTGAATGAATACACTGTTTCCTTTTCGGCACCTGAATGAATACACGGTTTCGCTTGTCCGTACCCTGAATTAATACCACGGTTTGCCATGTCCACACCCTGAATGAATGCACGTTTCCTTGCCGCACCCTGAATGAATACACAGTTTCCTTGTCCCGTACCCTGAATGAAATGCACGGTTTTCTTGTCCACACCACGG
>CM068967.1:7187447-7197529 GCA_035128595.1 Eptatretus atami | reverse complement strand
GAGAAAGGGGTGACATTAAGGAAGGAATAAATGTTGAGGATTCTGTTTGGATAGAGATTAGAGATTGTAAAAACAGTAAGATACTGGTAGGATGCTTTTGTAGGGCTCCAGGTAAGCCTGGTGTTGGCTTAGTGGTTAGGGTGGTGGCTTCTTAGTCCTAGGGTCCTGAGATCAAGCCCCGTTGGGTCGCTGAATTAATTAATCACCAGAGGTTGACTCAGCCTGTCCATCCTTCTGAGGTCGGACAAAATGAGTACAGTGCACTGGTAAGGCGGGACACTGCATCAGCGGCATAGCCGCGTCCCAACCAATGATGCAACAGCAGCCACAGCTGCACTCGATAGAGAGAGAGGGCTCCATGTGTGAAGGAAGAGGAGGAAGGAGGAGTACATATGAAGAATTCAAAAGGGAATGTGGTAAGGAAGAGTATTGATGTTATGGGGATTTTAACTTGCCAGGGATAGATTGGGATCCAGAAAACAGGAAAGGGAAGAGTAGATGAGGATTTCCTTGTTTTAGTCCAGGATTGCTTTTAAACCCAGTTTGTAGAATAAGCCCACGAGGAGGAGTGCAGTGTTAGACCTCCTTTTAAGGAACAATCCCAATATGGTGGAGGAGGTGGAGGTAGGGGAGCATTTCGGAGCAAGTGACGCGTAACATCGTGTGTGCAAAGATTCTGTTAAGGTTAGAGTCAGGATGGTGGGTAAGCTAATAGATTTCACAAACCTTTGAGTGTATGAGGAGAGAGTTGGGTGATGTAGATTGGGAGACTCTAACAACAGGACAATCAGCATCAGAGAAACGGGAAACCTTCAAGGATCAAATGGTGTAGAGTGAAGAGTAAAGTACATTCCAACGAGAGTGTAAAACTAGAAGCAAGAAAGAGGCCAGGGTGGTTGAGCAGTGAGATAAGGAACGTTATTAAGGAGAAACAGAAGGCTTTATTAGGTACTAGCAAAACACCACCTGTCGCTTCACTGACGGGAATCTAAAGGGGGAAAAAGAGGGGGAGAGAGAGAGGGGGAGAGAGGTAGGGAGAGAGAGAGGGGTGGGGGAGAGGAAAGAGCGGGGTGGAGAGAGAGGTAGAAGAGAGAGAGAGAGAGAGAAGAAGAGAGAAGAGAGAGAGAGAGAGAGAGAGAGAGAGAGAGGTGGAAGGGGGGATATGGAGGGGAGCGAGGAGGGGTGGTGGGGAGCGAGTGAAGTGGGGGGAAGGGAAGGCAACACGTGGTGGAGTTTAATTACGATCAAACTGTCTCATCAAATGATTCTGCATAAGAATTACAATGAAGATTGAAACAAAATAATCTTCTGAAATCCAATTTCTTCTGGTCAAATTATAATAAATACCACCCAAGAGACAACACCGCCCTTACACGTCTGGAGACAAACACTGCCCGAACAAACAACTACCCGACACTCGGCAAGTGGCTCAAGTAATCAAGCAAAGACTCCAATTAAAATGTTGATAAGGAACGGCTGCACTTTGGCAAGACGATTTAGCGATCGCTGTCACCATAATTTTTAAGCACAAATTACGGTGGAGACGCCCATAAATGTCAAACTATGTCCAAATTATGACAAATGAAACAACTTTTCCTTGTCAGTGGAAATGCTGCTAAGTTCATTTCTCATAGAGCGTAAATTTTGTAATCAGCTGTTTAAATATATTCAGATGGTTTAGGCATGTGCAGAAATGAAATGAAGCCACAGAACATGGCGTCTCCGGGGGTTTAAAGCATTGCAATTATCAGTGATTCATAGTGATGGAATGAACAGATATATCGATGATATGAGTGACGAAAGTGAAAAAAACAAAAATTTTCATTAAGACATCTTTTGAGCTGTTCCAACTGAAGACATTGTTGAGCAGCCAAACAAAATGGTGAATTAAACCTCACGCGAGGGAAAGTGAGGTGGCCAAGGATGTGACTGATCAAGGATATAATAAATAAGGCCGTTGAATTATCTCAAAAGGTGTTTTTAATATACTCAAACCCCAATTTTCAACTCTTGCACTCCTTGGAGTGTTCTCTAGTATTCATTGCAAAGTTTCAGGCTACCACTACGGTTCATGGTTTAGAGTTATGGAGGAGACAAAACACAAACCACACACAACACTTATTTATATTATGTGAATAAACTATGCGGAGGCATACGGCGTGGCCGTACGTATGCAAACCCCAAAAAAACTAAAAACTTTTCAAACAAACACACAGGCGTTCCTTCGCTGTCGTAAACGATGACATGCATTGGGCACTATGTGTTTAAGAAAACGAGAAAGACAGAAATCGAGAAAGAAAGAATACAGTAACTCGTCACTATTCCGGAAGTCCGGAAGTTAAGTCCTCATCTGTCGGAAGTTCGCTAGTGATCGCAGTTACGATTATTCGCAAATTTAGTTTTAATGGCCAATTATTCAATTAGCGCCACAACATTTGCCTTTTCACAATGTCATCGCAGGAAAACAACAAAAGAGAAGAGAAGAGGAAAAAAGGAAGAGTAAAAAGAAACCAAGACAAAAAAAGTTCTGCAAAAAAAAAATAACTTTCAAACTGCGAGCCAGAAACAATCAACCACACAGGCCGTCCTTCGCTCGGCGGTCCCTCCAATCCAATGTCGTTCTCCAGGATCATAGAATGGCAAAACCCAGATACCACACTCTCGCGACAACCACACCCACCACAGGAGTTATTAAATCCAATTCAAATCAAGTTTTACCTTTCCTGTCTTGCTGCCATGACATTCGCTGCCAGTAAACCGCACGGCCCCGTGAATCTCATCATCACGGGGGTTGGAAAGCCTCCGCTACGCAGACACCGCCTACGCAGCACCGCCTACGCAGCAACGTTCATGGTCTGGTTGGTAATAAATGGCGCAGACAGACGTGTCCCTTTCATGGTGGTAAATAAATGGCCATAACTTGGGAAGTCACTTGTCCGATTAATATCAAACCTTGAAAAGCGCACATTTACGTGCCCCAGCAATTTATACTGGCAAGTTTCAATTAGATCGGACCAGTGGTTGTCGAGAAACAGCGGCCAACACACACACACACACAACACACACACACAGGAATTATAGATAGTATAACAGGACCGGGTTAGATTTATATCAGTATCGGAGTTCAAAGAGAGGAAGGTTAGAAAAATAAATTGGCAAGCCAAAAGAGAGTATCGAGAAGACATGGCTAAAATACATGAAACACAGCAAAATACAAACCCCGTCGCTTCACGACGGGAAATATTGAGGGAGGGAAGGCGGAGAGGATGAGGAGACGAGGAGGGTTGTTGGTGGGGAGTGAGGAAGGAGCGGGGCGAGGAAAGAGGGGAATAGAAAAGTTGTAGGGTAGGGTGGTCAAGGCAGGAAAGAAAAAATTGCAAAAAAAAAAAAAAATAAAAATTGTTTGTTTTTGAGGGTCTTTCTATGGTTTGGCGTCATTTTAAAAATATTTTGTTTATTTTTTATTTCCAAGGGGAGGAGGCATGGCAAAGACGTCTGAATAAAAAAAAAAACCACAAAACACAACAGAATCAACGCACACAATCACGCCCTTCACGACCCGCCCCACCACAGCACCGGTACAACCTGCCAACCAATCACCCATTAATACTGCAAGCTACCGAAAACAGTACCTGTCAACATCACCTCTCTACCCCTCTATCCCCCATAACTTCCAGGACTATGTAATTCCAAATTCAAACCTTATCCATCTGTTTGTGCTCGAGACTACACAAGCGGGCGGTTACCTGGTTGTTCTCAAACAACACTTCAAGATCAGACTATGGCTTATCCCGACAGTTCGGCAGACATTTCTAAAAATTTGTTCACAGCGAACTCCAGCGACAGAGCGAACGAGGCTAATGGACGGATGGCCAATGACACAACAAGGTTATTTTAATAAAATCCGAAAGACCAAAAAGGGAAAACCCAACAAAATCACGTGACAACGCCAAGAGAGACAAACAAGAGCGCCGCGCTGTGGATAACGAGATTAATTAATTATCTCATCAACATGTTAGTCCCCACTCTCTCTCTCTCCTCCCCCACATATCCACCCTTTCCTCTCCCAAAATGCCGTCATCTGGGGAGGATGCCCTGATGTGCGCCCCCACCCCCTCCCCCACTGCGGCTTCCGCTAATTGAAACCCGAACTGCGCCGACATTCGTTGATCGTTATACCAATAATTACTTAATTTGAAACCAATTTACACCTGTTAGGTTCACAATGAGCGCCGCTAATCGCGCGCTCTTAAATGTGCTGTCGTGCTCGCACCATTATCACTTCATTATTACATTAATTATTTCACCTACACTACAACGATGTACGACTACTAATAAGACTAAAACTATAAACTTATACTTCTCACATAGCATACGATACATAAATAAATAGTACCTCACACTTACTATATACTAATACTACAACAAACAACTTACTGACTTACTACTTACTTATGTACGACAAGTCATCAATCATCATCGATCATCATCATCATCATCTATCATCATCATCAATGTACCATGCCCTAGGTTGGTACGTTGGGTGCTGCGGAACTGTTGCTAAGCAACAATCGGATCGGTCACCATCTGATCCAGGGAAGTCAGCACAGGTATTGTAATTTTTCAGGGTGCCGAGATGCTCGCCCTACTTTCTACGATGGATCGTTGATCATTAACGTCCGCCGACTGCCGCGACGGACGAGACATCCCATCCGAGGTGCCAACACGCACACTGATGAATCACCCTGCCTGTGAAGCAACCAGGATGGCAGTTTACGGCTGGCTCGGGATTTAAAACCCAGGCTGGACAGACTGAGAGGTGAGTGTGCGTTCTAGTTTATTAGTTTTCCTGTACGTATTGTACATGCCCACTTACTCTCGGCCATCCTGCCAGTCCGCCTACTACAACTACCACTATACATACGAATACGATGAATATTACATACTTACTACTACTACTGACAATATCTACCATGGCGACTATGCACTAAACTTAACACTTGTACTGATATATTGGGAAAATGAATTAATCGATAGATCATCATCAAATGAAAGTATTGTACTGTTTGAAAGTCGGTGTACCTGCCCAGTTTTCATTAGCCCGATATAGCGAGGCTTGGCACGGTCCATCTCCGCTTCATTATAAAAGTTCAGTCCAGTATCAGGAGAACATCACGGTATGGGGAAACTCAAATAAATAACGGCTCTCACACAAACTGGAACCATGAGTCCCGGAAACCACCATGAACCACGCCGAACTCCCTCGCCGGGAACCCATCAAAGTGAATGCCGACTTTGTGAGTTACCAGCTGGGACGCCTGCTACAGCTCGAACTAGAAGGGCACTCGGGTAGAGCGCATACTCCACCACTAATGCCCTGATCCACGAGAACATATCTGGCCTAATACAATTTTAGAAATCATGCCCACAATATCGTTTTTGCCCTATCTCTCAATGAGTGAAGAGATCACTTAAAAATTTTTAGTATTCGGATCTTCACCAAATGTAATCAGTTCAACCATTGTCACACATCCAACCCTGTCCACAAGAATATACATCCAGATCGTTCTCACAACTTTTTGAGTTACCTGTACACGAAACAGACAAACACAACAGGACAGACAAACAGACAAAGACAAACCAGTACAGACAAACAACAGAAGAGGGGTGAAAACATTAACTCCTTCACCTTCCATGGCGGAGTAATAAACATATTGTTACATGATGCCGAATCACCAGGTTCACACATCCCAACGGAGAAGCAATGGACAGCCCTCAATCACACTGGACAGAGCCGTTTCGGTCGCATCCCTCCACCGATGAGGATGAGGCCCGGACGTGCTGTACACTCGAAGCAGTTCAGACGACCGGAGCGCAGATCGGGTCGCATGTCCTTGTGTGCAGCTTCGGGAGGATCTTTTAGGCCCTCACACCAAATTCACCCATGGAGGCAACGCACGGCTGCAGACCTGGACATTCAAACTTGAGCGGCACCCAATATCTCCATACACACATAAAGAGACAAACTGGACCGTGAGTCCATGACCCTTGTACCACTCAATCTCCAGTCCGTCACAGCATCTCAATCACACGAACCATCATTTTGAGAACAAGTTGAAGCCTTCATCCCTTTCCAATGGAAAGTACTAACTACATGGTTGTTTGTTGATGAATGGTTGTTTGTTGATGGATCGACCGGGTGGTTCACCATGCATGACCGATTACAAATGGATATTGGCATCATTTGGTGCAGGCGGATGGTACAGATGGACTGTCTATCACTCACGAGACACCCGCTCTCTATGACGTGCGGTCGGCGAGTCCATGTTATTAATTATATTATTGCCACCATTATTAATACACTGGTTTATATTTTTATTAACAACAGTAGTGGCTTTTAAAAGGCGGTAATCATACGTGTCTTGGGCGCTTATCATGTAGTTTTTTTCTGTCTGGTGAAATCCGTGCTCCCATCACAAAACGACCACGACAAGCTATTTATGCACGTCAACCACGGATCTCGCCCAGTGGAAAACACCTTGGGTATCGGTGGTCAAATGAAGTCGCTGCCGCATGCGTCTCCGTCGTACGACGGCCTTCATCCTGTACTGTTCAAGTTTTGGTGAGATTTGATAAGTAATGGAACCGGAATGTACTGCGCGTCAAGACAAGACAGAAAGAGAACGGACAACAGCCAAAATTGCGTATTCAGTATGAAATGATGAATGATGATGATATCCGTGATGAGGTTAGTGTGGTGATGGTGATGGTGATCGGTGATCGGTGATGGTGCATGGTCCGATGGTGATGGTGATGGTGGATGTGATGTGAGGTCCGATGGTGATGGTGAATGTGATTAGACTGGGGGAAGTATTAGACGGAACACCACAATATTTGAGGCATGCTGGGGGCACCTGCACGTTCGGTCATGAGACACCTTGTGCAGAGATATGGAGGTTTGTTACCTATTGGACACGTACAGCAGAAAAAGTCAAAGATTATCCACATACTCGACTAACTAAGTCTCTTACACTGTCAACAACGGAGCTGGGGAGTCTCACAAAGCACAAGTTCGGTCTCATCGCTGCAACGCGCAAGATCTGCTGGACTGACGTGCCAGATGTACGCGTTTGTCCATTCTGCGTGACAAGCAGTGTAACGTGGAGCGCTGGTACGAGCTTATACAATGAGGCCCCCAAAGGTTTACGACACGAAGGTCACATGGGACTTACAGCACAGTGGACTAAAAAGATTCCACCACGTGACCGTGACACGTCTCAAGAGAACGCATGCTCTTGGCTATTCCAACTCTGCAACCGACCGCAGACAGGTCCGAGACACTCATTCTTACATGTGAGACCAATCAAGCAATAAAGAGATTCCACAAAAATACCAGAGCGTTTCAAATCAATATAACATGTCTGCGTCTACCAGGTATGTGATCTCTCGCTCCCCCACCATCCTGTTCTTGTGGTCATGCTTGCTCCCGATCACTGCATTGTCCTAGGCTCACTGACCCCCACCGATGAAAAGGTGTGGTAGACCGTAATTCCATGAGCTCGATCTTGTAAATAAGCTACTATGACTCTTAGCGAAGCCGTTTTTTGTTATGGCTTCTTCAATTGTTTCCGCGAAGGGCGGTGGAGCGGGCTTCTCTATACGATGGGTCATCTGGACATCCGAGGAATCAAAGCAGGTGGTGCAAAATCAACAAAAATTGCTTTTCTTCATTGCACGCCAAAAACAATTTAACATTTAACTAGAACGATCATTTATTTCCCCTTGCCGTACAATGCACGAGGCCATCGGGTGTTGTGGTGAAGTCGTATATCAAACGAGACTGTATCGATTATGTATTCAATGTAACCTGTGATGTCCCAAGTGATTGGAAACGCATGGTTACTTCCACCTTGCGCACATCTCCCGATGTTTTTGCAAGCAACGCATACTCCATCGGACTGCGGTGAGTCTTCTTTCGACTTTGGTTACGTAACCACCAAAGGAATGGGAAAACAAATGCAGATTAGCGCAAATATATTAACGTGAACAATAAAACGCCTCTTCTCACTTGCGCTTTAAGTCGGAATGAATGATGTCACTGATAGCAGCGACGCGGATTCGCCTGAAGACCAAACAAGACCGTACGGAAGACGGACGATGAGGCTCGAGCGTCAATCAGGCGTGTGTACCTCTCAATCCAGCCCGTCTCCCCAAATACTCTCTCTGGTCCTGTCCGCTCACTCCTCACTTTTTCTCACAACTCCTCCCTTCCTTGTCTTCTCCAGATCACCACCACAACCCGCCTCCTCCAAATCGACTCGTTCCTCCTCTCCACATCTCACCGATGTCTCTCATTTCCCCCTATCTTTATCTGGTGGACCCCCTCCCTCTTAATTTGTCGCTCATAGCCGGAACGGGACAGGGGATAGACTTGCAGCAAGACAGGCTGAAAAAAAGAGACAAAACCAGAATTGAAACCATTGCTTTAGACAAGTTTTCGTTATAAAAACGATGAACTGCGGCGGTCTCAACTCCCAGGGATGAGCGCGAATCTTACACGTGCCCGCCGCCTGCAGCTCAGACCCGCCATCTCACTCACCACCTACCCGGCGGCTCCAGCTCATCGACTTACGTCATTCTTCAACGATGACATTCTGCTTGCCAATAAAGAAAATTTTAACCCGCGATCTCTTCTGCACGAAAGATCCTCCGCGTCTCTCGCTCCAGCATGTAACGTTCCGACATTTTTCAATTCGTCATCTACCACCTGTCAGGGGGTCCGGCGTTCCTGGCCCGCGCCCTGGGAGCTTGCGTCGACTGAGCGCGGATATCTCCCAGGTTCCCAGTTGTCGGGGCTCCCACTCCCGCAATCCCGCTGTCCGGGATCACGGCCGCCGCTCCGTCCGCATGAGCCACAAACCGCATCCCTCTTCTCTCTGGCGATCTCAATGGGAGTGCGACCGCCCGGCATTCTCCATGTGCAAATCTCCACATAAACAGTTATCATCACCATTTGTCATTAGAAATAATCCTAAAATAAACGTTTGTGTAGAAATGTCGTAAAATAACAAGAGAAAAGAGAATTCACGGTCCATCGGAGAGGAAACGGGTTCCACGTCGATCGGAGGAGGAAACGGGTTTCAGCGTCCATCGGGAGGGGAGAAACGGGTTTCACGTCCATTCGAGCGACTAAATGGAAGGGAATCTCGCTTATTCAATGTTCACACAAGTCCGGTTTTCGTGGTCATTTACACGGATGTTTAACGTTACGAGAGCCTCCGCTTATTCGCACAGAGCAATCTGCAACAACGTTGAATAAAATAATCAGTATTCACATAAACGCGAAAATGGTGGCGCCGTTTACAAAAGTAAATGTTCCGTTCGGGTTCATTCACATTTACGAATCCCTTTGGAACAAATTTTCGACAAAAGTCTCTTTGCCGGCGCAGCGAACACAAATATCGTCAGGTTACGACGAAGAACACAATAATTAAAATATCAACACAAATTGATAAATGAGTTACAAATTAATAAAATAGTAAGATAACAAATTTAAAAAACAGATCGTAAATTTGAAAACGTAAAACTATCAAATTCTCACACATAAAATAAATTCCAACATGGATAACATCACATCACAGATATTATAATAAATATATATAATATATATATATATTAGTATATATATAGTATATATATATATTATAAGTATAATATCATACTATATATAGTTATATTATAATCTCCACGTTGTTCAGAAATACATTTGCCAATCAGTTTTGTGTGGAAACGCTCGAAGGTTTTTATGAAAAGTTACAGCGAGTTAAAGTTAATGATGTATATAATCTGTGTAGTATTTACTAAACGTTACCTTCTTCAGATGATCAAAAAGTGTTTGCATGAAACTTCCACGTCGTGACGAATCGAATGGGATTATGTTTTGGCTGTAAATGTGCGGATTAATTCTGCCAATGCAAGGTATGTGGCATGTAACCAATCTACACTTGGTACATAAGTGGTGTCATATACAATAATTATAGTTATCTATATATATATATATTTTTCAACACCCAAAGGAACCA
>CM068967.1:7163257-7185580 GCA_035128595.1 Eptatretus atami | reverse complement strand
CAGAGGGATACTCTTCCACCGCTTTGTTGGCACCCTTTGCTTCTTCCACATATTTTTGGAAAAATTGTTAAATATAATATACAATGTTATTTAATTATTGTTATATTATTATTATTAACAATAACACTTCTATATGAACCACAGTGATTCACAAATCCTGTAACAATACGTGCAACATTTCCTGATCCAAGTACGTTTTGCGAAACACTTCATTAAATTGTACAATGTACAATGGCACTCACTGTGTCGATGTTTAGATAAGGGTAGTGTTATAGAGTTCCACAACATTCCAAAACGATGGATTACGCGTACACACAGAGCCACCGTATGTACGACACCGTACCATGGACACGTCCGTCGGCCGGCTTGTCCCACACCCTTCTCCGTTCTCGATTTGAGGTTGTGCAATTCTTTGTTAATAATTGGGAATTCTTACTATAAACACCCGAGTTTAATACAACTAGCATAACCCGACTCTGTCGCGACATGTGGGTGGGTGTGTTTGAGAAAGGAACTGATGCAGAGTTATCAGTAGTAATTTTAAACTTTAATGCATAAGTTGGAATCGATTTCACTGTTTAGACCAATTTATTTACTTTTTTTTTGTACCATGCACCTCATATGGTCTTTGAGATAATGTCTAAGCGAATATCACGTTATCGAGCGCAGAAAAGTCGAAAGATAGCGGACACGAACCAAAACTCGGATATAATATATAGATTCACGAGAGTTATTTTAAATGATTATTAAAAGCGAATTTATTTATACTATATTCCATTAACATAAATTGATATCTTTAAAACCCTTCAAAAAGAAGCTCGAAGTGTGAAATTTAGCGTCAGTGGATTGTTTTGTGAATTCATGGTCAAAATTTACTTTAAAAAACCCACACTGGGAACACATGCCCACCGTCTTTGTCTGCTCTTTACACTCATCCTCTTCTATTCTTCTCAAACTCACCCTTTTCTCCATAACTATGATTCTTCTCATGGCACTCACTTCTTCCTCTTTTACCCCGAACGCTCAACTTCCCCTCTCTTTCTTACTCCATATTATCAGCTACTTCCACGGACTTACCATCTTCTTGCATATTCATCATGCTCACTTTATTTCTCATCCCATGCTTCATCACCCTCTCCTTGTTTTCTATGGCATATAATCCAACTTCTAATCATTTATTTTATTCTCTTCACTTATTCGTTTCATCATTGTGCTTCATCAGCATCATCACCACAATTAGGGCTGGCAGGATATTCTACAGGTTGCCGATCACTATGAATTGTCTACGCCTGGGTTTCGAACTCAACAGGTATAACTGTCTCTGGTGTTTCGCAGGCAGGTGATTATCAGTGTTTGCGCCCGTCTCTTGGATGGATATTAAACTCGGTGTCTCATCTGTTAGAATTAACTTGGTGGATGTTAAGATCCACATTGTCTTCCATAAAAGAGGGTGGCGAGCTATCGGGCATCATGCAGAAATTACAAATTTATGTTTAACCAACAGGGGGCATGCATAGTGGACCGCTGGGCAATTCCAGCAGTGATGTAAGCCAACGACATGTGCTGACATGAAATATGAACTAATTATTTTTCCGAACCCACAATCCTCACCTGTAATTTCTCCACCTTCTCAGCAAAACCCAATTTCCTTCCACACGTCACCCATTTGATGTTAATGAAACATTTGCCAATTCACATGAAGCTGTTCTTAAGGTTCGTGTTTATGGTGGGCACATGCCGCGAAGGATATCTTTCGCCGTAATCAGGTTTCAGCATTCTGTCTAATCCAAATGCAGTCTTTCTGCATGATTTTAGTTCTTCACTTTCACGTCACACACACACAACACACACAACCACCACACACACACACACAACGGTATGTATATATAGACTATATTATATATATATAATATATATATATATATGTCATATATAAAGAAAGAAAAACTCACTCACATCTCTCTACCTGTGAATAGAGGGATAGCCAATCACCTCACCTAATCAAATAAAACAGGTAGCTAGGATTATATTAATAAATCGACTTTCCCATGCTCTTCAGCTGAAATAACTGCTAAGCAACCAAGAAAGCCTCCCAAGGTAAACCTTTGCTGTTTCAAACTTCCCCAGTGTTCTCCACAGCTGTAAAGACATTTACAAATAAGTAGTATGGTATGCTCATTGGTATGCATTGCTGTCTTCGTGTCGCTGATGATTCACAATAAGCGATGAAACGTCGGGAACTGAGGGGGTGTGTTTGCATTGGGATTTCATGTGTGTGCTATGTGTGAACGTCTTCATAGTTGGGTCGAGGAAACTCTGGGAAGGGTTTGATCAGCAAAGGGCTTACCTACGGACTTGGGTAGCTTTTTCTGGTTGCTTTATGAGCTTCTTGGCTGAAGGCATGGGACGAGTCGATTCTTTATATAATCCTAGCCACCTGTGTTTTCATTGATTAGGTGAGAGCTTCATTGGCTATTCCTCCATTGACAGTTGAGAGATGTGGGGTGGGGTCTTCGTTGTTGTGGATATATATATATATATATAATATATATATATTATATATATTATATATATATATATACATATTGGCAAGAACTGGTTCAGAACGAATTTTTTAACATCTTACTCACCTGGCATTGATGGAGTGTGGATTGATTGCTCTTAAGGTTTTTTTTCTCCCTCTTTCCTTTTATTACGGTACTACTCTGAGGTGCGTGTACTTTGGTTTCTTGGTGTTGAAAAATATATTATATATAGATATATATATGTATATGCACCACTCTATGTACAAGTGTAGATTGTTTACATGCCACACTTGCAATTGCAGAATAATCCGCACATTTACAGCAAAACAAATCCATTGATTCGTCGACGGTGGAAGTTTCCATGCAAAACTTTTTGATCTCTGAAGAAGGTAACGTTTAAGTAATCCTACACAGCAATATATAATCATTACTTTACTCAGTGTAACTTTTCATAAAACTTCGAGCGTTTCCACCAAAAAACTGATTGGCCAAATGTTTTCTAACAACGTTTTGGAGATATATATATATATATTATATAGTATATATTATATATATATATAATTATTATATATATATATATAATATATATATATATATATATATTATTTAATAATCTGTGATGTGATGTATTGTTGGAATTTATTTTATGTGCTGAGAATTTGTATTTTACGTTTTCAAATTTACGATCTGTTTTTAAATTTGTTATCTTTTTTTATAATTTGTTAAGTCATTTATATTATTGGTGTTGATATTTATATTTTGTGTTTTCTCGTCGTAACCTGACATATATTTGTTCGCAGCCCGCAAAAGAGACTTTTTGTCCGGAAAATTTGTTCCAAAGGATTGTAAATGTGAATGAACCGAACGGAACATTTACTTTGTAAACGGCGCCACTTTTCGCGTTTTGTGAATAACTGATTTAATTTATCTCAACGTGTGCAGATTGCTCTGTGGCGAATAAGCGACGAGCTCTCGTAACGTTAAAATCGTTGTAAATGACACGAAAACCGGACTTGTGTGAACATGGAATAACGAATTCCTTCATTTAGCATCCTCGAATGGACGTGAACCGTTTCCCCTCCCGATGGACGTGAAACCCGTTTCTCCTCCGATGACGTGAACCGTTTCCTCCTTCGATGGACGTGAATTTCTCTTTCTCTTGTTATTAACGCCATTCTCACAAACGTTTTTTACGATTATTTACATAATGACAAAGGTGATGAACTGTTTTGTGGAGTTGCACTGGAAATGCCGCCGTCGCCTCACCATGAGTCGCAGGAGAAGAGGGATGGGTTTGATGCTCAGGACGGAGCGGGGCCGTGATCCCGCGACAGCGGGATTGCGGGGGTGGGAGCCCCGACATGGGGAACTGGGAATATCCCGGCAGTTCGAGCAAGCTCAGGGCGGGCGCCAGGAACGCCGGACCCCCGACAGGTGTAGATGCGATTGGAAAATGTCGGAAGTTACGATGCTGGAGGAGAGACGCGGAGGATCTTCGTGGCAGGAGATCGCGGGTTTTTTCAATTTTTGGCAAGCAGAATGTCATCGTGAAGAATGAGCGTAAGTCGAGAGCTGGAGCCGCCGTGATGTGAGTGAATCGGGGGTCTGAGCTGCAGGCAGCGGGAGTGTAAGATTCGCGACTCATCCCTGGGAGTTTGAGACCGCCGCAGTTCATCGTTTTTATAACGACAAACTTGTTAGCATGTTTGTCATTCTGTTTGTGTTCTTTTTTTCAGCCTGTCTCTGCTGCAGTCTATCCCTGTCCCGTTCCGCGTAATGAGCGCACAAATTAAGATGGGAGGGGGTCCACCAGATAAAGAGTGGGAGGAAATAGAGAGACATCGGTGAGTGTGGAGGGAGGAACGAGTACGATTTGGAGGAGCGGGGTTAGTGGGTGGTGATCGGGAAGACAAGGAAGGGAGGAGTGTGAGAAAAGTGAGGAGATGAGGGACAACAAGAGAGAGTTTTGTGATGGAGACAGGGTGGATTGAGCGGTACACACGCCTGATTGACCTCGAGCGCCTCTGCCGTCTTCCGTACGGTCGTTTTGTTTGGTCTTCAGGCGAATCCGCGTCGCTGCTCTCAGTGACATCATCATTCCCGACTTAAAGCAAGTGAAGAGGGTTTATTGTACGTTAATGATATTTGCCGCTAAATCTGCCATTTGTTTTCCCATTCCTTTGGGGTTCACGTACCAAAGTCGAAAGAACTCACCCAGTCCGATGGAGTTACGTTTGCTTGCAAACAACATCGGGGAGATGTGCGCAAGTTGGACAGTAACTCATGCGTTTCCAATACACTTGGACATCGCAGGTTACATAGAATACATATATACAGGCTCGTTTGATATACGAATTCACCACCACCTCGATGGCCTCGTGCAATTGTAGGAAGGAAAAAAACTGATCGTTCAGTTAAAATGTTCAAATTGTTTTTTGGCCGTGCATGAAGAAAAACAATTTTTGTTGATTTTACACCTGCTTTGATCCATGGATGTCCAGATGACCTCGTATGAAAGCCGCTCCACCGCCTTTGCGAACAATTGAAAACCATAACAAAAAACGGCTTCGCTAACAGTCATGTCGTTATTTACAAGATCGAGGCTCATGAATTACGAGTACACCTTTTCGGTGGGGGTCAGTGAGCCAGGAAAAGCATGTGATCGGGAGCAAGATGACCACCAAGACAGGATGGTGGAGGAGAGATCACATACCTGGTACGCAGACATGTTAATTGTCTGCAACCTCGTATTTGTGGAAATCCTCGTTTATTGTTGATTTGGTTCACATGTAAGAATGGTGTCTCGACCTGTCATGGGTCCGTTTGCAGAGTTGGAATAGCCAAGTGAGCGTTCCTCTTGAGACGGCTCGGTCACGTGTGGATCTTTTAGTCCCACTGGCTGGTAAGTCCATGACCCTTCGTTCGTACAACCTTTGGGGCCTCTTGTAAAGTCGTACCAAGCGGCTCCACGTTACACTGCTTGTCCGCACGCGTACATCGTGCACGTCCAGTCCAGCAGATCCTTGCGCGTGCGATAGAGACCGAACTTCGTGCTTTGTTGGACTCCTCCAGGCTCCGTGTGTTGACAGTGTAAGAGACTTATTAGTCGAAATGTGGATAATTTTTGACTTTTTCTGCTGTAGTGTCCAATAGTAACCAACCTCCATTCCTCTGCACAAGGTCGTCTCATGACTGAACGTCATGCCCTCCAGCTGCTCAAATTGTTGGTTTTCCGTCTAATACTTCCCCCCAGTCTATCATCATCATCACCATCCCAACCATCACCATCACCATCACCATCACCAATCACCATCACCATCACATCACCATCACCATCACCATACCATCACCATCACCATCATCATCATCATCATCATCATCATTTCATACTGAAATACGCAATTTGGTGTTGTCGTTTCTTTCTGTTTGTCTGACCGCAGTACATTCGGTCATTACTTATCCAATCTCAACCAAACTTGACAGGAGGATGAAGGGTCGTACGACGGAGGCGCAGCGACTTCATTTGCCACCCATACCCAAGGGTGTTTTTCCACCTTGGGCGAGATCCGTGTTGACGTGCATAAATAGCTTGTCGTGGCGTTTTGTGGGCACCGGATTTCCAGACAGAAAAAAAACACATGATAAGCCCAAACAGTATGATTACCCTTTTTAAACAGCCACTACTGTTGTTAATAAAAATATAAACAGTGGTAATAATAATTGGCAATAATAATAATAATAACATGACTCGCCACCACTCCCATAGAGAGCGGGTGTACTCGTTGATAGACTAGTCCATCTTACACCGCCTGCACAAATGATGCCAATATCCATTTGTAATCGGTCATGGCATGGATGAACCACCAATCGATCCATCAACAACACAACCATTCATCAACAAACAACCATGTAGTTAGTACTTCCATTGGAAGGGATGAGGCTTCAAACTGTCCCAACAGATTGATGGTTCGTGTGATTGAGATGCTGTACGGACTGGAAGATTGAGTGTAAAGGTCATGACTCACGGTCCAGTTGTCTTCTTTTGTGTGTATGGCCAATATTGGGTGCGCTCAAGTTGAATGTCCAGGTTCTGCAGCCATGTGGATGCCTCATGGGTGAAATTGGTGGAGGGCTAAAAGTCATCCGATAGCTTGCCACAAGGACAGTGCGACCCGATCTGCTCCGTCGTCTGAACTGCTCCGCAGTCGTACAGACGTCCGGCCTCATCCTCCATCGGTGGAGGGTGCGACCGAAACGGCTCTGTCAGTGCTGTTGAGGGCTGTCCATTGCTTTCGTGGGGTGTGAAACCTGGTGATTGCATCATGTACAATATGTTTATTACCTCCGCCATGGAAGGTGAAGGAGGTTATGTTTTCACCCCTTTCTGTCTGTTTGTCTGTCTGTTTGTCTGTCTGTTTGTCTGTCTGTTTGTTTGTCTGTTTGTGTACAGGATAACTCAAAAAGTTGTGAAACGGATCTGGATGAAATTTTGTGGACAGGTTGGATGTGTGACAATGGTGAACTGTTACATTTTTGGTGAAGATCCGAATACTAAAAATTTTTAAGTGATCTTCACCATTGAGAGATAGGGCCAAAACGATATGTGGCATGATATTTCAAAAATGTATTAGGCCAGATAGTTCTCTGTGGATCAGGCATTACGTGGTGGAGGTATGCGCTCTACGAGTGCCCTTCTAGTTCAGAGCTGTAGCAGCGTCCCAGCTGGTACTCCACAAGTCGGCTTACTTTGATGGGTTCCGGCGAGGAGTTCGGCGTGGTTCCATGGTGGTTTTCGGACTCATGGTTCCAGTTGTGTGAGAGCGTATTTATTTGAGTTCCCCATACCGTGATGTTCTCTCTGATACCTGGAACTGGAATCTTTTTATGAATTGCGAGATGGACCTGCAGTCGCTATATCGGCTAATATAAACCTGGGCAGGTACACCGACTTTCAAACAACAAATACTTTCATTGATGATGATCTACCGATTCATTCATTTCCCATATAACAGTTCAGTGTAGTATTAGTGCATAGTCCTGGTAGCATATTGTAGTAGTAGTAGTAGTATGTAATATTCATCGTATTCGTATGTATATGGTAGTTGTAGTAGGGACTGGCAGGATGGCCGAGAGGTATGGGCATGTACAATACAGTACAAGGAAAACTAATAAATTAGACGCACACTCACCTCTCAGCTGTCCGACCTGGGTTTGAATCCCGAGCCAGCCGTAAAACTGCCATCTCTGGTGCTTCACAGGCAGGGTGATTCATCAGTGTGCGTGTTGGCCCTCGGATGGTGTCTCGTCCGTCGCCGGCAGTCGGCGCGTTAATGATCCACGTATCCATCGTAGATAGGCGAGCTATCTCCGGCACCCTGAACAAATTACAAAATACCTGTGCTGACTTCCTGGATCAGATTGTGACTCCGATCGATTGTTGCTTAGCAACAGCTTCCGCAGCACCAACGTACCACATAGGCATGGTACATGATGATGATGATGATGATGATGAATGATGATGATGATGATGATGACTTGTCGTACATAAGTAGTAGTAGTAGTAGTTGTTGTTGTAGTATTAGTATATAGTAGTGTATATATTGATAATAGTGTATGTGAGAGTAGTAGTTATAGTTTTGTCTATTTAGTAGTCGTACATCGTTGTAGTGAGTAATAATAATGTAATAATGAAAGTGATAATGGTGCGAGGCAGACAGCACTTTAACGGCGGATTAGCGGCGCTCATTGTGAACCTAACCAGGTGTAAATTGGTTTAAATTAGCTTATATTTACGTAAATCACGAATCACGATTCGGGCGCAGACGGGTTAATAGCGAAGCGCAGTGGGGAGGGGTGGGGGCGCACATGGCATCGTCATCCCGATGAGGCAATTTTGAGAGGAAAGGGTGATATGGGGGGAGAGAGAGAGAGGAGTGGACTACATGTTGATGAGATAATTAATTATCTCGTTATCCCAGCGCGCGCTTGTTTGTCTCTCTTGGCGTTGTCACGTGATTTTGTTTGCGGTCTTTCCCTTTTGGTCTTTCGATTTTATTAAAATAACCTTGTGGTCATTGGCCATGTCATTAGCCTCGTCGCTCTGTGCTTATTGCTGTGAAAAATTTTTAGAAATTCTTGCCCGAACTGCGGGATAGCCAGTAGTCTGATCTTGAAGGTTTTGAACCACCAGGTTACCCCGCTTGTTATCTCGAGCACAAACAGTGGATAAGTTTGAATTTGAATTACATAGGTACTGGAAGTTATGGGATAGAGGGGTAGAGAGGATGTTGACAGGACTTTTTTCGGTAGCTTGAGTATTAATGGTGATTGTGTGCAGGTGTACCGGAGTGCTGTTGGTGGGGTCTCGTGAAGGGGTGTTGTGTGAGTTGATTCTGTGTGTTTTGTGTTTTTTTTTTATTCAAGACCGTCTTTGCCCATGCCTCTCCCCTGGAAATAAATAAATAAACAAATATTTTAAAATGACCCCAAAAGATACCCAAAAACAAACAATTTTTTTTTTTTTTTGCAATTTCTTCTGCCTTCCCTTCCTTCATCTCTCCTCGCCCCGCCTCCTTCCTCACTCCCCACCAATTCCTGGTCTTCCTCCCTCCTCTCCCCTTCCTCCCTCAATATTCCGTAGTGAAGCGACGGGTTGTATTTGCTGGTGTTCGATTTTTTAGCCATGTCCTTCTCATACTCTCTTTTGGTTGCCCAATTATTTTCTAACCTTCCTCTCTTTGACTCCGATACTGATATAAATCTAACCCAGTCCTGTTATCTATCTATAATTCCGTGTGTGTGGTGTGTGTGTGTGTGTGTGTGTGGCCGCTGTTTCTCGACAACCACTGGTCCGATCTAATTGAAACTTGCCAGGTATATTGCTGGGGCCTGTAAATGTGCCTTTTCAAGGTTTGATATTAATCGGACAAGTGCTTCCCAATTATGGCCATTTATTTACCAACCATGAAAGGACACGTTGCTGCCGGCCATTTATTTACCAACCAATGACATGAACACGTTGCTGCGTAGGCGTGGCTGCGTAGGCGGTGCTGCGTAGGCGGTGCTTTCACACTCCCACGTGGATGAGATACGGGGCCGTGCGGTTACATGCAGCGAATGTCATGGCAAGCAAAGACAGGAAGGTAAACTTGATTTGAATTTGGATTTAATAACTCCTGTGTGTGGAAGTGTGGGTTGTCGCGAGAACGCGAGAGCGAAGGAAGGCCCTGTGTGGTTGTTGTTTCTGGCTCGCAGTTTGAAAGTTTATTTTTTTTGCAGCGAACTTTTTTTTTTTGGTTTTTTTTCTCTTCTTTTTTCTCTTCTCTTCTCTTTGTGTTTTTCCTTGCGATGACATTGTGAAAAGGCAAATAGTTGGGCTAATTGAATAATTGGCCATTAAAACTAAATTGCGAATAATCGTAACTGCGATATGCGAACTTCCGGACAGTGAGGACTTAACTTCCGGACTTCCGGATAGTGACGAGTTACTGTATTCTTTCTTTCTCGATTTCTGTACTTTCTCGATTTTCTTAAAACAAGCCCAATGCAGTATAATCAAGTTTACCTTCCTGTCTTTGCTTGCCATGACATTCGCTGCCATGTAACCGGCACGGCCCGTGATCTCATCATCACGTGGGAGTGTGAAAGCACCGGCTACGAACATACGTCTACGGAGCCGATGCCTACCACAAGTGTCAGTTTTGTGTAAATAAATGTGCCGCAGGCAACGTGTCCTTTATTGGTTGGTAAATAAATGGATAATTGGGAACATTGTCCGATTAATATCAAACTTGAAAGCACATTTAAGGGCCAGCATATAACCTGGCAAGTTTCAATTAGATCGGCCAGTGGTTGTCGAGAAACAGCGGCCACACACACACACACACACACACCACAACGGATTATGATAGATAACAGGACTGGGTTAGATTTATATCAGTATCGGAGTCAGAGAGGAAGGTTAGAAAAAATTGGGCAAGCCAAAAGAGAGTATGAGAAGGACATGGCTAAAAATACGAACACCAGCAAATACAACCGTCGCTTCACTGACGGGATATTGAGGGAGGAAGGGGGAGAGAGGAGGAAAACCGAGGAGGGGTGGGGATGGGAAGGAGGGCGGGGAGGGAGAGGTGAAGGAAGGGAAGCAGGAAGAAATTTGCAAAAAAAAAAAATTGTTGTTTGGGTCTTTTGGGTCATTTTAAATATATTGTTTATTTATTTCCAGGGAGGAGATGGGCAAAGACGTCTTGAATAAAAAAAAACAAACAAAACACACAGAATCAACCACACACCCCCTTCACGAGACCACCAACAGCATCTCGTACAACCTGCAATCACTCATAATAGTCAGCTAACGAAAAGTCCTGTCAACATCCCTCTCTACCCCTCTATCCCCATAACTTCCAGGTACCTATGTAATTCAAATTCAAACTTATCCACTGTTTGTGCTCGAGATAACAAGCGGGGTAACCTGGTGGTTCAAAACCTTCAAGATCAGACTACTGGCTATCCCGCAGTTCGGGCAAGAATTTCTAAAATTTGTTCACAGCAATAAGCACAGAGCGACGAGGCTAATGACATGGCCAATGACCACAAGGTTATTTTAATAAAAATCGAAAGACCAAAAAGGGAAAGACCGCAAACAAAATCACGTGACAACGCCAAGAGAGACAAACAAGGCGCGCGCTGGGATAACGAGATAATTAATTATCTCATCAACATGTTAGTCCCACTCTCTCTCTCTCTCTCCCCCCATATCACCCTTTCCTCTCAAAATTGCCTCATCGGGATGAGGATGGCCATGTGCGCCCCCACCCCCTCCCCACTGCGGCTTCGCTAATTGAACCCGTCTGCGCCCGAATCGTGATTCGTTGATTTACGTAAATATAAGCTAATTTAAACCAATTTACACCTGTTAGGTTCACAATGAGCGCCGCTAATCCGCCGTTAAAGTGCTGTCTGCCTCGCACCATTATCACTTTCATTATTACATTATTATTACTACTACAACGATGTACGACTACTAAATAGACTAAAACTATAACTACTACTCTCACATACGACTATTATCAATATATACCACTACTATATACTAATACTACAACAACAACTACTACTACTACTACTTATGTACGACAAGTCATCATCATCATCATCATCATCATCATCATCATCATCATCATCATGTACCATGCCCTATGTGGTACGTTGGTGCTGCGGAAGCTGTTGCTAAGCAACAATCGGATCGGGTCACCAATCTGATCCAGGAAGTCAGCACAGGTATTTTGTAATTTGTTCAGGGTGCCGGAGATAGCTCGCCTACTCTTCACGATGGATACCGTGGGATCATTAACGTCCGCCGACTGCCGGCGACGGACGAGACACCCATCCGAGGGCCAACACGCACACTGATGAATCACCCTGCCTGTGAAGCACCAGGATGGCAGTTTACGGCTGGCTCGGGATTCAAACCCAGGCTGGACAGCTGAGAGGTGAGTGTGCGTCTAATTTATTAGTTTCCTTGTACTGTATTGTACATGCCCATACCTCTCGGCCATCCTGCCAGTCCCCTACTACAACTACCATATACATACGAATACGATGAATATTACATACTACTACTACTACTACAATATGCTACCACGACTATGCACTAATACTACACTGTACTGTATATGGGAAATGAATGAATCGGTAGATCATCATCAATGAAAGTATTTGTTGTTTGAAAGTCGGTGTACCTGCCCAGGTTTATATTAGCCGATATAGCGACTGCAGGTCCATCTCGCAATTCATAAAAAGATTCCAGTTCCAGGTATCAGGAGAACATCACGGTATGGGGAACTCAAATAAATACGGCTCTCACACAACTGGAACCATGAGTCCGGAAAACCACCATGGAACCACGCCGAACTCCTCGCCGGAACCCATCAAAGTGAAGCCGACTTGTGGAGTACCAGCTGGGACGCTGCTACAGCTCGAACTAGAAGGGCACTCGGTAGAGCGCATACCTCCACCACGTAATGCCTGATCCACGAGAACATATCTGGCCTAATACATTTTTGAAATATCATGCCACATATCGTTTTTGGCCCTATCTCTCAATGGTGAAGAATCACTTAAAAATTTTTAGTATTCGGATCTTCACCAAAATGTAATCAGTTCACCATTGTCACACATCCAACCTGTCCACAAAATTTCATCCAGATCCGTTCACAACTTTTTGAGTTATCCTGTACACAAACAGACAAACAAACAGACAGACAAACAGACAGACAAACAGACAGACAAACAGACAGAAAGGGGTGAAAACATAACCTCCTTCACCTTCCATGGCGGAGGTAATAAACATATTGTACATGATGCAATCACCAGGTTTCACACTCCCACGGAAGCAATGGACAGCCCTCAACAGCACTGGACAGAGCCGTTTCGGTCGCACCCTCCACCGATGGAGGATGAGGCCGGACGTGCTGTACGACTGCGGAGCAGTTCAGACGACGGAGCAGATCGGGTCGCACTGTCCCTTGTGGCAGCTATCGGGAGGACTTTTAGCCCTCCACCAATTCACCCATGAGGCATCCACATGGCTGCAGAACCTGGACATTCAACTTGAGCGCACCCAATATTGGCCATACACAAAAAGAAGACAACTGGACCGTGAGTCCATGACCTTTACACTCAATCTTCCAGTCCGTACAGCATCTCAATCACACGAACCATCAATCTGTTGGGACAGTTTGAAGCCTCATCCCTTCCAATGGAAGTACTAACTACATGGTTGTTTGTTGATGAATGGTTGTTTGTTGATGGGATCGAGTGGTGGTTCATCCATGCCATGGACCGATTACAAATGGATATTGGCATCATTTGTGCAGGCGGTGTAAGATGGACTAGTCTATCAACGAGTACACCCGCTCTCTATGGGAGTGGTGGCGAGTCATGTTATTATTATTATTATTGCCAATTATTATTACCACTGTTTATATTTTTATTAACAACAGTAGTGGCTGTTTAAAAGGGTAATCATACGTGTTTGGGGCTTATCATGTGTTTTTTTCTGTCTGGAAATCCGGTGCCCCACAAAACGCCACGACAAGCTATTTATGCACGTCAACACGGATCTCGCCCAAGGTGGAAAACACCCTTGGGTATGGGTGGCAAATGAAGTCGCTGCAGCCTCCGTCGTACGACCCTTCATCCTCCTGTCAAGTTTGGTTGAGATTGGATAAGTAATGACCGAATGTACTGCGGTCAGACAAACAGAAAGAACGACAGACACCAAATTGCGTATTTCAGTATGAAATGATGATGATGATGATGATGATGATGGTGATGGTGATGGTGATGGTGATGGTGATGGTGATGGTGATGGTGATGGTGATGGTGATGGTGATGGTGATGATGATGATAGACTGGGGGGAAGTATTAGACGGAAAACCAACAATTTGAGCAGCTGGAGGGCATGGACGTTCGAGTCATGAGACGACCTTGTGCAGAGGAATGGAGGTTTGGTTACTATTGGACACTACAGCAGAAAAGTCAAAGATTATCCACATTTCGACTATAAGTCTCTTACACTGTCAACACACGGAGCCTGGAGGAGGTCCACAAAGCACGAAGTTCGGTCTCATCGCACGCGCAAGGATCTGCTGGACTGGACGTGCCAGATGTACGCGTGCGGACAAGCAGTGTAACGTGGAGCCCTTGGTACGACTTTACAAGAGGCCCCCAAAGGTTGTACGAACGAAGGGTCATGGACTTACCAGCCAGTGGGACTAAAAGATCCACCACGTGACCGAGCCGTCTCAAGAGGAACGCTGCACTTGGCTATTCCAACTCTGCAAACGACCCATGACAGGTCGAGACACCATTCTTACATGTGAACCAAATCAACAATAAACGAGGGATTTCCACAAATACCAGGTTTTGCAGACAATTATACATGTCTGCGTACCAGGTATGTGATCTCTCCTCCACCATCCTGTCTTTGGTGGTCATCTTGCTCCCGATCACATGCTTTTCCTGGCTCACTGACCCCCCACCGAAAAGGGTGTGACCTCGTAATTCCATGAGCCTCGATCTTGTAAATAACGACATGACTGTTAGCGAAGCCGTTTTTTGTTATGGTTTTCAATTGTTCGCAAGGGCGGTGGAGCGGCTTTCATACGATGGGTCATCTGGACATCCATGGATCAAAGCAGGTGTAAAATCAACAAAAATTGTTTTCTTCAATGCACGGCCAAAAACAATTTGAACATTTTAACTGAACGATCAGTTTATTTTCCTTCCTACAATTGCACGAGGCCATCGAGGTGGTGGTGAAAGTCGTATATCAAACGAGCCTTGTATATATGTATTCTATGTAACCTGCGATGTCCAAGTGTATTGGAAACGCATGAGTTACCTGTCCCACTTGCGCACATCTCCCCGATGTTGTTTGCAAGCAAACGATACTCCATCGGACTGGGGTGAGTTCTTTCGACTTTGGTACGTGAACCCCAAAGGAATGGGAAAACAAATGGCAGATTTAGCGCAAATATCATTAACGTGAACAATAAACCCTCTTCACTTGCTTTAAGTCGGGAATGATGATGTCACTGAGAGCAGGCGACGCGGGATTCGCCTGAAGACCAAACGACGTACGGAGACGGCAGATGGCTCGAAGCTCAATCAGGCGTGTGTACCTCTCAATCCAGCCCGTCTCCTCCAAAACTCTCTCTTGGTTGTCCCTCATCTCCTCACTTTCTCACAACTCCTCCCTTCCTTGTCTTCCCGATCACCACCCACAACCCGCCTCCTCCAAATCGACTCGTTCCTCCTCCACATCTCACCGATGTCTCTCATTTCCCCCCTTTTATCTGGGTGGACCCCCTCCCTCTAATTTGTGCGCTCATAGCGGGAACGGGACAGGGATAGACTGCAGCAGAGACAGGCTGAAGAAAAGAGACAAAACAGATTGAAAACCATTGCTTAGACAAGTTTGTCGTTATAAAAACGGATGAACTGCGGCGTCTCAAACTCCACGGGGATGAGCGCGAATCTTACACGTCCCGCTCCTGCAGCTCCAGACCCCCGATTCACTCACCATCCGGCGGCTCCAGCTCCTCGACTTACGTCATTCTTCATCGATGACATTCTGCTTGCCAAACCGCGATCTCCTGCACGAAGATCCTCCGCGTCTCTCGCTCCAGCATCGTACGTTCCGACATTTTCAATCGCATCTACACCTGTCGGGGGTCCGGCGTTCCTGGCGCCGCGCTCCTGGAGCTTGCTCGACTGCGCGGGATATCCCAGGTTCCCATTGTCGGGGCTCCCACTCCCCGCAATCCCGCTGTCCGGGATCACGGCCCCGCTCCGTCCTGAGCCACAACCGCATCCTCTTCTCCTGGCGACTCAAGGTGAGGCGACGCGGCATTTCATGTGCAAACTCCACAAAACAGTTCATTCACCTTTGTCATTGTAAATAATCGCTAAATAAACGTTGTGAGAATGGCGTTAATAACAAGAGAAAAGAGAATTCACGTCCATCGGAGGAGGAAACGGGTTCACGTCCATCGGAGGAGGAAACGGGTTCACGTCCATCGGAGGGGGAAACGGGTTCACGTCCATCGGAGGATGCTAAATGGAAGGGAATTCGTTATTCCATGTTCAACACAAGTCCGTTTTCGTGTCATTTACACGATTTTAACGTTACGAGAGCTCGCGCTTATTCGCACAGAGCAATCTGCAACACGTTGAAGTAAATTAATCAGTATTCACATAACACGCGAAAAGGTGGCGCCGTTTACAAAGTAAATGTTCCGTTCGGTTCATTCACATTTACGAATCCCTTTGGAACAAATTTTCCGGACAAAAGTCTCTTTTGCGGGCGCGAACAAAATATGTTCAGGTTACGACGAGAAACAAAATATAAAATATCAACACAAATGATAAATGAGCTTACAAATTATAAAATATAAGATACAAATTTAAAAACAGATCGTAAATTTGAAAACGTAAAATACAAATTCTCACACATAAAAATAAATTCCAACATATACATCACATCACAGATTATCTATATTATATATATATATAATATATATATATATATATTATATATATATATATATATATATATATATATATATATATATATATATATATATCTCCAAACAGTTGTTAGAAACATTTGCCAATCAGTTTTTGTGAAACGCTCGAAGGTTTTATGAAAAAGTTACAGCGAGTAAAGTAATGATGTATATAATGCTGTGTAGGATTTACTAAACGTTACCTCTTCAGAGATCAAAATGTGTTTGCATGAAACTCTCACCGTCGGACGAATCAATGGGATGTGTTTTGGCGTAAATGTGCGGATTATTCTGCAATTGCAAGGTGTGGCATGTAAACAATCTACACTTGTACATAGGTGTGTCATATACATATATTATATATATTATATATATATATTTTTCAACACCCAAAGGAAACCAAAGTACACGCACCGTCAGAGTAGTACCGTAATAAAAGGAGAGAGGGGAGAAAAAAAACCTTAAGAGGCATCAATCCACACTCCATCAATGGCCAGGGTGTGTAAGATGTAAAAAGATTCGTTTCTGAACCAGTTTTGCCAATATGTATATATATATATATATATATATATATATATATATATCCACAACAACGAAGACCCACCCACATCTCTCAACTGTCAATGGAGGGAATAGCCAATGAGCTCTCACCTAATCAATGAAACACAGGTGGCTAGGATTATATAAAGAAATCGACTCGTCCCATGCTCTTCCAGCCAAAGAAGCTTCATAAAGCAACCAAGAAAAAGCTACCCAAGGTAGGTAAGCCCTTTGCTGTATCAAACCCTTCCCAGAGTTCCTCGACAACTATGAAGACGTTCACACATAGCACACACATGAGAATCCCAATGCAACACACCCCCTCAGTTCCCGGACCGGTTTCATCGCTTATTGGTGAATCATCAGCGACAGCGAAGACAGCAATGCATACCAATGAGGCATACCATACTACTGTATTTGTAAATGTCTTTACAGCTGTGGAGGAACACTGGGAAGGGTTTGAAACAGCAAAGGGTTTACCTTGGGAGGCTTTCTTGGTTGCTTTATGCAGTTATTTCAGCTGGAAGAGCATGGGAGAAGTCGATTTATTAATATAATCCTAGCTACCTGTGTTTATTTGATTAGGTGAGGGCTGATTGGCTATTCCCTCTATTCACAGGTGAGAGAGATGTGAGTGAGTTTTTCTTTCTTTATCATATACATACATATATATATATATATATATATATATATATATATATATACATACCGGTGTGTGTGGGTGTGTGTGTGTGTGTGTGTGTGTGTGTGTGTGTGTGACGTGTGAAGAACTAAAATCATGCAGAAAGGACTGTCATTTGGATTTGAGACAGAGATGCTGAAGGACCTGGATGTACGAGCGAAAGATATCCTAGGCATGCCGAACATAGAACACGAACCTTAAGGAACAGCTTCATGTGAATTGGCAAATGTTTCCATCAACATCAAATTGGGTGAGAGTGTGGAAGGGGAATTGGGTTTGCGTGAGAAGGGTGGAGAAATTACAGGGTGAGGATTGTGAGGGTTCGGAAAAATAATGTAGGGTTCATGTATTTCATGTGCAGCACATGTCTGTTGGCTTACATCACTGCTGGGGAGCCCAGCGGTTCCACTGATGCAGTGCCCCCTGTTGGTTAGAACTAGAATTTGTAATTTCTTCATGATGCCGGCGATAGCTCGCCCACCTACTTTTATGAAGGACAATGTGGGATCTTTAACATCCACCAAGTAATTCTAACAGATGAGACACCGAGTTTAATATCCATCCAAGAGACGGCGCAAACACTGATGAATCACCTTGCCTGCGAAACACCAGGATGACAGTTTATACCTGGGTTGAGGTTCGAACCCAGGCTAGACAATTCATAGGTGAGTCGGCATACCTGTAGGATATCCTGCCAGCCCTAATGTGTGGGTGATGATGCTGATGAAGCACAATGATGAAAACGAATAAGTGAATGAGAATAAAAATAAATGATTAAGAAGTTGGAGTTATATGCCCATAGAAAACAAGGAGAGGGTGAGTGAGAGCATGAGGATGAGAAATAAAGTGAGCATGATGAATATGGCAAGGAAGATGGTAAGTCCGTGGAAGTAGCTGATAAGTATGAGTAAGAAAGAGAGGGGGAAGTTGAGCGTTCGGGGTAAGAAGAGGAAGAAGTGAGTGCATGGAAGAAGAGGAATCAGGTAGTTTATGGAGAAGAGGGTGAGTTTGAGGAAGAATAGGAAGAGGATGAGTGTAAGAGGGAGCAGACAAAGAGGTGGGCCATGGTGTTTCCAGTGTGTGGTTTTTTTAAAGTAAATTTTTGGACCCAGTGAATTCACAAAACAATCCACGTGACGCTCAAATTTCACACTTCGAGCATTCTGTTGAAAGGGTTTTAAAGATATCAATTTATGTTTAATGGAATATATTATAAGATAAGATTCGCTTTTAATAATCATTTTAAAATAACCTCCTCGTGAATCTTATATATTATTTCCGAGTTTGTGGTTTCGTGTCGCGCTATCTTCGACTTTGTTCTGCGCTCGAGTAACGTGATATTCGGCTTACATTATCTCAAAGACCATATGAGGTGCATGGTACAAAAAAAAGTAAATAAAATGGTTCTGAAACAGTGAAATCGTATTCCACTTACTGCATTAAAGTAAAATTACTACTGATACTCTGCATCAGTTCCTTTCTCAAACACACCCACCCCAACATGTCGCGCAGAGTGCGGGTTATGCTAGTTGTATTTAAACTCGGGTGTTTATAGTAAGAATTCCAATTATTTAACAAAAGGAATTGACAAACCTCAAATCGAGAAGGAGAAGGGGTGTGGGACAAGCCGGCCCGACGGACGTGTGCCATGTACGGGTGTCGTACATACGGTGGCTCTGTGTGTACGCGTAATCCGATCGTTTTGGAATGGTTAGTGTGGAACTCTATAACACGTCACCTTATCTAAACATCGACACAGTGAGTGCCATTGTACATTCGTACAATTTAATGAAGTGTGTTCGCAAACGTACTTGGATGGCAGGAAATGTTTGCACGTATTGTGTACAGGATTTGTGAATCACTGTGGTTCATATAGAAGCTGGTTATTGTTAATAATAATAATAATAACAATAATAATACATTGTATATTATATTTAACAATTTTATCAAAAAATATGTGGAAGAAGAAAGGGTGCAAAGCGGTGGGAAAGAGTGAAAGGGGATGGGAAGGAGTGCAAGTTTGTGGAAGATGTGCAGATTGCAGAAGTGGGGGGATTGGAAGAGGGGTAGGGGGCAGTGTTGGAAGAGATGCACGATGGAGTATTGGAAGATGTTCAGGGGACAGTAGAGGTAGGGGGTGGGGGTTATAAGAGGTGCAAGGGAAGGGGGAGAAAAAAGATGTGCATGGAGTGGGGGGTGAGGAAGAGGTGAATGTGGGGTTGAGGAAGAGAGGTGCAAAGAGGGAGGAGGAGAGGTGCAAGGAGGAAGGAAGAGAGGTGCATGGACGGAGAAGAGAGGTGCAGGAGAAGGTAAGAGAGGTCAGATGTAATTGATTAAGTTTTGGAGTTTATAAGGTTGACGTCAGGCTTCATGCAAGCAGCAGTGTCACGTGATGCAAGGAGTCCAACGAAATGCTTCATTCCCACAGGTAAACTTCGCACAGTGGCATCACTCTTCATGGTTCTCTCTACGGGATATTCACACGAATAAGACGTCACAAGAGGATGGTGAGAAAACAGGAGTCAATTGAGAACAAGCATATTGTACTAACTAAGGACATTCATCATCATGCAGATGATGATGATGATTATTATTATCATTATTATTATTATTGTTACGTCAAATACAAATGATATGGAAGCACATGAAGGTTAATTTTAGACAAAAAAAAAAATGAGATTGCTTGTACGATGTAATAAACGCATTCAAGCTGCACTATCGATTCAACTGCAGGTTAAACCAAAGGTTAAATTGCAATTAAACTGTGGGTTAAAACTGCAGGTTAAATTGAGATTAAACTGCAGGTTAAACCACAGGTTAAATTGCAGATTAAACTGTGGGTTAAAACTGCAGGTTAATCACAGGCTTACCATCAAGTTGTTAAACGACGACAATTTTACTGTTGATATAAGAGTGAGGAAAACTAAAAAAAAGATATTTGAGATAAGACCTAAAAAAAAAAGAGGAAAACAAAGAATAACTAGAAGGGCACTCGTAGAGCCATACCTCCGCCACATAATGTGGCGGAGGTAACAAGAAAACAGCATTACATATTACAGATCCTCGCCAGGACTTGTTTTTGTGTGATGTTTGTGTAGCTTTGTGTGGTGTTTGTGTAATCCATACTAATAAAAGGCAATGTGTGTGTGCATGTGCGTGTGTGTGTGTTCAGTGTATGTCTCTCCATAACTCCAAAACCATAAAAAACTAGCAGCCTGAAACTTTGATGCATACTAAGAAAACTCGAAGGAAGTGCAAGAGTGAAAATTGGGTGTTTGGGTTAATTAAAACACCCCTTTTGAAGATAATTAACAGCCTTATTTAATTATATCCTTCATCAGACGATCCCCGGCCGCCTCACTCTCTGGGTCTTAAGGCGTTTCCTGGGTAATCTGCTGTGGTCTGAAGCCGCCGTGTCTTTCTGGCCTGCTCAACCATGCCTTGACTTGGAACAGGCCGCACGATTTTCTTTACGACAAAGTTTGTTGTTTCACTTTCCTCACTCATATTATCGAATGCCTGTTCATGTAGCTTCGGATCGTTGTGTACATCACTTTTGTAAGTACTACAAGTTTTCAAATTAGGAGCTTGGAGCGATTTCATGCATTATATGATGCGACTTTCCATGATCAACTCTCACAGACTAATTACAGTACATCATCGAAATATTATTTCGGTTTTGAGGATCGGATATCGTCCGAACTA
Source organism: Eptatretus atami (assembly GCA_035128595.1). NCBI lineage: Eukaryota > Metazoa > Chordata > Myxini > Myxiniformes > Myxinidae > Eptatretus > Eptatretus atami. The sequence continues at coordinate 7,164,056 of CM068967.1, read as the reverse complement.
AATAAGTGTCTAAATCTGTTGTGAAATCTGATAATATAAGAAATAACAAGTCTTATAATTAGCCGATATACCTATTTACTTTAAGCAAGCAAGGCTATGTTACCTCCTCCATACATACACAAGAAAATGTGCATTTCCAAAGCATTAAACTATCTTTTTCTATGTTTGGAGAATTATATCGAGTGAACAAATTTTTTTTAGGAACGTAACAAAATTAACCAACTTCATTGAGTCATGTGATTTAATGATTCGTTGCAAGACCTCCCACCGTCCCCCAAGGTCTGCCTATCCATAGCATCTGCCAGATCTGTGTCTATATTTGCGGAGGTTTCGCGAGATGCTCTATAGGGAATCAAAGCAAATCTGGTAAAAAAAAAAAAAAAAAACGGAAGCCGAACCGATGTACCACGTGACGCGTGCACGTCCGAGCAGGCAAAATGGTGGATTTTCTGCAAAATTTATTTCACGGGTGAGGAATTTTGCGATGTCTCCAGGGTTGTTCTGCATTAAGCTGAACTCTTTTGTGGATGAAGTCATTATGTGAATGAATTCATTTTATTTCATTCACTGCTGCTGCGCGGTGAAGACGCGTTTAAAGTTTCAGGGATCCTTTATGGTGTGCAGCGACAACCTGGTCAACCGTTCCTTATCAACCTTTAATTGGAGTGCTTGCATGAGTGCTTAAGCCACTTGCCAAGCGCCCATTGTCGTGAGTAAAGAAAAATGTTTATGAACATATCTGAAACGTCTATATAAATGTAAGTTGTTTTTCGGTGAAAGTTTCTCAAGGTTTCTGGAT
>CM068967.1:7136730-7149200 GCA_035128595.1 Eptatretus atami | reverse complement strand
ATATATATATATATACATATACATATATACACACATATATCAATCAGACGATATGATATGTACTTTGTCATGATGTACAATGTATATGTTGCACTTATTCATGTTTGGTTATCCAGTCGAAAGTGTAACATGCGTTAATAGTTGTTCCGTATGGCAAAGTGGTATTCGTGGATCAGTCAAATGATAATCTATGCAGCAAGTGATTTCATCAGAAATCATTCCAGTAGATATACTGGGGACAGAGGGTTGGAGGAGGTCTCTCTGCATCACCAAACCCACCATTGGGACAGCATGCATTCATTGATCGAGCCACTGGTTATCAACCCCTCATTATAGTTTCATTCTTTCAGAGTTTAAGCTTCATGGAAGATCATGCACAAGAAACACAAACGTGCGAGACATTTGACATGTTCAGAGACGATGTACAATGCAACCCACTCAATGGAATTTGAAGCATGAATCCCAGCACGAACTTATCCCACTGCCGTTTTAACAACTTTATTGTATATTCTATTGTTTGCTCGTCTAACTTATTGCATATTCTGTTACTTGCTTGTTTACACCTCGTGTTTATTTGACAATCTGATTTTCGTGATATGTAAAATTGGAGATAGATTAGAATAGTTATTTCATAAGAATAAGTGTTGGCCGAAGTGTGGTGTAATTCCAGTAATGATAAAATGTGTCAAGCGTGTGTTTAGGAGGCTCCAGTCACTCTGCCAAATGTCTGTGTCTCAGCCCTGCCTTTCCCCATCCCCACATTCTGAAGTCTCCTCAATCATTTATCTGTCCTTAAATTGCAATTTTCCTCACTGTGATAGGCAATGAGCGGAGCTCACAGCGCAATTGCAGGGTCAGCGTGAGGTCACCAAGCGGGCTAAAAACCTGGCCATACATGATGGAGATCTGTCTGACTGTGTTGGCCAATGAGGACACCCAAGGTGCAATTCAGTGGGCTCCAGGGGACTTTAATAGCGTAGACCACGCGTAAGAACAAGCTGGTGCTGTTGCTGGCTGTGAGTTCCGAGGTCGTTGGTGTTTGCTGTGCTTGGCTGCTGGTCGGGGGAACGCTGCTGGGTTCATTGTTGGTTGCCGGTCAGTGATTGCTGGGTCAGGTTTCATTGTTGGTGGCTAGGCTTAAGAGTGCAAGCAGTCCCAGAGGGAAGGCACATGAGGTGCAGCGAGACCTTGACCCACGCCAAACAGTTGCATGCCCAAGTGAGTCCAACACCTGGACGGAGCAGAGAGCAAACCACAATGAATGACAGACCCACACTTCGCGGATGTTTGTAGTTTATTTATTGGATTGTGATCACCGCAGAAAGGCCGTGTTCTCTTCTTTGTGTTTGTAATAAATCCCCCTTTTCGATGAAATCTCGCCTGGTCTTCAGAAGCGGGCTCCATAGCACTTAAGAGATTGGCTTATTGACCCGTTAAATTGGGATTCGCACTTTCGTGCCTCAAACGCGAAAAGTCGACAGGCTCAGCCTGGCCATCTAGTCAATTCCGCCGCAGTCCTTGCATTCAGATGCCAATTCATCTCAAATGAATCCAATGGACACGGAGATCTTCTCATCCCATACCCACCGGGTGGCATGTGGTTCATTCAATACTTTGAGACCAGAAATACACATACCCCATATTTCCTCCTATAAATCCCCCCCCTCCAATAAGCACCCAGGGTGGTTACTGCAGGATCAAGCAAAAAATAAATCACTGCCAAACAATTTATCTACTTATATATTCTCCGCCAGTCTGCTGTCTGTCCTTCTGTCTCTCCCTCTGTCCATTCAGGGCAGGGCTTCAAAATCAAATTGCCACCATTTTGTTTGCTCTGCTCCGTGGCGGTTCTCAGGCTTCACAAGCCTCTGGTGTACAAGCACCGTGGCAAGTTGCCTGCGTCGGTGCTTTGGTTATGTGAGTGGGTCTAGATGTGGATATTTGGAGAGATGAGTGTTTCCTAAAAAGAATAAGATAAGTGGTGTGTTTGTGGGGTCTCGGGTATTGTTTATATGAACGTTAAATTTTTTTGCTTGCTTTGAGCCTCAAGTATGCATCGGTCCACGACGGATTTTTACAAATAAATGGGTCTCAATTATGTTTTTTTCCAAGCAAATGATGCATTTCATTACATGCCTGACAAAAGCTCTTAGATTCTTTAAAGAATGGAAGTGGATGGCTTAAAATTGTGTTTAAAATCGTTTTGAATGTATCTGGACTGGAACGATGTGAAGAGGGTGATAGAGGAGAGGAGGGGAGAAGGGGAGAGAGGAGAGGGTGAGGAAGAGAGAGAGAGGGGAGTGGGGGCGAGGAGGAGAAAGTGGGGAAGAGAGGAGAGGAGAGAGGGGGCATGGGAGAGAGAGAGAGCGGTTAGGGTGAGGAAGAGACAGAGGGGAGTGGGGCAAGGAGGAGAGAGGGGGGAAAAGGATAGAGGATGGGCGAGGGGGAGGAGAGAACAGGGGCGGGTGGGGGAGAGGTTCTTTGCATAATATTTAATTGTTTTTTGCATAATATTGTTGAAGTTACATTTTACATTGTGTGGATGTTCCGTGGGTACCAGCGAGTACCTTCATAATTCGTGTATCTTCTTCAATTACAAAAAGGAGAAACATCCGTGTGTCCATCACGTTCTATTCTACAGGGTTCTTGCTACCGTATAATAATAAAAATGGTACCATTGGAAACTGGAAAGCTAATAATCGATTTACTTGGAATAAAAACTAGTGTCTGTTTACTCAATAAAATGCCCGTTTCAAAAGGCTGTCTTTCAGTGATTGCAGAGAAAGAAGGAAAAGAAGAGTAAGATGAAAACGAGGAAATGAAAAGTGGGACAGGGAGCTTAATATATTGGTTGCAATGGTCAGGTCAGGCCAGATCAGATCTGTGACTTGTTACAGGTACCATGTAAACCTGTACTAACCTGTTTCACGGTTGGCTTCTCAGCGACTAAACCATCTTTCCCCACCAGGTTTCACCAGGTGAGGAGGGTGTATGTATGTGTACACCCAGCAGGATTAAAAACAAAACCTGTCAAATGGTGGAGGAGCTCCTTGTGAGCCAAAACACACAAAAAAAACGCAACGAAAACTGAAACTGGTCTGGTCGCTCTGATGGATAGCATGTCCAAGGAGTTGCTGTAGCTGTGTCGAATAAGTTAATTCCAATGATAATTGAGGTAACACCGGTCAACGAGCATATTATGAGACTAAGGACTCGTCACTCCTTGGGTGACGTTTCCCTGGTCTCTGTTTATGCTCCGACTGAGGCGAGTGATCTCACCGTGAAGGACGCATTCTACGCGACGCTCGAGTCTGTGGTTGATCAGTGTCCCAGGTGAGATACTCTTCGAGTCTTGGGGGATTTCAATGCATCGACTGGAACTGATAGGAATGGTTATGAGACATTTGTTGGTCCCCATGGGTCTGGAACTGTGAACCAGAATAGCATTAAGTTCCTTCACTTTGCAAGAAGTCATGGACTTAGGGTGGCTGGTTCAGGGTTTCAGTGCCCACAGGCTCATCGCTGGACTTGGTATTCCAATGCTGGTGGTGTGGCAAAGGAGATTGAGGATGTGCTCATTGATGGTCACTGGAGGATGATCCAGAACTGCAGGATCTTCCGGAGTGCCCAGTTCCTCAATACCGACCACAAGCTTGTTGTAGCAATTCTGAAGTTGCAGCTCAAATCCAGCAGTTAGCAAGCTCAAGGATGAGAGGGTAGCTGAGGAGTTTGCGAACAGGCTGAGTGGGGATTTAGGGGTCTGAGTGTTTTGGCGAACCCTGAAGAGTTGTGAAGTGCCTTGAAGACCACCGTCTTCCTTGATGTTGCCGGGAGATGTCTTGAAACCCACCGTCAAGCGAAGAAGAACTTTGTCTCCCAAGGGACACTGGATACCATTGACCAGAGTCGCAGGGTCAGGCTTAATGGCAGAGCAGAGCTGTTCAGGGAGTTGAGGCATAAAACTGTATATGTGCTGAGGGTGGACAAGGAGGCCTATGTGCGAGGAATCTGTGAAGAGGTAGAGCATCAACTGTGGTCAAGTGATTCCCGTCCTGCTTACAGAGGAATTTGCGCATTGCGTTCTCCCAAGCCCGTCCCTCGGTGTACTGCAGTTCGAGTGGAGGGTGGTGGGCTTTGGACAGAGAAGTCCGAAGTGAAGGCCCGCTGGGCCGGTTACTTTGAGTGGCTGTACCAGGCTGATCCACCAGCTGTTGAGCTCAATGTCAGGGGTGTAACTATCCTTAATGCTGACCCTCCAATCAAATGTGAACCACCTTTATTTGTGGAAACACAGGCTGCAGTGACCCAGTTGATAGGGGGGAAAGCTCCTGGGATCTGTGGCATCCATGCTGAACTTCTCAAGGCTGGTGGAAATACTGTACTCATGTCGTTGCATGCAGTTCTGTGCTCTGCCTGAGACACAGGTATCATCCCAACTAACTGGAAGAGGGGCCTTGTTGTCCTTTTCTGGAAAGGGAAGGTTGATCGCCAGGGCTGCAAAAACGACTGAAGGGTGACGCTGCTCTCAGTGCCAGGCAAGGTCTTTGCTTGGATAATTCTTGAGAGGTTTTGCCGCCATCTGCTTGAGCACCAGCGCCCATAGCAGTTGTGGCATTACACCAAAGAGGTCAATGATGGACCGTATCCTTGCTCTTCGGATCGTCACCGAATGCAGAAGAGAGGTTCGGCAGGGACTGCTCGCAGCCTATATTGATCTCCGCAAAGTGTTCAGTTCAGTGAATTGGGATGCCCTCTGGATGATTCTCGGTGTTCATGTGGTTCCACCAAAACTGATCAATCTGATATCTGTCTATACTCTGGTAATGGGAGTGCTGGCAGGTGTGGTGGTTCAACCTCCGACCTCCTTTCAGTTGTGACTAGAGTTTGTCAGGGGTGTGTACTGGCTCCGACACTTTTCAGTGCTTGTATGGACTGGATTGTGGGGAGAATGTCAGAGATCAAGTTGCGGTGCATCGTTTGGGAATGTCAAGAACTTTGACCTTGATTTCGCAAATGATGCAGTCCATTACTGTATGGGGTCCTTCGAGGCACTGACTGATGAGTCAGAGCTACTGGGATTACAGGTTTCCTGGGTCAAAACTAAGAGCCAGGCTTTCAATGACATCTTGGATGCTGCTGTCCTGTCCATACCTGTTTGTGGTGAGGATGTTGAGGTCACGGATAGATTCACTTACCTTGGCAGTGATATTCATATCTCCGCATGTTGTGAGCCAGAGGTCAATAGATGTCTGTGTCAGGCCTGGGGAGTCATGGATTCACTGCATCATGGGGTGTGGCACTGTCCGTACTGATGCAGGAGGCTGAAAGTCCAAGTCTTTAAGTGCTTGGTGTTTCCAGTCATGCTCTAAGGATGTGAGACTTCGACCCAAACCAAGGATCTGAGACAAAGACTTAACTCCTTCGGTACGAAGCCTTTTCGGAAAATCCTTGGCTTAAGCTGGTTGGATTTAGTGTCTAACAAGCATTGGCTGAGAGAGACTCAGATGATATTTGTTACTTGTATAGTCCGTGAGTGTCAGCTGTGGCTGTTTGGGCATGGTACTCATTTTTCTGACGCTGATCCTGCTCACCAGATTCTCTCAGCTCAGGAGCCTCGTGAGTAGGCGAGGCCAACGTGCTGACCACGTGCCTCGTGGTTGCAGCAGATTGATCGGCATCTCAAGGAGATGGCGATGGACCAGGCATCTGCCTGGGGGATGGCCAGACGGAGGCCCCTGGAGTACCAGCGGAAAGTGGACGCAGCAACGCGCTGCTCTGGCGCATGCTCCCATACCTGACCTTTCTGTTTTTCCACACTAATCAGCGTTGAAAACCCAAATTACAGACAAAAACCTGAATTTATTACATAAATTGCTCATCTCTTTATTTGGGTGGGGTATAGGCAACAAACCGCTGCCTCCTTCACTCCCAAATCTAAAGATAACCCGGACTACATACTCATTCCACACTTTCCTCAACATCAAGAGAATAAAACTCCTTCCTCTTCTCAATCGTATCCTTCCCCTCATCCAACTAACGTCCTTACCATTACACTCTCTTCCGTTCCCCTCCCTGCTAATCTATCTAGATCTACTATACTAAAAAAATAGAATATGTTTGTATGTTTGTATGTGTGTTTGTTTGTTTGTTTGTTTGTTTGTTCGTTCATTTATAGGCGGCCGAACCGTTGGATGGAATGAGATGAAACTTGGCATGAGTGATCCTTTGGACATGAGAACGGACATGGGGGGTCAACTTCAAGGTCAAAGGTCACGGGATCAAGGGGTCAAGGTCACCGGGTAACTTCAATTTCTCAATTTCATCCGATCGAGACGGGACCAACGCCATTCGACAGATAATCAAAATTAAATGACACAGTTGATTGACGACATTCACTTCCGACTTCCGGTTTTCGAGTTATGACGTCATAAATTGACTAAAACGTCAATTTTTCATGTTTGTTTGTCCTTTATAGACGGCCAAACCGTTGGATAGAATGAGATGAAACTTGGCATATGTGATCCTTGGGAACGGACATAAGGGGATCAAGGTCAAGGTCAAAGGTCATCGGATAACGTCAATTTCTCAATTTCATCCGATCGAGACGGGACCAACGCCATTCAACAGATAACTGTACCCGCCCATGATGGGTACTTTGCTAGTATATCACTAAAACTCTCATCTTGTATGTATTTGTATGTGTATGTTCCCGAAATACAGCCAAACGGTACCACGATAGCGCAAAGTTTTTAGGGCCACCTTACCACCATTCTCCTGCGGTGTGCAGTATCAAGTTTCGTTCAAATCGGGCAACGAAAAAATTATTAAAAAATCAATTCCCGATTCAGTCAAGTACTCTTCGGATATTTGATCAATGCAAACAACCTCAGCGGTATAGTTCGCTGGAGCAATCTTTTTTTTTTTTTTGAAATGATTTATTAAAAAAATCTCAAACATTTAGTACAGACAAAGAACGATTTATTTTTAAGCATAAAATAACATCGCCATTTTGATCTAATACTTCCGTGTCATTATAAATAAAATTGTGTTTAGAAGATTACGCACAATAATTTATTTGACTTTCTTTTCTCCGATTTTTTTTTTTTACATTGACGCGCAATATCAAGTTTCGTTCAAATCGGGCAACGAAAAAAATTATTAAAAAATCAAGTCCCGATTCAGTCAAGTACTCTTCGGGATTATTTGATCAATGAAAACAACCTCAGCGGTAGAGTTCGCTGGAGCTATCTTTTTTTTATCAACCGCTGTCACCACGAGAACCCAAATGGGTTCACGGATCGTCTAGTACTTACTATAATTCACAGACCAGTGTTTGTTTGTTTGTTTGTGGGTTTGGTTCTCACACTAATCCTACAGTTCTGTGCCAATTACATCCAGATTTGCTACATAGGATCAGCATGACCCTAATTAATGTATAGGGGTGTTTTTATCTTAGCCGGTGGTCTTGGGGGAGGGGTGGTGAGGGGTACGCAAATTCTCCAAGTCAATGTGTATCGTGTAGCGCCGCCCCAAGTTGGGGGAGGGTATTACAAGTTGTACAGTTTTCCTGTTCCCACGTTTTTCAGTGCCGTGAGGTGTTTTGAATATTAAGCAGAAGGTATGTTTTTGCTTCATTCACCTAACTTGGGGGGGGGGGGTTGCCTACACAGAGCTGTCAGTGCCTATACACCACCCAAATAAAGGTATGCGTCAGAGGAATGTGTTGCATGCCTGGAACAAGATTGCCCATAGGGTGGGTACTCTGCTAGTAAATATAATTAATTGCTCATCTTTTGTTGAATATCCTTTCTTTCTCTATTTCGTTCGTCATATGTATGAATGAAGTCTCGTTCTTCATGTGGAATGTGAATAAGTGGAAAAGTTTCACTTCAACAGTGTAGCTTCTTCTCTTCCCTCCTACCTGGGGTTCATCAATGGTAATTGGTGAACAAAGCAATCAGCAATGGCTCAACACGAGTGTCGTGCGTATATGCAATAACCTCGATAGTGCAATCGTGTCAATGAACTCAGGATTGATAAACCAATCTGGACCTGTAACAAAATGCACCTGATTTCTACCTCATGCAACAGCTCCAGATTCAACTGGAGGTTACTGTTGGACACGATCTACCCTCAATGGCAGAATACATTTCTGAGGTAGTCTACAAAGCGAACCACAAACTGGACATCCTCAGTCGATCAACATCATCCCTTGGTACTTCCGACCTCAGTACAGGTTGTAAAGCATTGGTCCGTATAATGTAATGGAGTATTGCTATCCTCCGTAGGCCTGGTGCCCCAGCTTCTCACGATTCAACTCAGTGGACAGCAAAGCTCTGAACATCAATGGCATCTTACACCAGTAAGTCGTGGTTCAAGGCCTGCTACTCTCTCGTCGCAGACACGTTGACAACCTCTCGGTCTTCTATCGTCTCTCATCTGGTCTTACACTTCCTGCCCTTTCAACCATCCTCTACCTTGAAAGGAAACACACATTTCTCCAGTAACCCTTTTTTTGTTTTTAACATTCCCAAGCCCAAAGTGCAGACTTGCTGCAAACTTATGTTATTTTCAGTAAAAAGGTTTGTGGGTGTGAATCGCCTTCCTGTGTCATTTCAGCCCCTTCTCCAACATCTCACCATCTTAACAATGCTGCTCCGTCTTTTGTCATATCGCTCTTCCTCGAACCTCACTTATGTATCTAACAAACATGACTTGTGTACTCAGGTGGGAACACCAATCGGGCCAACCTGAAGACCAAATGAAACAAGTCAAAACCCACCTTCATTCCTATTTCCCCTCCCTATTGAATCACCTTCCTATTCACGATTTATCCACCCCCTTCCTCCAGCACATCAAGATGCATCAGTGAATCAGCAGACTCACACTCCAATCTCTGTTCCGCGGTTACAAGTGGCTGCCTATCCAACATCCAATGACATGTACAACGTCTTATTTGACTGAAATCTGACGTCTCTTGATTAGACCCCTGAAATGGCCTTTGATGTTATAAGATAGCCGCGCGGATAATGAAGACTCTTACGTAAGCTTTGAGATCTGTTCACCGATAAGCTCACCATTGTAAGGTATCTACCAAATCGCAGCAAAACGATTTTGTGAGACAGAATATTTCCTTTATTTCCATTACAGGTCACCCGACAAACCCAACTACCTTTTTCTACCAAATGAGGTGCAGGTTGTGGTGTACATTTGGTTGTGGTGGTCCAAGTTTCTACATTTTTACCTCCGCCACCGAATGTGAAGGAGGTTATGTTTTTACCCCTTTCTGTATGTTTGTCTGTTTGTGCACAGGATATCTCAAAAAGTTGCGGACGGATCGGGATGAAATTTTGTAGACAGGTTCCGTGTGTGATAATGACAAACTGATTACATTTTGGTGAAGATCCGGTCTGGATACGAGAATTATTTGATTTTTTAAGTGATTATTCACCATTGAGAGATCGGGCGAAACCGATATATAGCACGATATCTCAAAAAGTTGTGAACGGATTCAGATGAAACTTGGTGGACATGTTGGGTGTGTGGCAAGGACGAATTGATTCGATTTCCGATCCGGATACGAGAATTATTTATTTTTTAAAGTGATTCTTCACCATTGAGAGATAGGGCCAAAAACGATATAGTACTGTATAGCATGATATTTAAAAAATGTATTGTGCCCGATATGTTCTTGTGGATCAGGAATTATGTGGCGGAGGTATGCGCTCTACCGAGTGCCCTTCCAGTTACAAGATGAACTACTTTAAAACGACCGTGTATCTGATTGTCAAGTCGGTCTTAAACGATCACAGACAGTAACTAGAAGGGCAATCGGTAGAGCGCATACCTCCGCCACGTAATGCCTGAACCACGAGAACATATCGGGCACAATACAGTTTTTAAATATCATGCCAAACAGTCCTACGTCATTCTTGGCCCTATCTCTCAATGGTGAAGAATCACTTTAAAAATCAAATAATTCTCGTATCCAGACCGGATCTTCACCAAAAGTGAATCATTTCTTCCTTGTCACACACCCAACCTGTCCACAAAATTCTATCCGGATACGTCCACAACTTTTTGAGACATCCGACACACAGACAGACAAACAAACAAACAGACAGAGAGGGGTGAAAACATAACCTCCTTCACCTTCCTTGGTGGAGGTAATAATCAGGACTGCATGATCCGCACCACTCAACGAAACAACATGGCACAGAAACAAAACTTAACGAGTCAATAATCCACGAGCATTTCACAAATGGTTATGATTGCACTTCATAGATGATGATGTGTGTACGCCTGGACATGTGAATTTAATGAGTGTTGGATATGCAACCAGAACAGCAACTACATTATTATTATTCCTCTTTGCAACACCAAAAGACGACACCGCTTTACTATCTCGCACACTCTGAGAAAGAAAACGGTGCATGTAAAATGGGGGTGAAGGAGTATCCGAGAAGATAAAACCATACACTTGCCACCAGGAAGTTTAGGGGAGGAATTTGTAAATAGGTCCCAGGAGTGCCGTCCTCATCAAAAGACAATGTGAGATCTTTAACGTCCACACTCTCTCTATCGAGTGCAGCCTGTGGCTGCTGTTTGCATCATTGGTTGGGACGCGGCTATGCCGCTGATGCAGTGTCCCCCTTACCAGTGCACTGGTACTCATTTTGCCAACCTCGGAAGGATGACAGGCTGAGTCAACCTCCTGGTGTATTAATTCAGCGGCCAACGGGGCTTGAACTCAGGACCCTAGGATCCCAAGCCGCCACCCTAACCACTAAGCCAACACCAGGCTTATCGTCCACTGACTAATGCCGGCAAACGAGACAATCAGCTTAAAGTCCATCTGAGGGACAGAGCACTTTGCAATGGACCAATGAGACAGATCGTCGTCAGTTCGGCAATCTAACCAAGCCGAGACGGCTCGAAAGCAAGTGTGTGCGCCATCCTGCCAGAACCGATGCAAGCAGATCGCAGGTAAATGGTAAATCGCAGGTAAATGGTAAATGCTCGCAGGTAAATCGCTCTCCTACCCACTGCTCAATCGCAAGAACGCCCAATCGGAACGGACATGAGACATCGAAAAAAGCTCAACAGGAACAGGTTCAAGCCTCTCCGTGCGCTGGGACAAGGCTTCCCGGCGTTTGAGTGCGTTCTCATCCCAGCAAAACGAGGCTGTTTCAGGTGCTGTTCGTGGAGCAAAACACTGGGTTTGCCGTGAATAATGCATTAAGGGGGCGATGGGAAAACGAACGCCTTTGAAGCTTTTGTTTAACGCCGGGCGCGCTTTTCCAACCGAAAGGCATTCTTTTCACGACGATTATAATTGTTATGATTGTTATTATCATTATTGTTACCATCGCCAGCGTGGGCTATCTGTGAGGTCGGGCCACGTATGCACAAAGCTCTCTAATGTACAAACAGATGGGCTTTATTAAAATGGTAATGCGATCGACGTACAGAGCATTTAACTCGGAAATGACTAAACCCGTGGACGCTCTCAAAAGGCTTCGTGTTTTGATTCCGATTCAAGTTAACAACGTTATGTTCCATAAAACTCATAATCGGAGGGCATTCATTTACACTTTCACCTTCATTAGCCTAATCTTTTAATTTGCACGGCTCGCTTGTACCATTCAAAGTTCTGTTCGTATTATTCATACTTTTCTATAACATAACGGACACGTTACACTGATGCATGAAACATTTTTAGGTAATTACACGACTTCCTTGTACAACGATAATTACAGCTTATGTAATTATCCGTTATGATGTGCGAGGAAGGGGTGCAGCATCGTGGAGTGTACACCGTTTGCCAATTAATAGTTTTAGTCACGTGACGGTATATTGTACTGCATTGTCTTGGCCAGCTGCTCCGTGAGTGTTAAAGGCAGAAGTCTGTTTGTCTGGGTCTTCTCGTCCGTTCAACCCCCTTGGTAGTGCCCAAACTTGAATGCTGGACGTAATGTGTGAACTGACCTCTGAATTTTTTTTGGTTTGAGCCACACTTTCGGACACCTGAACGGAGCTGGGGAAACTGAGACCTCCAAACGGATCTTCAAGACATCGTTTAGGGGCACGTGAGGGTGGGCCCGAGGTACGAGATAGGAGACCTCAAAGTTTCTGGTCCACCACCGAGTTGCTGATGAGCATATCTGAATGGAGTGGAGAAAGCGAGTGGGGATTCTGGAGGAGTCTTGTAAGGCCGGTAGAGGTCTGTACGTACGGTGCGGTTTCTGACATTTATGTTGTTTTAATAAAGGTCATTCACAAGGAAAAGTTGCGAAACAAACAAACTCAACACCACACATGAGGTACCAAATATAAGATGTCATTAAACACACAAACAGAACAAGAAAATGAATATAAAAGAAAAGAAAATTGCACAGAAACAAAAACATATTTCCTTGTGGTAGACCAAGAGCACCCCTGATCCAGTGCCTTGTGGTAGACCAAGAGCA
>CM068967.1:7121155-7136720 GCA_035128595.1 Eptatretus atami | reverse complement strand
ATTGCCTTGTGAAAAACCTAGAGCACCCCTGATCCATTGCCGTGTGATAGACCCAGAACACCCCTGATCCAGTGCCTTGTGATAGACCAAGAGCACCCCTAAGCTGTAAGTGAATGAAGAAAATGCCTCTTACTGTAACCTCCCCTCCTTTGCACGTTGTTTGCCTCTCCTATAACACATAGAAGCCTCTTAAGGATGAAAATAAACACGAGCCCAAACCAAGTGACCAAAAACTGATCACATCGTTCCACCCCACAATGACTTTTGCAGCACTCACACTCCTCTGAAAAGATCTTTGTTTTTTGGGGGTTTTTTTTAGAGGGGGGGGGGGAGTTACCTGAAAAACTCTGTCTTTCCGGTCCTGGGTTGCTTCACGTGTGTTCCTGGTTCGTGATTTCCTCCCTCCAGCAAAGCTAAGTTGCCCAGACCACGTACATCGTGTTTTACTGTTACATTTTCATTCCTTTGTTGATGGTCGTATTTTCGTCCAATTTTCGGTACCTAGTTGTGTTGAATTGTTGAATTTGTATCCCTGGAAAGATCCAGCCACCTCGTGTAGGACTGGGCTAGTCGGATTGTTCCTTCTGCCACAGTTTTTGACCGCATGTGCTTCGTTTTTGCTCCTTTTCTCCAAGGTATTGTTACTTCTGATCCCTCAGTTTAATCCTTTCCCCCTTCTCGCTCCAAAAAAATACAAACGAAAAAACACTCTGTTTCAGTCAACCCCCCCCAAAAAATTCCAAAACAACAAGAAAAGCGAAGTCAATCGAGCACCATCGCAAATCCCCATACTTCCCACCAAAAGGAAAGTTGAAAGACGACAAAAAGTTCCACTAGGAATGACCCAATATCAAATTTTCAGTTGAAGAAAATCTTCTGTTTTGACCCCTGTGACCCCAAATCCCGTGGGGCATGAATCCAAAAAAATCATTACATGTACCATGTGTCCCCCAATGTTGATTACAAGACAGATCACCGTTTAGGAGGGGATATCGTGATGGATAGACAGACAGACAAGACAGATCCCCCATTTAAAAACAAATAAATAAAAGCTTGAGGATAAAAACAGAAAAAAACCCTCTGATTCCGCAACTGGACCAAATGGCATCAGCTCACATGTCCTAAAAACCTGCTCTGCTGCTCTTGCACTTTCCCTCACTGCCCTTTTCACCCTATAATTTGCCTTCGGTCATCTTCCATCTGCATGGAAGTCAGCCTACATCACTGCATTACATCACAAAAAAGGTGCAAAAACGGATTCCCTGAGCTATAGACCAATTTGCTTTCTTCCAACCGTCAGCAAGGTAATGCCAGACGGTCCTTTCGGAGAGTTGACATCATTGCAGTTGATGTCAACATCATTGCAGTTGACATAAAATAATTCCTTTTCTCCAACAACCTAAACTCACGTAATTAATTCGGATTCAGACCAGGTAACTCTACCTTCAACATGCTGCTTCTACTCTCACAACATTGGATGGAGGCCCTCTCTGACATCCCACCTTGCTCTCCGATCTCTAAGTCTCAGGCTTACTCCACAAATGGCTTGCTGACTTCCTTTACTCTCGTAGCCAATGTGTTGCTATCAATGGAATCCTTTCTTCTCCTCTCCCTGTCAAGGCTGGAGTGACACAAGGCAGTGTATTAGGCCCCATTCTATTCCTAATCTTCATCAACGGTCTCTCTGACTCCCTGTAAAATCTCGTTTATCTATTTGCTGATGTCTCAAACCCTCTGCCATGGCATCCCTCATCCTTCAGCCAGGTAGGCTGCAGCCTCTTCCCTCACTTCAGACCTTAAAAAAAATCACAAACTGGTCAAACACTTGGAATAATTCCTTCAATCTGGACAAATCTCACATTCTCACGATCTCTCCGAAAGGACCGTCTGGCAAACCATCGCATCTACTTTCTTAACAACCCTCTTGAGGAAGTTCAGTCATTCAAACTCCTGGGTTTCACGATCAGCCATGATCTTTCTTGGACAAACCACATTTCAAAATCGGCCTCCAAAGCCAACTGGGCATCCTCCGTTGTGCAAAGTCCTTCCTTGACACACCTGAGCTTTTATCTACTGACAAGGGCTTCATCTGCAGCTTGATGGAATACTGCTCTCCCTTCTGGGCTGGTTCCCCTGCCTCACAACTTGCTCAGCTTGATGCCATGGAAACCAAGGCCTTCAAGATTATTGGAATCTGCTGCGATAAAGCTGAGTCTATGAGCCAATCGCTTCACCATCGCAGAGAGGTCGGTGGTATCTCTGTCTTCGACTGCCTCCTTTCTCGTCTTGCATCCTCTGCTCTCTCCGTGCTTTGTCCCCTCAAAGTTTCTGCAGGGTGCACGTGGTCCACCAGCAATCCCCTTCTCATGAAAATACTTAAATCCAGGATCACTGATCACCTCCACTCATTTGTTCCTCCTTTTTTTTCCACCTGTGGAATCAACTTCCACATTCTCTTCAATGTCATTCTTCCCTCCAGGTCTTCAAAACAGCTCCATCTCAATCATGCCAATCCAAAACCATGATCTATTCTACCCCATTAAACAACCCCTCCTTCCAATCCACCCTTGTCCCACCCCACCCCACACACACACACACACACACACACACACACACTTTTCAGTTGTTATTTCTTGAAAATTGCTTATGTATACATCTTATCCACCTCCCTGCATTTCCCATACACGTCATCCTTATCCGCATCCTCTATTGTCAATCTCTATTTATTTTGTATCTCGGCCCTGCTGTTGGCTTTTCCCCTTTCTCTTTCTGTTGTTCCTTTTTTCTGTTGCATCCTGATCCGTTATTTGTTCTCGCTCTTCCATGAGCTATGACTCTGTGTACAAAATGAAAATAAGAAAAAAAATACAATACAATAAAATAAAAAGAACCTCAGGGGGGTTCGATGAAGTCTGTATGAAAACAAAATGGAATGATAATAATCAAACACCCAAACTGATCTTATACTACACAAAGTCAAAACCAAACAATATAAAGTGAAGGATGTAATCTGTAAAACAATAAAGTGGGCAAAAAAATGAGCATGCTCCCCACCGCTATACCTCAACGCCCCCACCCCACCCCACACCACCACCATCCACCAATCCAACTAAGGTAAGGGTGAAGATGAAACTCACATCAAATCTGTCCAAATTTAGCCACAATGCTCTTTTCGTGTTCGTGCCTGCGATGTAAAACATCCAAATGGCTGCCCCGCTCCAGGATCGAATCCGTCGGTATCCGGTTCAAAACCCACTCGCTTCGTGCACAGCCTTTCCCAGCCTTGGGGAGAGGGACCGTTTTGGCATACGAGAGGGCCTGCACGGCACACATTCACAGGAACACCCAATGGTCATGTTCGTGCCTGTCACTGATGAAGTGGCAATGTGTTATGATGATCGGTGCTCATGTTGAAAAAAATTGTCCCTTCCTCTCACTGAGAGGGATAGAGATGTACAGATGGAAAGGAAATAATATAAAGCAAGGAGAGGGGATAGGGGAGTGAAGGGATAGGAGAGTGGAGAGAGAGAGAGACAGAGACAGAGACAGAGAGTGAGCTGAGGGACTAGACTAGACTTGAGACTGAGACTGAGACTGAAGACTGAGACTGAGACTGAGACTGAGACGAGAGTGAGAGTGAGAGTGAGAGTGAGAGTGACGAGACAGAGACAGAGACAGAGAGAGGTGAGAGTGAGAGTGAGAGAGAAACAATCAAGCTCCACTCCACCACTCGGGTTTAAACCCCAATTTTTTTTTTCTCGCAATGCAGTGGACAACACAGAGTGGACTTACACTCACAGAGAAAAACTGGAATGGCACTCGGTAGAGCGCACACTTTCGACAGGCTAAACAGTTTATGTTTTGTTTCCCACTGATAGGCCAGATCTTCATCCGGACCTGAACCAACATCGAACCGGCTTGCTCTTTTCACTTAACCAACTCATCCACAACTTTTTGAAATATCGTGTTATATTTAATTTTTGGCCCCATCTCGCAATGGTGAAGAATCACTTACTAAACTCTCGTGTCTGGATCCGGATTCGGATCTTCACCAAAATCGAAACGATTCGGCGTGTTCATACCTCCAACCTGTCCATCAAGCATTGTCTGAATCTGTCCACAACTTTTTCAGATATCATGCATTATATCGTTTTTGGCCCTATCTCTCAAGAGTGACTAATCATTAAATAAAATTACAGTATCCGGATTCGGATCTTCACTGAAGTCCAATCAGTTCGTCCTTGTCACACAACGAACCTGTCCACCAAATTTCGTCCAAATCCGTCCACAACTTTTTGAGATATCCTGTTCACAGAAAAAGACAGACAGACAGACAGAGGTGAAAACAGAACCTCCATGCACCTTCACTGGCAAAGGTAATGAAAGGGAGCACACATAAAGGTATGTGCACAGGTAGGTACGGAGAAATAGAGACAAACCTGGTGCCTGCGAGAGACTTGCACCTGAGGCTGCTTTCCGAATGTACAAGTGGAACCCTTGCTCAAACTCAACTCCTCCTGATTTCGGATCTTGATCTCACGGCCATAGTCCTTTCGTCTCTGGAGCCTATCCTGTAAGGATGTCAGATTCCAACATGGACACCAAACACATGTATCCAGAATCAATGATTCCAACATGGAATTCAGAATCAATGCATGTGAAAAACAGGCTTGTCTGCTCCATGGGTATATAATATGATGTTTGAATAGACTGTGTCATAAGTACAGTGTGTGCAGTCCCATTTCTGAAACAAACAAAACTGTTCGTCCCAGTTCAGAGAACATATTTAAATCTCAAACTGTTCATCCTTACTCAATGAGAATATGTTATAATCTCAAACTCTTTTAACCCCATTGGTTTTGGAGAAGACAATGTCTGTGTCTAGGCAGGAAACACTCACGTGTTCATTGACATCGCATGGTTCTGGGTCCAAACGCCCAAGGTTTATCTGAAGGTCGAGTAGCCTGTAATCATGCAGAGTGTATTGCTAGAATAAGAAGAGGAAAAAGAATAAGAAGAAGACTAAGATGAGTGGGAGAGAGAACAAAAGACCAAAATGCAAAAGAAAGAGAAAGCTCAAAATCATAGAAAGCAACAGTGAAAGTTTACTTTGGTTCATAAAAAAAAAGTTACCATTACACTTTAAATTTACAGTTAATGGACAACTGGAAGGGCACTTGGTAGAGCACATACTTCCACCATGCAATGCCCGATTCAGTAGAACATATCAGGCCCAATAAACGTTTGAAGTATCACGAAATATATATATATATATATAAACATAGAGTTTTTGGTCCAATCTCTCAATGGTGAAGAATCACTTTAGAAATTAAAAAAAAAGTCTCGTATCCGTATCTGGATTCGCATCTTCACCAAAATTGAATAGATTCGTCCTCGTCACACACCCAACCTGTCCACCCAGTTTAGTCCGAATTCGTCCACAACGTTTTGAGATATCGTGCTACATATCGATTTAGTCCTATCTCTCAATGATGAAGAAACACTTAAAAATTATATATAGGATGTGGATGCGGATCCGGATCTTCACCAAAATCTAATCAGTCCGTCCCCGTCACACACCCAACCTGCCCACCAAATTTCATCTTAATCCGTCCGCAACTTTTTGAGATATATTGCACACAAACAAACAGGGGTGAAAACATGACCTCCTTCCACCTTCGGTAGTGGAGGTACGAAAGAGGCAGCACAGCATAGGTCAGCAAAAACGATTAATTGTTTTTTAATATACTAGTACGTGCGTGGCCGTACGTGCAAAAAAAAACAAAAAAAAAAACTTTCAAACCGCGAGCCAGAAACAACAACCACACAGGCCGTTCCTTCGCTCTCGCGTGCCCGTACGTGCGTGGCCCGGAAGTTCGCATATCGCAGTTACGATTATTCGCAATTTAGTTTTAATGGCCAATTATTCAATTAGCGCCAACGTATTTTGCCTTTTCGCAATGCCGTCGCAAGGAAAAACACAAGAGAAGAGAAGAGGAAAAAAAATGTACGTGCAAAAAACATTTTTAAAACAACCACACAGGCCGTTCCTTCGCTCTAGTAAACGACGACTGGATTGGGGTATTTGTGTTTATCTATAAATGCGCATAAGAAATCGAGAAATTATTAGAATACACGAAGTCATCACTTTCCGGAAGTCCGTACGTTGTAACCCGTGATGGGGAACGCGGCTGAGGTTCTCTTCCCCATCGGCCACGCCCACGCAGCAACGTGTCTCGTCATTGGTTGGTAAATAAATGGCCATAACTTGGGAAGCACTTCTCCGATTAATATCAAACCTTGAAAAGGCACATCCTCAGGTCCCCAGCAATATACCTGGCAAGTTTCAATTAGATCGGACCAGTGGTTGTCGAGAAACAGCGGTCACAGACACACACACACACACACACACAGATTGCTGGAATTATAGATGACAAATTGCTACTTGGTAAATGAGATTGCCCCCATGATGATCGCTGGTGGACACGTAATAAACAAGTACTAAAGTATCACGTTTAGACGAAATGGTCATCAAAAATTAAAACACTTCCCTCCTGCGGATGTAACTTGTGACGCATCAAAAAAGTCCAAATGGCACTGCAGTAGTCAGACCGACACTATATTCGATGAGCAAACTGGATTTGAGCAAATCTAACGACTATTTGTTTGTGTGTGAAGGGTTATCCTTACAAGAGCTTCACAAAGTCTTTATTTGTCACCAAGAGAATGACCAATCTTTTAATAATCACCATCATAATCATGAATGTAATCAACTCCAGGCTCACCTTGAATGAACAATCTTTGATCTGGGAAGCTGAAGTGCCGCTATTGGAAGGAGCGATAGAAGCCGATGTTTTCTCTGCTCCGACCGTGCTCTTCTCTTCCTCTTCCTTTTCATCTTCGTCTTCATCTTGGAGCGTTTTTGTCCCAAAAGCATCTCCGGATTGAAAGTTTTTTCCTTCCCCATGTTGCATTTTGAATTCCTCTGTCTTCGAACAATCATTTTCTTCAAACTTCAAATTCAAGCCTTTGAGACATTTCTTTCCTCCTCCTCCTCCTCCTTCCATTTTGGTTTCTCCACCATCACCTTCATCCGATCTCGTCACAATGGCAGAGTTCTCGTTCGATTTCGCATTCGTGTTGTGAAGATTTTCGTGTTCGCTTTCTGCTTTCTGGGTGGAGTGAAACACACTATTAAGTGACTATCTTTACTGCATTTATTTCACATTTTTGATTATCGATTATTTCGGTATTTGTCGAGAAAAGGGGAAGACAAGAGCAATGGGTGGTGTAAAGAGGAGGGAGGTTGGGATTGGTGGTGTATAAAACCATTATTAATTGGCTTCAAGAAACTCGTTTTCGTTGTGTCTCAGAATTTGTGTTTATTAAACACTCTCAAAGTTATCCAATCACCCTGTGCAAAACGTCGAGACAGGATAATGTCCATGATCCAGCTATGCCAAGGCCTTTCTGGATCATGACTAAGTATGAGCACCATGGTCTGATATGAAAAGTCATTTAACTTACAGTTGCCTGGAAAAAGTATTCACCCCCTACCAATAATGGCCCATCGAGATGAATTACATATTATGTAGAAACAATTTTTCCAAGTTAACTTTTTTTTTTGATTAATAACTGAAGAGATCAAACTAAACACTGTTATGGTTGAAGGAGGTCACATGTCAGGAATACCTGCAAAAAAAACATGTAAAAATCAAAATTCACTGGTTGTAAAAGTGTTCACCCCTTTGGTCAGTACCTGGTGGAAGCAACGTGAGCAGCAATGACTGCTGTGAGTATGCTTGGGTAGGTCTCCACCAGCTTTGCACAGCAAGATGGTGAAATCTTTACCCATTCTTCACGTGAAAATTGCTCTAGTTCTGCCAAGTTTGATGGGGATCGTCGATGGACTGAAATCTTCAATTCTCGCCATAGAATATTCAATTGGGTTCAAGTCAGGACTTTGGGCCACTCAAGAACATTTCCTTCTATTCAGCCACTCCAGTGTGGCTTTAGCTTTGTGCTTCGTGTCATTGTCCTGCTGAAATGTGAATCTCCTACCCAGTTTCAGATTCATGGCTGACTCAAGCAGGTTTTCATCAAGGATTCTCCTGTACTTTGCATCGTCCATTGTCCCTTCTATCTTGACAAGCTTAAACAGTCCCTGCTGATGAAAAGAAGCCCCATAACATGATGCTGCCACTACCATGTTTGAAGGCATAGATGGTGTTGACTGGGTGATGTGCAGCGTTAGGATTGAACCAGACATAACACTTTGAATTTAGACGAAAACGTTCAATTTTTCTCAACTGACTACAACATTTTTCTCCACATACCTGCAGTATCATTAAGATGCTTTTTTTTCGCAAACTCCATACGAGTGTTT
This sequence comes from Eptatretus atami, assembly GCA_035128595.1. Classification (NCBI taxonomy): domain Eukaryota; kingdom Metazoa; phylum Chordata; class Myxini; order Myxiniformes; family Myxinidae; genus Eptatretus; species Eptatretus atami. The sequence continues at coordinate 7,128,334 of CM068967.1, read as the reverse complement.
AGATGAGTCTTTTTCAGTAATGGCTTCTTTCTCGTCATCTGTCCATAGAGGCCAGCTTTGTGAAGGGAACGGGATATTGTTGATTAACAGTAACACTGACAACCCCATCTCGGACATAGAGCCTTGCAGATCTTTCAGTCGTTGTTGGATTTACAGTGATGCCCCGAACCAGTTTCCTGCTTGCCCGGCTGCTGAGTTTGGATGGGGACCTGATCTGCGTCGAGTCTGGGTGGTATGATATGTCTTCCGCTTCTTAATGATGGAATTCACAGTGCTCAGAGATAATGAGTGACTTTGAAATCTTCTTATAATCCTCTCCTGAACAGTTCTTCTCCACCACTTCACGTCTGACTTCTTTGGAAAGCTCCTTGGGTCTTCATGTTTGCATTGTTGGTTGACCAAGTGAGTTGCACCTTCAAACACCTTACATAAGTGGGGAGATTAATTTACAAGTTAAACCACTGATTACATACAGGTGAAACCTGTTACACTTATTTTGTAACTTTTCAAACAAATAATTTCCTCCTGAAGTGATTTAGGTTTCATTAGGCAAAGGGTTTGAATACTTATGCAATTGAGAATCATCCGATTTTCTCTGTTAATCAAACTTATTCACATTTTGTCTGAATTTTTTTTTTTTTACCTTTATTACTTTGGAGTAGTTTGTGAAGACCTTGTATATGAAATTTAATTTGAAATAATCATGAAATAAGCTCAGGTGGCATCAAAATGTGAAAACTTTGGAGATGGGGTGAATACTTTGTTGGGGGGCAGGCCACTGTACTTTTTTCAAAGAATGCACCATTTCTTCCAGAAAATTGTTGAAATAAAAAATAATCTTTTGGTATCCACATATTTATTTCTGTGGTTTGCAGTGGAACAAAACGAAAAAAGCTGAAGAAAATTACTAAATCTTAGCTTATTCCACACAGAAATCCTAAAATGGCCCCAGACAATATTTTGGCACCTTTTAGAAGTCGTTAGAAGTAATTACATTTCAAGCAGGTGATTCTCCTTTACTTTGGAATTGAACTCACCTGTGGTGATTTCAGGTGCCTGCAATATAAAAAATCACTCATTCAACCAGTTTGAATAGAGAAAAGGAGTCATTCTGCTGTTTCGTGTCACTGTGTGTACCGCAATGAGCATGGAGAAAATAAAGAAAACCAGAGAATTGTCTGAGGAGGTCAGACACAAGATTGTAGCCAAGCATGGACAATCTCAAGGCTACAAGTCAATCTCCAGAGAGCTTGATGTTCCTGTGTCCACCGTACGCAAATGTTATCAGGAAGTTTAAGGCTCATGGCACTGTGGCCAACCTCCCTGGACGTGGCTGTAAGAGAAAACTTGATCGAAGATTGCAGCGAAGGATTGTTCGAATGGTGGAGACAGCACCTCGATCAACTGCCAAACAGATTCAAGCTGACCTTCAGACACAAGGTACGACAGTTTCAAACTCGCAACATCCGTCACCAACTCAATGAAAGGGGTTCTATGGTAGGAGACCCAGGAGGACCCCACTGCATGAGAGAGAGAGAGAGAGAGAGAGAGAGAGAGAGAGAGAGAGAGAGAGAGAGAGAGAGAGAGAAAAGAAGAAGCCTGACTGGAGTTTGCCAAAACACACCTGAATAAGCCAAAATCCTTCTGGGAGAATGTCCTGTGGACAGATGAGACCAAATTAGAGCATTTTGGTAAAGAACATCATTTCTATATTTACAGAAAACAAAATGAAGCCTTCAAAGAATGGAACACCTTCCCCACAGTCAAACAGGAGGGAGGTCAGTGATGTTTTGGCCGGTTGCTGGTGCTGCCTCTGACACTGGGGCCTTGGAATGGTGCATGGCATCATGAAATCAGGAGATTACCAAGGAGGCATTTTGGAGTGCAATGTTCAACCCAGTATCAGAAAGCTGGGTCTCCATCGAAGGTCACGGGTCTTGCAGCAGGACAATGACCCCAAACACACTTCAAAAAGCACCCAAGAATGGTTCAAGCCAAAACACTGGACTGTTCTGAAGTGGCCAGCAATGAGTCCAGGTCTAAATCCCATTGAACACCTGTGGGGAGATCTGAAAACAGCAGTTGGGAGAAGGCACCCTTCAAATTTGGGGGAACTGGAGCAGTTTGCATAACAAGAGTGGGTCAAACTGCCAGGAGAGAGGTGTACGAAGCTCATTCATGGATATAGGAAGCGCTTGACTGCAGGTATTTTGTCCAAAGGTTGTTACCAAATATTAAATCTAGGGAGTGAATAATTTTATCAATGCCATTTATTTTTATTTTCTGATTTAAAAGGATATATTAAGTTCTGAATCAAAAATAAAGGTTCTGTAATATTAACAGTGAAATAAAGACTTGTGGAGACAGAATACTTTTGTCAATTTCAACATACTTTTGGAGAAAATTGTGTGTTATTTGAAAAAAGTGCAAGGGTGACAATAATTTTGGCCACGTCTGTATCTTGCTCACCGACAGACAAAAAAAAAACAACAGACAGATGGGGTGAAAACAAAAACTCCGTCCATCTTCGGTGATGGAGGTCGTAACAGCAGTGATCTGGTAAAGACGTAACGTAAAGACTTTGCAGACCCAGCGGTCGTCAACCTGTTTGCCTGCTCGAGAAGGTTGATCTGGAGCAGTACAAGGCATTCAAAGACCAAACGGTAGACCAAAGCAAGCCTTTGAGAAATCACACAACGAGGAACATCATTTTGAGAGAGGTATACAGCATAATACAAGGTTACCGGGTGTTCTCATTGAAAAGTGACTGCTCTCTCTTTTCCAAGTACGAAGAAATCGTACGTAGTCGGCTTTACGTGTCCATTAGAAGAATGGCGTGCTCCAACATGTAGACCCCTTCCCCCACGTTTAACATCGGTATACACTCGAATGTATTCTCGTGACTCCATTTGTACATGTGACAAACATTTGCAGAATTTGTAAAAAAAAAAATAAATAGAAAAAAGTATTCTAACATGTGAGCACAGGTCCTTGAAATAATAACACAATACCTCAAATCGCTTCAGTTTCTGCACTTTCCTGTACATGTTGAGGTATGAAGTTTTTCCTTCATCCGTCCTGCCGAGTGACATCACATTCATCTTGACAAAATCCTTCCTGGCTGTGACACCAACGTGCGAGGTGCGTCTTTCTGGAGCCGGGAAGAGGAACATCGACTCGGACGATACATGTGGGCTCGGGCAAGACAGAAAACAAAAACAAGAAAACAACTCAATACGGAAACTGTGGAGGCAATAAATTCCAAACACTAGGACTGATTGAAGGACCAAAAAAAAAAACGTCAAGTTATCTTTGGTCCTCATTGGGACTCAAAAATCAACAATCCCTCACGACCCCAAATCAATATTGAAATGATTGGTAAATTAATGGCAACAAAGCATCACCGTTCGGTATGAATGGTCAGTGATATCACTAACGAGAAGGGCACTCGGTAGAGCGCATACCTCCGCCACGTAATGCCTGATCCACGAGAACATCTCGGGGCCCAATACATGTTTGAAATATCATGCCACATATCGTTTTTGGCCCAATCTCACAATGAGGAATCACTTTAAAAATTAAATATTTCTCGTATCCAGATCCGGATTCGGAGCTTCACCAAAAATTGAATCAGTTCGTCCTTGTTACACACCGAACCTGTCCACAAAATTTCATCCGGATCCGTCCACAACTTTTTGAGATATCCTGAACACAGACAAACAGAGCGAGGTGAAAACATCACCTCCTTCACCTTCGGTGGCGGAGGTAAGAAAGAGTCGTTTTAAGGTAAAGGTGTTGCTTTTGCATGAAATTTGAGGTGGTGGGAGGAGGGGCTGAATGCAGTGTCCCGTGACAATGTTTGCTGATAGACTGTGAACGGCTGAGTGCACGAGTAGGTGGCTACATGAGAGACGGGGCAATAGGAGGAGTGCAAAAGGGCAAGGGACACACACAAAAAACCAAAAAGAGACAAAGACGGACTCGGGGCCATCAGCTGAGAGCCGTTCCGTCATCAGGATTTGGACCCTTCAAACACAATGTGCTGGGAGCTGCCGGTCCACCACAAAGATGCTCGTCGCGCAACGCATAACCTTTGATAGGAGGATAAAAAGGGAGCATAATAAAACATGGTAATCTTCATTGCGAGGATAGAGATGACAAAAGAGAAGGATGGAGGTGAAGGGTATTGGGGAAGCGAGCAGGGAGGCGTTGAACAGAATAAGTTGGAGCGAGGCTCGGGGTTGCTCCTCGTTTTTTTTTTGTTGGAACACAACAAAGCGTGTACCGCGATACATGAGCAACCATTCAAGGTACCGAGTGCATCCACAATGTGTACGTCTCGCTTGGATCTATGAAAGCTGAGCAATTAAAATGCCTCCCCAGCCCGGATCCCAAATCCATGGACAACGCCATTTAAGCTGTTAACCGTGGAGTACAAAAGGGGGACATTTTGCTTTCAGGGAAAGCTCAACATAAAAAAAAAAAAAATGGGCCACGCTCTTAACGACACGTGTCACAGCAACAAAAAGTTTCATCAGGAATCCTGTGAGCCTGCCGTCCCTGGATTGTACCATCGCCATGACGGACTGACTCGCAGCCATCCGACGTGATGTCATCTCCTTAACCAGGTGAACACAAATGTCTCAGTCCGTGGACACCTGACAAATGTACCCAGATCGCATGTCGAGCCGTGCTGGAGCTGGACCTCTCGGCTATCCTCTAGGTGCGTGTGTGCGTACCTCTCGGCCAGGACACTTGACAATTTGGGGGGTTATGACGTGCAAGATATATGGTGACGGCGCTGGAAAAAATACTGACGTCCCCAATAAATACCCGATTCCTTTCCCGACACGAGAGGTTCCCCCCGATTCGATCTCCCATGGAAACGTTGGCCCACCTTCAACCGCACACGCCGTGCTCGGATGGCTGGCCGCGTGCACAAATGGGAAACTAGGGGAAGCCCTGACAGATGACATGTACCCTGACCAAACCGTGGATCATCAAGTAAACCAGTGTGAATGGGGAAAGTCCTCGTGGGGGTATTGGAGCAATCCACGGAGCCAAAACCGACGCCATCGCCACTACTACTACGACAACTAATCCACATACCCGCCTGAGGGGTGTCGCGACCCCCTTGGGGGGTTGACCGTTTTGCGCTTGGTTCACGTGGGACAGGGGTTAATGCGAGATTGGGGCAGCAATTTGGAATTTGCTCAGGGTGCTAGTGATAACTCGCCTGGTCTCCACGAACGACACCATGGGGATACACTTAACGTCCACCAACGAATGTCAGCAGACGGGACGCACAGTTTAACGTCTATCCGAGGGACGGCACACACATTGATGAATGACCCTGCCTGTGAAACGCCGGGATGAGTTTACAGCTGGGTCGGGATTCAAACCCAGGCTACACAGCTCAGAGGTGTGTGTGCGTACCTCTCGGCTATCCTCCAGGTGCGTGTGCGCGTACCTCTCGGCCATCCTCTAGGCCATCCTACCAGCAGCTGACATCATCACTTGGCTGTTAAACCTCGATCTGGACGTGTCAGCCGTTTATAAGAAGAATCGAGAAGTTTCCGTTGCAAAAGCAATCCTGCGGTGCTCGGATGAGCAAACCCAAGTGTAAAACGATGCAAATAGAGGTCATAACAAAAACAAGACACCAACTGATTACCTCGTTTCACTGTAGTCGACATATTCGCCTTGCTCGTGCTTGTGACGGCCGAAGATTGCTTTGAAGTCGAGACGTCGTCGAGCATGGTGAAGCTATCTTCCTTCACAGGATCATCCGTTGTACCTGCTCCTCTGTGTGGGTCAAGTGGAACCCGGATTTTCTGTCGCGCCAGATCACGCTCAGGGGTTTCGGCAAGTGGAATCACAGCCGGCAATTTACCGTCACTCCGGCTCGTTTTCGAGCCGTCATAAGTTATTCCTTCGGCTTCGAGGCTTTCTCGAGTCGCCCGGTTATATTCTTTCTCCAAAAGTGCATTCGGCATACAAATGCCGCTTTCACTGGAACTGGTCCTGATGGTCGCGGGGAGACCCTGGATGTTGTTCTCCCAGGGTGGTTGGTGAGAAGCCTGCATCGGATGGCTCACAGCACACACCGCCGAACCACTTGAAGACCGCACAACCGCTTCTCCTCTCAAAATTTCAACTCTTACATCCTGGGGTTGGAACAACATCTGAGAATGCACCTGTTGCACGGCTGGTGTCGTGTGACACTCAGGTGTCTCATGTATTACATACTCAGGGTAGGGGTTTATACCCATGGTAGTTGCTCGGCCGGTATAGGGGTGGCGAGTTGCGTTGCTAAAATGAGGGACTCCATTCCTGTTTGCCTCAATTTCACACGTTTCTAGAACATCCGTCTCCAAGTCCAACTCTTCAAGACTGTCTCGTTCAATGTGCGGAGTTTCCAACCCACCTGCGATCGAGTCCCATCGAGTTGCAGCATCTGCTTCCCGGACATTTCCGCAACGCAGGTCCACTTCACCACCTCCCTCTAGGAGCAGCACACCAGAAGAGCAGGAGGGGCAGCCAAAGGGTCGAGACGACCCGTTCCCCACCACGGCACGAAGGCGTCCTCCGGTGGCGAAGCGTGCCATCGCCTCGGGATGGTATTCCTCTGGAGATTTCGGCGTTATCAATCGATAATGAATCTCTTTACTGTGCTGCAAGTTTGTCTGCACGACACGCTGTTTTTCCGTGTCCGAGTGAACGCGAGTTCCTGTGTTTTTGTCTGCACGCACTGCGTATCTCACTCGACGTTGTTTTGGTTCTGCTCTTGCCTGGTTCTGACTGCGTCCATCATCCCGAGGGTGTGTTGTTTCGTGGATGAGAGTTCGCACACTACGAGCATCCGACTGTGCTTTTGTTTCTCGAAACCTCTTGTCCGCCCTTGCCTTGTTCATTCTTTCTTCATGTCAGTGTCTATGATTGCAAACATAATTGATTCTGCACAAATTCTTCACTCCACTCAATCTTCGCTCTTTCAGAAAGACCGAAATCCAAATCATTCAGCTGACCGCTCTTCTTTCCAAAACCTGCAAGGAAATGCAATTCACAAGGAATGCCGTTTTGCAGCGTATAGTGTTGTACATTGTTGTACAGCATCCTACTGTCCAGTCTAATTATTCACAAAAAAGTGTAACTGACCAATTATAATTAGTCTTCCAT
>CM068967.1:7071002-7110365 GCA_035128595.1 Eptatretus atami | reverse complement strand
GAAAGGGGAAAGGTCGAGTGCAAAAGGTCATGGGCGGAACGGGAAACATCGAGCGTGGGAGGTCTTAAGGGGGATGGGAAAGATTGAGAGGAAGAGGTTATGTAGCTTAGACAGTGATGTAAGAAAAAGTATTATGCAAAAATATTTTTCAAAAATTTCTTTTGGATGTTAAAATGGTAATATTAAATATTATCATTCAGATTATCATCATCACCGCTCTGTCTGTCCCTGTACCTTGCGTCACCGAATCGGTACCGGTGTCCGAGCGGACCATTCCCCAAATATACAAATCACAGCGCGAACCCACCGTTCCGATTTGGAAAGAAAAATTACTTAAAGTGGCTTTTGCATCAAACAAATAGCAAAGTAGACATTCAAACTCATGTAGACACCTGAACCAAGTACACATGCAGAAGATTCAAAGTAGACATTTGGTTCACCCGAACCAATAATATTAGAATCACAAGTAAAAACATTCTGCTAAAGTGATATAATCAGTTCCAATAGTTCACAGACACAGAATCCCGCTTCCTTCTTTACATTATCCTTCCAAGTTCGGGTTTCCTTTTTTTCATTCTCGACTCCACACCACACACCCCAAAGAAAATAATAGTACAAATCGTTTTGTCTGCACTAGATTCTCCCAAAATTAAGTTTGTATTATTTCCTCAATTCCATCCGATTTGAACTTAATTTCCAAAATAACACGCAGTTGAGTGCATTGTGTGTGGACAGACCATACGTACATGTTCCCTTTAATGTAAATCACCACAAGCTTATCCTAAAAGGTGAGTCTGGTTAGTTTGAGTCTTCTTGTAAGAAGGTAAGAAGGACAATCATATTGATGGGGTGTTTTGCACAGAGGTGGATTGTTTAAGAGCAATTTAAAATACATTAAAAAAAAAAAATCACAATACAGCCATCTACGTATTCACAATAAAAAGGGAGTGGGACTCAAAGAAGAAAAATAAAGAGATTCAATAAAAGGAAGAAGAGTCGATATGATGATACAACATGGGGTTAAGAGAGGTGAGGAGGAGGCAGGAGTAAGATGAAAATGGAAATCAATGAAACATAAACTGCTGTGCAAAAGTCTTAGACACATTCGGGAGTTAAAATATATGGGTGGTAAATAGAGAAACATCATCTGTAATTGACAAACCCAGGACTGGAAGACCCAAAAGGTTGTCTAACAAGGATGAGAAATACTTGAAGATGATATTCTTAAGGAACAGGAAGAAGACGAGCATTGAATGGACACCAAAGCTGCAGAAGGCTCAGGTGTTGTTGTCCATCCCTTAACAGTACGAAGGTGACTTTTGAAATCAGGACTTAAAGGATGTGTTGTAGTGAGAAACCTCTGTTAAGAAAAGGGAACAAGACACACACAAATAGCCACAAAAACACACAAATTGGACAGTGTTCATTTTGGACAATTTTGAACAAAAAACAAATTGGACAATGGTCAAAGTGCTTTGGACAGACGAGTCAAAGTTTCAGTTGTTTGGATCTAGCCGATAGACTATGTGAGAGACGATGAAAAACTGAAACTTGGAAAGAGCCTTACTTGAAGACAACAATTAAGTATGGAGGAAGTTCAATTCAGGTTTGGGGGTTATATCCTCATGTGGTGTTGTGAAATTGATGGAAAATTGACTGCAGCAAGGTACAAACAATTTTTAACCAACCACACCCTGGTGGTGCAAGACTTATTGATCCAAAATTCATTTTAATGCAAAATTGTGATCCAAAACACTCAGCCGGAATAATTAAAACTCATTTGCAAAAGAAAGAGGAATCTGGAGTCCTTCAACGTGTGGAATAGCTCACTCAAAGCCCAGATCTCAATGTTATTGAAGCTGTACAAGACAATTGGACAAATAAAAAGTAAAAAGAATCCCAGCAACTTAGATGATCTTTGGAAGGTCTTGTAAGAAGCATGGAACACCATTCCACAGGAGTTTGTAACAAAATTATTTTTGAAAGTGTCCCTTAAAGAATTTCAATGGATTTGAATTAAAATGATGGACAGACTTGCTCTTGGTTTACATCAAGGTATATTGTGTATAAATTTCTTTATTCTAATAAGATTTTTTTTTTCATAAAGGTATATTTGCATTGAACATAAAGATTTTGTTTCCTAATGCATTAAAGTAGAAAAATGCAAAATGTCTAAAACTTTTACACAGCAGCATATGGGAAGGATTGTTGGGTAATCGTGACATCAGAAATTTTTACCTACATCGTATGTAGATGGCATCTAATGGAATCCAGGAGATCTTGGCTATAATACAGTGCATATTACGGCACAAAACACACATGCTCATCCAATGCCTGAACCTGTCACGCAATCACGAGAGGCTCATCATCCGAGAAACCCTGGATCGGTACGTCGTCGTCGTCGTCTTCATCTCCTGCAAAAACAAATGGGATGGGGGCCCGGGTACAAACAAAGTGGGAAGGAAAGGAAGAAGAGGATATCAAGTTAAAGACCATGCTCATGGAAGAGTGGGAGTCGAGACTTGTTTTGTAATCGAGGGCCTACAATCGTAAGTGAGAGTTGTATGAGACAGTGAAGCAGTGCAGAGCAGCGAGAAAGATGCTCGTGATGTTTCGTACCGAGATAGAGTGTTGCCGAACCATTGCGAGAATTGTAGTGAGAGTTGGCATCGATTACTAGTCTGGAAAAGCGAAAGCGCCTGCGTAGCATCAAGCAGGCTATGAACGCTGCAAAGGTCAGCAGCATGACGATCACGAGCACAGGGATCACCACTAATGCATTGTCCCATTTCTCTTCTTCATGTGCAGCTGGAGGGAAGAGGAAGAAGTAGAGAGTGAACATGTGAAACAAATAACCGGAAGGTGGGACTTGGAGAAGGATGCGCACGGGTTCGATGAGGACTGTGTGCATTGAGGAGAAAAACTCAAATGGGGAAAAACATTAATGCTTGTTTATCACAGGCCTGACCACACTTACAAAGCAACGGAATTCTTCAGCCATGATGGAGTTATCTACAGGAATATCCTAAAGTACCAAATCATTGAGTGTGGAAAGGAGGGGGGATGTGTGATTGGGTTTGTGGTGTTTGCAGTGTTTTGGGGAGGAGGAGGGAGGGTTGATTTTATGAGTGAATTATTTCATCAATGTAAGAAGTAATATTTCGTTTTCCAGGCCCAGCTATCAACAAGGTGAGCCACAAAAAGGCTGCCAGGACTGTACTATTACGTTTAAAACATAACACCATTCCATGACATCACATCTCGAGGACGAAAATCACGACACTTTACACCAAAGAGGATTTTAAATGGAATCATGAAGCAACTTTCTTTCTCTGTTTCTATTTCCTCTTCTTAACACCTCTGATATCACATTTTTGTTACACCTAATTTTACTCCCCATGTGATTCTCGAATCGGATTTGTCTTGTAATGCCGTGCTGTTACAGCACTTTGAAACCTTCAAACATTCTTACCCTGGAAGCTGGTCGAGGCAGCAAGGCTGCAAGTGTTGCCGTGGCGACAAGCTGCACGCACGATGAACAGGTACGTCTGGCCAGGGTTAGCACCGGTCCACAACATGTGCGTCTCCATCGTTCGCATCACATAAAGGCTTTTCTTCCATTCCACGGACGTCACGTTGACTACATAACCCTGAGGTCGGAGATTTCACGGTCACAGTATTTACAAAAATAACTTTAATGTCAGGAAGAGCATCCAGATCTTGCTTGAGTAAACTGAAGACTTGAATGAATGACATAGTGTGTTTTTTATGTGCAGGACACTGTCTATAAAGCGTCAAGACTCACAGAAGAGGAAAAGTTAGGTGAAACAAGGTAGATCGAGGAGGCTAGTAAAGGTTAAGATGAGTCACAGGAAATGTTTTGTATGAGAAGAAGAAGAAGGAAAAAAATATATAAAAGAGACGAACCCTGCTGCGATTGAAGTTTTTATCTGAATGAGCAAGATCCTCCCATACAATCATTATTTCCTTCACTCCCACGGGTACCGCCTTTACTGCTCGGGGAGCTGCCAGTGGAACTGCAGGGTAAAAGGTCAATCGACAGGAAAGAGAACTTGATTATAACGAATGCTGATCGGGTTTGAATCACCGCTCCCAAGTTTGGTGACTATTACAGACATGTTCAGGAACATCTTATTGATAAAACCATTGTACTTATAACGCTCTTTTTTTAGGCATAAGGCTGATTAGATGCCCCCTCTTGAATCAATGCAATTATAATAACCTTAAAGAGGGGTTGAACATGGATGTCCAATGTGAGAAAGAGAGAAATATCATTCAAACAGAATGCCAAGCCCGTTTAGGGGGGTACACGTATGACTGCAGCCCAAAGTACAAGTCTCTCCAAAGTATCTAAAGCTCTCCCGAAAGCAAATGCGTAATACAGTTTCCATGCTTCATAGTAGCCTTACCTGTTGCAAAATGTAGCAAATTAGATTTGATGGACCCGTTGGCCACAGACACCCACGCTTCGTATCCCTCTCCCGGTGAAAGACCATGGATTGTGGTGGACACCGACAAGTCCTTTGAGCTTACACGATATGCCCGCGCTCCAGATACCACATCATGGTCGTTTGGTTTTATCCACACGGTGTAGTTCTATGTGGATCAAATGAATGGTGATTACAAAATACCAACAACCCCATTGTGTGTGTTCACACATCTTCAGTATTGATATGACCGGATAGTTCGGCAAGTGATAGTTGTACGACAACATCCACAAGTAATAAAAAGCATTTCTTTTTTAATGTGAAAGGATGTATGGATTGGTACGCCAAAAAAGTATGTAAACAAGGTAGGGGTGGTCACAAGAAATGGGCATATGAAACCATCCCTACATGTGTCTTTGAATAGTGGTTGTTCCCTGTACATCCGTGCATCCATTTGCAATGAGAGTGAATGTTGATTGTTTCCACTGAATGTTGATTGTTTCCACTCATGAACTTAACCAGTGAAATATTAAACCGTAAAAAAAAACACACACACACACACACACACACACACACACACACACACACACACACACACACACACACACACACGTATATTGCTACGTCATTCTGAGTGAATCGTTCACATATCTTGCACGTCGCATATCAGTGGACTTGCCGACTGGGTCTGGAGGCCTCAGAAATGCAGCTGCACATCCTATCGCCCATCTTCCCCATCCTTTCCCCCCATTCCTGAGTATATTTGGACTGACGCAGCCCCGTTGGGCTGTGTGAGGTGAGGGAAAAAGAGTCGACACAACTTTTCTTTTCTCGGTACTCTTCTTCTTCTTCTCCTCCCCGGATTGAATGAGGGCTGTGTATCCTTTGTGTAAATAGGATTGTATGAGAAAGATTATGTGTTACAGTTGAATCTGCTCTTTTGAGCCTTTTACTTTCTTGCCTGTAGATACTCACATTTAATAAATAATTGTTGGTTGTTATTTCAAATCTGTCTCGGTTGTCCTTTCCTTCATTGGTCTGACACTGTACACAAGCATAGTTAGACAGAAAGTTGTACCCCACGTGATTTCCTCTCTTCGTTTATAAGTTTGTATATTGATTTCCTCTGCTAACCGGTGCTACACCTATCTGTTCCGCTCGGCAGAAGATCAACAGGTTGCGGTGCCGAGGGTGTGGCCTCTAGTTAGATTGCTGTGCCAAAAGAAAGGTATAGTGGAAACATCAAAGCGTAACTCTGCGAGGTTGGTAGTCTAAGTTAAGAGGCACTTCGGCTGTGTAAGACCGACAGCCCGTTGGACCGTAGAGTTAGTTATCTGGGGTTGTCAGCTTCAGGACCGAGTGTTTAGGAGAGACTCGAGTGCTTCCCCTCGTGGCGAGCCCCGAACCACAGGCCGTAACATATATATACATATACATATACATATATATATATATATATATATATATATATATATATATATACATATATATATTGTATCAGATTGGGGCGGTTGGGATTACACATTTTTAAAGAAGAAGAAGAAAGTGCTTCCAACCAAAAGTAAAAAACTGGATCGACTCCGCTAATTTGAGCAAAAAAGCGAGAGTAGACCTGGTGTCAAGCGACGTTTCACTGGCTTCGCAGCCGGCTTCATCACGCACGATACAGGGTTCCTCAGGCACTTTACAGCCGGCTTCCTCTATTGTGCTTAAGGATTCCGGCTGTGAAGTCTACACCTCCTTTCAAAATTTTCACCTTTTGTTGCTTTACAGCATGGAATTAAATTCCATCAAATCAGACTTTTTCCACCTTTATTTACACATCGTAACCCACAACTTCCAAGTGAAAAACAAATTCTACAAATTTCAGAAAATTAATTAAAAATACAAAACTAGAATATCTTGGTTGGAAAAGTGTCCCCCCCCCCTTCTCCCTCAGAATAGCAATTGTAAATTAGCTCAAGTGTAACCAATCACCTTCAAAATCACACACTGAGTTAATTGGCCTCCATCTGTGTTCAATTGTAGTGATTCTGATTATCTCAGGATGAAATCAGCTGTTCCTGCAGGTTTCCTCTGCTGGGTGGTGAATTTCACAACAAAGACTCAACCACGAGTCCAAGGAGTTTTCAAAAGACCTTCTTGATAAAGCTGTGGAAAGGCACAGATCAGGAGATGGATATAAGAATATTTCAAAGGCCTTGAATATCCCTTGGACCACAGTCAAGACAATCATTAAGAAGTGGAAGGTGTATGGTACCACCAAAATCCTGCCTAGATCAGGCCATCCCTCCAAACTGGATGATCAAGCAAAGAGGAGACTGATCAGAGAGGCCACCAAGAGGGCGATGGCAACTTTGAAAGAGCTACAGGCCTGTATGGCAAAGACTGGTCATTGTGTGCATGTGACAACAATATCACAAGGACTCCACAAGTCTGGCGTGAACGGAAGGGTGGCAAGAAGGAAGCCATTACTTAAAAAAGGTCACCTTGAGTCCCGTTTGAGGTATGCAAAAAAACACTCCGGAGATTCTGAAGCCATGAGGCAAAAAGTTTTGTGCTCTGACGAAACCAAGATGGAACTTTTTGGCTTAAATGCAAAACATTACATTTGGCTCAACCCAAACACAGCACATCATCCAAAGAACACCATCCCTACTGTGAAGCATGGTGGGGACAGCATCATGTTATGGGGATGTTACTCATCAGCAGTGACTGGGGCAGCAGCAGCGATAGAAGGGAAAATGGATGGAGAAAAATACATTAAAATCCTCGAGGAAAACCTGCTGCCTTCCTCAAAAAAGTTGAAATTGGGACGGAAATTGACCTTTCAGAATGACAACGACCCAAAGCACACAGCCAAAGCAACAATGGAGTGGCTAAGGAACAAAAAGATAAATGTCCTTGAGTGGCCCAATGAGAGCCCTGACCTAAATCCAATCGAAAATCTGTGGCACGACTTGAAGATTGCTGTCTATCAACGCTCCCCATGCAACCTGACTGAGTTTGAACATTTTTTTTGCAGAAGAATGGGCAAATATTACCCAATCAAGGTGTTCAAAAAGTTGGTAGAGACCTATCCCAACAGGCTCACAGCTGTAATTGTTGTCAAAGGTGCTTCTCAAGAAGAATGTCAAACTCAGGGGAGTGGACACTTGTCTAACCAAGATATTCTAGTTTTGTATTTTTAATTAATTTTCTGAAATTTGTACAGTTGTGCATCATGATGTGGAAATAAAGGTGGAAAAAGTCTGATTTAATGTAATTTAATTCCAGGCTATAAGGCAACAAAAGGTGAAAATTTTGAAAGGGGGTGTACACTTTCTATAGGCACTGTGTATATATACGTATGTGCATGTACACACACACACACACACACACACACACACACACACACACCAGCTAGTGTTTGTGGTGGTTGCGAACCCAAAACTGAGAGAGATGTAAAGTGTCATTTGTTGGAACAACCCTTGGCCCTTCATTGTCGTACGCGAAGCTATGAAGAAATGCTTACTTTGTGGAATCCTTTAAAGTTATGAAAAGTTTGAGTTGTCATGGACCTTCCCACTGTAAAATGCAGTCGAGTCGTGTTTAAACCAAGTCCTTAGCTTCAACTAATTTTGAGTTAGGCTGTCTGAAAAGAAAAAGAAGAATTACCAACAGGCTATTTTGGGTACGTCAGTTTTGTATATCAGAGTTGCTGTCCAAGAGTTTTACGAGTGCTGTTGGATGTGAAATCCTCCACATATGACTGGTGGGTACCTTATAGGTTTATAATTTTGTATATTGGTCGATTATTTTGAGGATTTTTGTTGTATTAAACCTATAGAGTGTCTGGGTCATCACTACATTGGAAGTCTACTGATTCATCATAAACAAGTCAAATCTTAATACCACAAAAGACAAGCAAGACAAAAAAAATGAATAAGAAATGGAGATGGGAAGGTATGTACAAGTTATAAGCAGAGGAAAACAAGAAATGGGAAAAGAAAGGGACAAGAATAAGGGAAGAAACTTTCAGAGCACAATAGGAAAGCAGGGAAAGAAGGCATTGAGCAGAGATAAAAACACTGAAGGACTATAGAAATAATAAAAAGGTAACTCAAAGACAAGATGTAAAAGTGACCTTCAAGGCCTGTGAGGCACCATATGCTGGACTCCATTTGAGGGTGACTGACGTCTGCGAGAGACTGGGTGAATGCAGACCATATGGTTCTACATCGTACTCCACTGTGGAACGGATGGCGAGGTTTGATGGAGGACCAACAAATGGCTTTAGGACTCTTACCTGGAGAGAAAGAAAGCACAAGATTAGGACGTCAAAGGGAAATTAAACTAGTGCAGACAAATGAGACTGAAGAATGTATGAGGCGCTGTGATGTGATACACAGCATTTGAAAAAAATACAAGGGGAGCACAAAATGTAAAATTGGAAAATCAACATCTCATCAAGATGACTGGGAGGCAATGCAAAGGTTAACTAATGGGCAATAAAAATAAAATAAAAAGCTGAAAGAGGATGGTGAAGAAGCTGTGAAAAGAGGAAGATGAGCTTTTCAAGCCAAGAAGTATGAAAACGGGTTGACATGACAACACAGAAAAAAGATAAGCATGTTTTACATTATAAATACAAACCATGAAAATGGACATTTCATGAGGAGGAACAGCGATCGTTGCATTGTGATTGACTGTCCGGATCTGTGGTCCTTTCTCCCACATACTCTGTTCGTTTTGTCCAGCGTACAGGCCAAATTCCTGGAAGACAAATTCCTGGATACCAAGTGTTCTTAAACGTGGATTGCGAACATTAATCAATAAACAAATAATGCATTCCTTTTCTGTGCAACCAACTGTCTATATGTGATCAACAATGCTGAAAGACAGCCTGACTTACCTCCACATCATGATACAATTAAACTCCTCCCCCCCACACCACTTACTTCCATTTTCATTACAATAGCTCATCCCTGTATGACTAACCTCCCCATCTCCTTTCCACGAGCACAACATTGTGGTGGAATTTATAGCCTTAGGTTCGTGGAGGAAAGGCATCTCTGGAGCAGGGCCAGGCAGCTGGACAAGAACCTCGGGACTCCAAAATGAAGTACTTCCGTCCCCCATATCCGCAGCCAAGGACACCGTGTACTTTTGGCCACCGGCAATTTCAGTCACTAAGAGAGACAGGGATAGGAGGAGAGCAGTAAGAACGAGGAACAAAGACAGATCACATTTAAGGGGTGCTTTCTCTGAGTATTGGACATATCGATTCCACTTCCTGTTCAGCACTGCAACAGCATCAGTGGTCATTCAAAGTAATACCTTCAAAAGAGTTTTCTGTTCCAGAAACGCTGAAGAATCTCATTTCCTCCTGAAAACCTTCAAAGGCCCACTTCAGACTCACATTGTAATTCTGTGGCTATATAGGAAGGAAGGAAATAGAAGTTAACAGAGAGGTGGTCAATGAAATCAAATAATGTATTGAAGGAACATAATGCGGGTTTACATTGTGCGACAAGGGCCAATAGTTCCTGCCGGGTAGGCTGCTCGCAAGCATTTATATGGGCTCTTAAACCTCGCGAGCAGCCAATCCGGTAAGAACTGTGCACCGTTTGCAAAGCCGAAGGCCAATGAGCGGCAAAGCTCAACTTTGGGGCTTTTGTCACAAAACCGAAGGTTCTTTGATCGATGGATGTTTGACCGGCAGTTAGCTGTAATCCAAACTTGAGTTTATTAGAAGGATAAACAGGGAGCAACACGCAGGCTTGGGGGTGTACATAGCAAAGCAAAGGTGACTGGCTTTTCTCTCTGCGCATTCTACTCACAGCCCCTTGAGGAACTACAAGTAAATATGAGACATGACTGTTCTACAGCCAGGCGAAGCCAGAAACTGCTCGATACCGCGACGTGCTTACATATCCAAAGGTAGTTAGAACTTTAGAACCTGTAGAAGTAGTTAGAACCTGTGGAAACCAAGTCATTTAGGATCATTGGTATCTCCTGGGATGAGGCTGAGTTTTTGGGCCTCTCACTCTCTCACTGCAGGCAGGTCGGTGGTCTTTCTGTGTTCTACTGTCTCCTTTCTGGCCTCGACCCCCCTGCTCTATCTGCGATGCCCCCCCACCCCCATGTTTCCGCAGGGCACTCAAGGTCCACCAGCAACCCTCTTCTAGTAAAACTACCAAATTCAAGAATCACTGCTCATCTTCACCCTTTCATTCCTCTTTTTTCCCGCCTTTGGAACAAACTCCCACACTCTCTTCAATCCCACTCTTCCCTCCAGGTCTTCAAAACAGCTGTTCATCACCATCTCTTATCTTCCACCATCCAAAACCATGATCTTTTCTTTCCCGTTAATCCACCCCAACCCAAACTCCTAAAATTCCGTGCTTTCCTTCCTGAAAGTCCCTGTCGTGTAAGGTCCTGTAATGTCCATCTTGTATTCCCATGTTCCCTGCCCCATCCCTCTCCCTTCCACAGATCTCCTAATGTGTCTGTTCCCCACTGTTTTGTCCTTCCCACGCCCCTCTTGTGCTCATGCCCCCCTTGCTGTGTGTTGTGTGTTAGCTCTCATACGAGCCTTGACAAGGTATACAAAAAATAAATGAATAAATAAAATTGTGTCTCGTTTCTGAGAAGAAATCAAATACATGTTTTTGGGGGGCAAACCTCCGTAGAACCCCTTACAACCCTAATTTCTTTAAGGTGTGAACAAACTTTGGAACATAATGGGTGATGAAGGTTGTGGTCAAGTTTCATCATTGTGTGTGTTGTTTCAGAGAAGAACCCCCCCCCCCTTACACTCCCTTAGACCCCAATTTTTTTTATGTCGTGAACAATCTTTGCGACATCATGGGTGATGAAGTTTGCAGTCAAGTTTCATCGGAATTGTGTGTGTAGTCTGGGAGAAGAAAGCAATTCATATTTTTATTTGGCTCAGCGTTTAAAAAGGATTTTAAAAGAAACAGACAAACACGACTGTTGACTTTTGGTGAAATGACTTGATGGAACACTGGGCACCAGCGATTCCATCTCATGGTGGCAATTTACTCTCCCTATTTAACGGGGAAGTTTTATAGAGAAATCTCCCTCTCCAAGGAATGCACCCACGGGGTTTGTCTGTTCTTTATCCTCTAAATGCTGAACATCAAGTGAGGAAGCAGCAAGTACCATTTTAAAGGTCTTTGGTATAACAGTCTGTGTCAGGCCTCCCAGACTCAGAGCGGACGCTCCAACCACAATGCAACTGAGTCGACTTCAGCAGATGCCATAGACCAAGATGAGAGGATGGTAGAAGGCAGTAACGAATAAAAGGCAAGATGGATAATGTGTGATAGGATAATGTGAAGGACATAATAAGGTGAGCAGGATGTCTGGATCCATCCATCCATCCACCCATTGAGACCATACTCTGTGCAGAGCGTTGGTGCTGCCTAAGCAGTCTCTTTAACTATTGGGCACAATCCTGGATGGGTCACCACTCCGACACAGTATACCAGCAAGCCAGCACTCATTTTGCCGATCTCGGAAGGATGACAGGCAGAGTCAACCCCACCTGGTATTAATTCAACAGCCGAGGGGGATTTGAACTCAGGATCCTAGGATCCCAAGCCCACCACCCTAATCATCAAGCCAACACCAGGCATGATGTCTGGATGTTGGTATGGAAAACTCTCCAAAGGTGTCAAGAACAGCAACCATAACCCCCACCATCCCTGTGGCAGCAGTGTTAAATGCAGCATTTAAATCTTCAATATTCGATACATGTTCCTCTGTTGAGAAATGTCTTTTGGCATTAGAAAGGTGAAAAAAACCCAAAGTATTGGGAAAAAGCCAAACAATAACTTTACTCCAAAGACCAAAATGCATGGTCTTACACGAAGCTGGTGTTTCTGCCTTCGGGTATCACAAGCTTGACAAAAATAGCCTTTCATCAGTGTTTGGCACATTGCATGAGGGGGGACTTCAAGGAAAGTTAACACATCGTCAGTGATGTCAGATTGGATTTGACCAATCCAGGGAAAGAGAACAATGGGCCGTGGGAGATAAATGGGAAATAGGTTAGCGTGGCGAGTGCGTGGATGGTGGGGCACAGAGACGTACCTGACGAGAACCAGGTTTCCACGACACGGTGAAGCTGTTGGTGCTCACGTGTGGAATCATCACGTTTTGGGGAACAGTTTCCCATGCTGTGCACACACGTAAGATCATAAATATACACATCACAGGTTCAAGCGCAGTTAAAAGTAGCATGAGGACACGGTGACATGAGCAGCGTGATATGTGCAAAAGCCTCAGCTTGCACAAAACAAACTTCTCCAAGAAAAGAAAGAAATATAAAGCATTGGGGGATCATTACAATTCCTGTTTAATTAAACTGATAGATCGTGTATGAAGGTTTTCCTGGGTGGTTTGCCTTTGCCTTCCCAGCAATGAGCGAGGGAAATGAATTTATAATTCATTCAGGAAGCCGGTGATAACCATCCTACTCTTGTAGAAGGCCAGACACTGGGATATTTAATGTCCACCAACCAATGCTAGCAGACAGGATGCCCAGCTTAAGGTCCATCGGAAATATGGAGCACACATTGATGTGATGCCTTGTCCATCACCCACCAACTCGACAGTCTTATAGTCGGGTAAGGAATGAAACTCAGAACATACATCTCAGAGGCAACGAAATTAACTTGGAACCATTATGTCAGGTCTTGGAAAACTTCAGATCGCTCTTTAAAGAAATAGCTTTTTTGGTACAAATCAAAGAAGAAAAATTACATCTCTACTTTACCGTTTGTTTTTGCCAAAATGTGAATCCAGTCCGTCCATGGCCCTTGGCCGTAGCTTGTCGCTGCTGCCACCTAAACACAAATGAGTACTTCAGGGCCCGCACCTTATTGCATGACCGTCCATCATACTTAAACGACATGCGAAATGTAAGAGAGAGAGAGAGAGAGAGAGAGAGAGAGAGAGAGAGAGAGAGAGAGAGAGACTGGTTATGATGGTAAGGAAGAAGAGCAAGTGAGATGTGTAGAAGAAAGCACAGATGAGAAGTCTAACCCTGAGGTTGTAGTCTGCATTAGGGTCGAAAGAAAGGGTGAATGTCCGTTCAATGGTGACTTTTTCAACCACGGAAATGCTCGACGTTTGAATGGCAACCTGTGAAAAGGACAGAGGTGGTGAGGGGTTGAGGGAAAGGAAAAACTTCAAAAATCAAAAAAGGTAAATGTACAAAAAGAACGAGTACAAGCGTGTCTGCGTTGTGTTTCAATGAGCTATCATGCCCCACGTCGGCAGTATTAACGCTTTTTCTCAGCAAGACTGGTTTCCACTTGGTAATTCTGAAAGCCACTAACAACATCAAATTTGACTTAAACGCCATGATGGTTTCTCCTGGATTTTTCGAGCAAACTCAATCACCTGTGCAAAGTGAAATTTGTAATGCATTTGATAGTTTGGAAACAAACAGGAAGTGTTTATTAACTTTCTTCACATCTTGATTTTATGGGAACTTCAAGTCATCTTTCATTACTATTTGTGAAGGTGTTCATTGATACTCTCTCTTCCTCTCATATGCCTCCCGCCCCCCCACCCCCCACCGCTTTCCATCCTCACGACCAATCTACGTCGATTAAACGTAATTTTAATATGCCCACTATTCACACCTCATGCAATTTTTCATTTCCACAAGAAAATACAATCAACATATTAACCAACGTCCACCACATTGCACACCCCTTAAATACCAATGTGTCCATTGATAACCCCCTCATCCCCAACCCCTCCCACCAATTCTCCCCAGTCCACTCTTACAACATAGAATCGAATGAGGCCGTTGGTCCTTGCTGGGGGTAACCAGGAGAGTTGGAAGGCAGGGTCAGATTCCAAAGACACGAAAGAGACGTTGAGAGATCGAGGCACAGTAGGCCCTGCAAAATGATGGAGTAAAGCAAGGTAGAGAAGCTACATACGTGGATGGCAGGATAACGACGCACTGTGTGAAGTAAAATGTGAGTACACGGTGCTGATAGTAGGATACCTACGTCCTTCCGGAGTAGTCAGGACAACAGGAGTGGTGGCATTATACTCAAGCACACTCGTTTTTACAGACACGGTGACGATGTATTGGGTTGCTGAGCGAAGCGGGCGACAGTCCCAAGATGTCTTCCCTGCTGGGACCTGTGCACTCAATTTGCTGCCACCAGTTTTTTGCCTAAACAAAGGGTGTGGGGTTTACAGTGATGGATGGAGAAAGAGCGGGAAAAAGATAGTGAGAGAGAGATAGAGAATGGTGGAGAGAGTAGAGAGGTGAAAGAGAGAATGGAGAGAAGAGAAGAGCACTTAGAAAGAGGTAGAGAGAAGAGAGGTCAAAGAGGCAGAGAGAAGAGGATGCAGACAGAGAGTAGAGAGAGGAGAGAGAGGAGAAGGGAGAGAGAGAGAGAGCAGGAGAGAGAGAGAAGAGAGAGAGAGAGAGCAGAGTGAGAGAGGCAGAAGAAGAGAGAGCAGAGAGAGAAGGCAGAAAGAGAAGAGAGTGAGAGAGACGGAGAAGGAGAGAGAGATAGAGAGAGAAGAGAGAGGAGAAAGAGAGACAGAAGATTGGAGGAAAGGCATGGAGAGAGAAGAAAGTTAGTAGTGAGGGAAATGAGAAGAGAGAGGAAGGAGAAATAGAGAGAGAATTAGAGAGAATAGGACTGGAAGATTAGAGACGAGTGAAGAATAGGAGGAGATATAGAGAGATGAGATAGTAGAGACGAAATAGAGTTGAGATAATAGAGAGGAAATAGAGGAGCTATGTGGACGAGGAGAATCTGTGAGATAGCAAGAAAGGAATAGTTATGAGTTTAAGAAATAGTGGCGCAGAGAATGGACTGTCAGCGCACTGTAGGGTTGTGGAAGAGTGGTTTGTTTGGTATATGGTTTGCTTGTGTGATCGGCGCGTGCGTGTCGCTTGATCTATGAGGAGCAGAGATAGGTTTGACGTAATGCTAGAAGAGAAAATGTCGGTGAGTGGAATTTTAGGATGGATGTAGAAGAGAAAGCGCGTATTTAGTGGATGTATATAGTAGGGTTGTGGTTGAAAGTTAGTGGTGGAGGGAGAGTACAGCGGGAGAGGGAGGGTGGTAAGTGTGAGGTATATAGTATCGTTGAGGGGAGAGTTGGTTGAAATTGAAGGTGTGTTCGTGGTTATTGGTGTGATAGCTGGATTTGTGAATTGTGAGAGAAATAGTAAATGAGGAAAGAGAGAAAGAGAGAGGAAGAGAGAAGAGAAAAGAGGAGAAGAGAGAGACAGAGACAGAGACAGAGACAGAGACAGAGGACAGAGAGAGACAGAGAAAGAGAAAGAGAAAGAGAGAAGAGAAAGAGAACAAATGGATGGCAAAGCGAGTATGGAAATGAAAGAGAATGGAGAAAACGATTACGTGACATATACGATGTAGACGAATTCTTGAGGGGCAGGCTGTGGAGGCTCCCACTCCACAGTGATGTTTCCATCCACTGAAACAATTGCCTTCAAAGAGCGGACAGGAAATTTCTTGAAGTCTGTGAGATGGGAAACGACTAAAATGTTATTTTCATGAAAGTACAGCTGTGAGAGGCTCAGGCAGGGTATGTGTGGTTGGTGAGAATGGATGGTTGGTCATCACGATGATTTAGTCATGTAACTAGGAGGATAAGATGTCAGAGGTGGAAAAGGTGTTTACTTCACCTGCACACGAGGTTTCATCACTGCCATCGGGACAATCGTGAAAGCCATCGCATTGCTGCTTCACAGAGATACAGCCAGCCATTCCTGTGCAGGCGACCTGATGAGGCTCACACACTACAGCTGGGATTGGGAAGGGTTGGCCAAAGGGACACATGAGTAAAGAGATCGTTTAAAGGCAAGTCAGGGGTGGGGGGGGTGTAAACATCATGCGCTGTTCAAGTGATGAAGAGAGAGAGAGAGGAGAGGAGAGGAGAGGAGAGGGGAGAGGAGAGGAGCAAGGAGAGGAGAGGAGAGAGAAAAGAGATACAACAGAGAAGGCAAATAAAAGAAAAGGAGTGCATTCAAGGACACCAGACACATTCAAGGATAGTTGATCCGTCCGACTCACAGCAGCCGGCTTCATCTGAAGCGTCTGCACAATCTGTTCGTCCATTGCAGCGGAGTGTGGCTGGCAGACAGCGGTCATCGCTGGTACAAGTGAACTCCGAGAGCGAGCAGGACGTGGAATGTGGGTGCAGGGGACCTGGGATAGAAAAAATAAACACAGCAAAGTCAGAACCCCGTCTACCTCAGGCATGTCTGACAAGCCACCAGTCTCGAACGGAGATATAGTTAGACGAACTAGCCGAGTACTCGTCCTATGGGCGATGTTGTTCCACGCATGCAACACATCCCTGTCTTTGGGTGGTGTGTAGGCAACAGATGGCTGCCTTGATCGTTCCCCAAAATAAAAAGAACCCGAGTGACATACATCAAGCAAAAACATGCGTATTTGTTTTTCATAATTCCAATTCCAATCACATGATAATTGATAATTCCAATTACACTGGCCCATAGGCTGATAGCAGAGGCCTGGAGCCAAAGGCCTGAGGCCTAAACATACGATTGCCTTCACAAGACCCATGACGCCTATCGGCTCCAACCTTTCCCTATTTGATGATCCTTTTTATGGTCACTTTGGTTATTTTACATGGAACAGAAAACGTATACGGAAGGCCTGGCAATCATGAATATGATACTTCCGAAGATGTATTCGGCTGACCAAAATGGCAGACGTATGATTTTTTTCAGGTTACAATTGTGGGTGGCGTCAGGTCAGTTGTCCAACCAATGGGTGAAGAGCGGACATACATGCATACAAACCTTTTCTCCGTTATATATATACTGTAAGATATATATATATATATACTGTAAGATATATATATATATATATATATATATATATATATATATACTGTAAGTATATATATATATATATATATATATATATATATATACTGTAAGATATATATATATATATATATATATTATATATATTATATATATATTATATTATATATATATATATATATATATATATATATATTAATATATATATATATATATATATATTATATATATATACTGTAAGATATATATATATATATATATATATATATATTATATATATATATACTGTAAGATATATATATATATAATATATATATATATATTATATATATATATATATATATATACTGTAAGATATATATATATATACTGTAAGATATATATTATATACTGTAGATATATATATATATATATATATATATATTATATATATATATATATATATATATCGCAATCTTCATGCAGTGTTTTGTATTTGCTATCTCGGAGTTGCAATTCGACTATCAATTTTCTATTTTCATTCGAACAAAGGATGTGTCTAAAAAGGTGGTGCAAAAATAAACTTCCACAACTCTGGCCGCAACACCCTTTTATGGACACTTTTGTACAACTGATCATCGGTTGAAGACACTTTTCACGTAATAATGTCGGTTGAGATTGTACAATATGTCGTGTGTTTGCAATCAGATGCTGTAATCATAATGTTTGTGATTATGTGTTGGATGTGTGCGTGCCACCTTTGTGATCAGGTGACACACATGTGCCAATCAAGTTCTGACCCTCTGAGTAAAAAAAGTGAAGTCTCTTCTTGATGTAACGGCAAAAACAACACTGAGTTGTATCAATTTATAATCATGGCATCACACGAGACACAGTAAACAAGACAAGTGAATGTGAATGACTCAAGAAAATAATGAAGAAACATAAAAACATAAACCATGGTAACTGTGGACAACGACTGCAATGGGGTCTGAATTTGAACACCACACAGATGACGCAATCGTTCATATAGGGACACTACAGTGACTTTCGGCTTTTTCTCTCTTCTAACAAACTTAACTGTGCTGTGTACCTATGTATGGTGTGTGTGTGTGTGTGTGTTGTGTGCGTGTGTGTGTACATGTGTGTGTATGTGTGTGTGTGTGCCCGAGTGTACGTCTGTGTGTGTGTGTATACGTGCATGCACGTGCCGTGCGTATGTACCTGTGTATACGTGAATAAGGAATCTCTTTCCATAGTTATGTTAACCTTGCTGTAGCGTGCTCAACCAGTGTGTGAGGCAGGGCACAATGTGCAGTAGCCTGAACAAACGGTGTGCGAGCGCCTGACACGTGTTTCTCTCAAATGACATGTCAAATGATGGATTGTCCTCTTAAAAACGTCAGAAATAAAACCGGAGGTAAAAGCTACAATACTGCAGGGAAGCATCCATAACACATAACGCAGAGGTGACAGATGGTTAGGGAAAGGCACGGACGTGGAGTCACTCAGCCGCAGAGGGTTTGCCGTTGCCTCAATTTTTACGTTCAATTCCCATATTTTCCACTTCTCATGCTGAGCATCCGCAGTTCTCTGCACGGATGAAGTGAAGAGGGATATCTGCCGAAATACGAAATGTGTTTTGGTAAATTTGTACCAAATAATAAGATTGTGAGATCGCGAGAAAGAACATTTAACGCCGTTGCATCACTTGTTACCAATAATTATTATCGATAGTCAATAAGCCTTAGCGAAAACGTGTATTTGTCTGCATTCTCCTCCCCAAAAAACATCCAGTCCAACGTAAGTGAAAGATTTCTCCAAGAGTAATTACATTACATTCAACAACAACAACAACAATCAGTTTAACGGTGGAATGCTGTAAACAAATGTAGTAATAATGTTCCATTTATTTTGCAGCTTTAACTGACAAATTAATCCGTTATGAGAAAGAGTAAAGACATATACATAAAAAATTAAAAACGTTTTTTTTTTTTTTAAAAGCAGCATCGCAGACGTGTGCTTGTTGTTGATATTATTATTATTACTATTATTATTATTATTATTATTATTATACTGTCCAGCGCTTATCAATGAAGACACCAATACGTATCTGTAGATGAAAAAATGTCTCTAAAAAGATTTGCTGGTTCCGCCTCTCTTAACCCTGCACAGCGCCCTGCCTTAACCCTGAACGGACGGATGGACGGAGACTGCATTCAGAGGTTGGCTCCATTTATCGTGTAGAATAGCAACGGAACGTGTTTTTTGTAAACGCTTATAATATTTTTTCCCGTGTGCACCGTCACAAACTTACTCCGAAGGAAGATGGTTTGTAATACCGGCTATCACCAGAGGTGGTGCTATTTCCGCCACACGTCAATTTTGGCGTTTCGGTGACATCCACATTTGCTCCATTTCAGCGAAATACAGTACTTGATAACACATAGCACACAACTATGTCCGAGGGTGAAAACGTCACCACATCACAGTACTGTAGTCCCTGTACTTTGCCATGTTACCAGACAGCTTAAGAAGTGGAAAATCGCGAGGAATGGCAAGAGAGCAAAAACAACACCAAAAATGGTGATGTGACGGCGGCCATCGGCTTATCGACTCTCACCGAGACGGCACCCAAGATGCAGTTCACCAACTAAACAAACACACGGACTGAACTCATATTTGTCATTCACGAAGTCATTAAATGTGACTAACAACTTCACATCACAATTAATTCCCTTCCGATATTCATTATTTAATTATGTCGTACTTGTGTACACCTGATACACTTGAAGCCCCCATTGGCCCAACCGTGCTGGTGAATAATCTCTCCAATAACATGGTGGATAGCTTATAAGAGTTCAACAACGTAGTTTAAATCGGCAACCTTCGTGCCAAGCTCAGACCTTCGGAGAGAAATGAAAACTGAATGATTTGCACATATCCACTTAAGGACATCAAACCTTGCGTGGTGCAGTTGGCTTCATCTGAACCATCCGCACAGTCTTGCCCGAAGTCACAAACAAGTTCAGACAAGATGCAGGATCCGTCCGCACATGTGAAGTGGTCACTTGGGCAGGGAGTGTAACTGGTCGGGGAAAGCTCTCCTGAAGTGTTGGGAAAGCAGGACATGACAGAGAGGTTGGAAGGAGAGATCTACTGAGAGAGGTCATGCTTCAATCCCTCCAAGGTTACTGTACGTGATCTTTCACTAACCCTTACCACCCCCTCCCCTTATGATTTCCTTTTGATGTACCACTCACCGGGACAGTCCTTCTCATCGGTCCAGTCGCCACAGTCATTATCCCCATCACATCTCCACCAGGAAAGCACGCAGCGACCATTTCGACATTGGACTTGAAATAGCGGGGTACACAAGGACGGAGCTTGCGTCAACCCTGGGGGACATGGGCATGCCAAAATATTATTCGCCGCCCTGCGATTGATGGATGTATGTCTAATCCAAAGCCTGATGGTGTAACTTTATAACCACAGGTGAGTACAGGAAAGCAGCTGGCGAGTGACCGGGGATCTGGATTCTCACCTGAGCATTCGGCTTCATCTGAGTAGTCTCCACAGTCATTGACACCGTCACAGCGCCAGCGCAGACTCACACATCCACCCCGCACACATGGGAACTCGTGAGTAGAGCAGCTCGTGGTGGAGAGGGTGATGGAGGTTAAAGCTAAGGAATGGAAAAAATAAAAATAAAAAAATATCAAAATAAAATAAAATAGTGGATGCTTAAAAATGTGAGATTGGGATGGTGGTTGGCCCATAGTGGAGTATTCCCAGCAGGTTATGTGCCGTGGGTGCGTTTGCCGAGGGGGTAATCACTATGTTGCTGCTCACAGAGGGGAAGTGTTTAATTACCCGTGCTCGGTGTGCTTGTCATACAGTTAGTCTCATCACTGTCATCCGGACAATCTGCATCCCCGTCACAATGCCAGGAGTTCAAAATGCAGCGCCCGGAGCTACAGCGGAACTCATTTTCCTTACAGACCTCACCTGCACGCATGGAAACAACAAACCATTAGGCACATATAATTAAAAAAAAATAGGACCACTGGACCTGTGGCTTACCTGGGCCCTGGCCTAATGTTGTAACCCAAATTTGGTAGCATTCTGACTGGTGAGTCTGGAGAAGAAGATTTTTGAAGGAATTTACTAAGACCGCCATTTTGACCGACTTAAAGTCCCGTGAGCGGAACGAGCTTTGCAATCCCTATTACCAGTCAGGAGCGGAACGTTGCTGCAAAATTTCAGCCGGATCAGCCCAGCAGTTTGGCCGGAGAAGTCAAAATAGGAGACGGATGGATGGACGGACAGACGGACGATGCACAATGACGATACCTTATCTGGAATTCCAATTCCAGAGAAGCTAAACGTACCAAGAGGTAATAACGAGCATCAATCACACAATAGGCCATGATTATAACACAGTGTTGTGCCGTTCTGTGAAAAGCTCAAAGTTCCGCTTCGTTTTTAACTTTACTCGACTGTGCAATGTTAAATCCCTCTCATGGTGTACCCATCGATCCACCATCCTGTTATCCCCTTCGCCTTTACAGAGAACATGAGGCCCTTGACCTGTAACATCTCTAAGTTTCAAATATCTAAAGGAGCACAAAAGGTTCCGTTGAAATATAATTGTGGAATAATAACAACAACAACAACAACAATTGGAATATTCGCCACCAGCACCCAAGCAAGATGAAAATATAACAAATAAATTATTAGAGGACAGAGTAAGATGGAAGTCAAAAAGTACAAAGGCCTTGGAGGAAGCATTATTGGTCCCATTACCACAGTCCTTCTCATCCTCGCCACCGTAGCAGTCCTGATCTCCATCACATTTCCAAATGATCGGGATGCATTGACCAGCAGGACAGAAGAACGAGTCTGGGCTGCACGACTGCTCCGGATCTGCACGCGACACGTACAAGACAAAAAGCAAAGTCACTGGGTCTTGCTTCGATTTTGCTCTCTTGCGTCGAATGTATGCAAAAGGAAAGGAAGTGTTTGCTTCTTTGCACCGAAAGTCTGCAAAGGGAACAGCAAAGCCACACCTTTGGTCGGGCAGTCCCGCTCGTCGGATCCATCTGTGCAGTCATCGTCCCCATCACAATTCCACATGGATGAGATGCAGCGGCCATTGGCACAGCTAAACTGGTCAGGATTGCAAGTAGTCCGAGCTGGGGATTAGAAATGGAAGGGGTGGAAAAAGGTGGATGTTACTTGTAAATAAGGCAAGCAAAGGTTCGACAGAATGGGAAAGTTCAAAAGAAAAAGGAGCAAAACCGCAAAGTTTGTGTTGTATGCAGTCACGTGATCCACCCGCATGGTCACGCGATCCAATGCGAGAGCTGTACGTAATTATTCTGGAGCGATGACGTTTCATAACAAGTATAACTCGTCAAATTTTGGCGACTCAGTGGCTTCCAAATTGTGTGAACAAAAACACCACCGAAGAACTCAAAGAGAAAGGCACGAACAATTAATGAATCGACCACAGTAGCAGTGCATCCTAAAAAGGTCACAATATGCAACATCTACAAATGGAGTCAAGGTCATGTGATGGGGTCGGAGAATTCCTTCCATTCATTTTGGAATACTTGGAGCATTTCAGGAGTGGTTCCATTTCACATGCTCTGGGCCATTGG
This sequence comes from Eptatretus atami, assembly GCA_035128595.1. NCBI lineage: Eukaryota > Metazoa > Chordata > Myxini > Myxiniformes > Myxinidae > Eptatretus > Eptatretus atami. The sequence continues at coordinate 7,087,404 of CM068967.1, read as the reverse complement.
GATTGCAGAGGGAGAGGGATGAGTGCAGGTGGGGGAATGAGGGAGGTGGAAGGATGTTGTGCCCTTGGTTGTCTCCTCTTGTGAAAGACAATGTTACAGAGAAGGTTCATTCTATGATCCTGGTCCATATCCGGATAGGAACGAGATGTTCTGGGATGATAGCACCAATTAGAGCAACTTGGCAAGCTCGCTGCACATGATCGTCTTTGTGATGGAATCACCACCCAAATAAAACATTATGGGATCTCATGTATGCCTGGTGTTTGCTTAATGGTTAGGGTGGTGGGCTTGGGATCCTATGATCCTGAGTTCAAACCCCACTCGGCTGTTGAATTAATACCAGGTGGGGTGAACTCTGCCTGTCATCCTTCCGAGGTCGGTAAAATGAGTGCCAGCTTGCTGGTATACTGTGTCGGAGTGGCGACCCGTCCAGGATTGTGTCCAATAGCCAAGGAGACTGCTTAGGCAGCACCAACACTCTGCATAGAGTATGGTCCCAATGGATGGATGGATGGGATCTCATGTGACTCTCATCAAAGCTCATGACAAATGCATACAAGGGTGAGACCTATAGAGGGAGAATGAAGGACAAAGATTATTTCTCACAAGAAGGATTGGAGAAGGGGATGGGAATTTAACTGGAGAATTTCCCACCAAGCCCAGTGCATTGTGGCTTCCAATTAGGGTTAATTAATGGCACTTCATCTCAGAATCACTACATATCACAAGAGGTCCTGGCCAATGTTTGTTTACAAAACAAGTGTAAAATTACAATATTTATGTTTAGACACAACATCCATATGCCCTTCCGCTTATGTGGGCATTCGCGCAGTTTATGTGCGAGTACATTCAGTCGAGACGCAAGAGCAGAACAGACTTTTTTCTGAGACTTACGGCACGAGTTGGGCTCATCACTGCCATCCCCACAGTCATCTCTTCCATTGCAGCGCAGGTCTTGTGAGATGCAGCGACCCATTCGGACACAGCGCAGCTGGTCTGGCTCGCATGTTGTGTCTGCCATAGTTCAAAGGTCAACGCACAAGATAAAAACTGCAGTTTTAACAATGCATTGTCACATTCCTTTGACACGCTCTAGGCCTTATTACAACCCTAGTCCAAAAAAATCGAAATGCACTTTCGATCCTGAATATGTCTTTCAATCCTGACAAATCTCACACTCTCCCTCTCCAAAAGGGATGTCTGGAAACTCCCTCTCTCCCCTCCCCATCTCCTTTCTTAACCTCTTGAGGAATTTCAGTCACTCAAACTCCTGGGTCTCACCATCAGCCATGACCTTTCTTGGGCAAACCACATTTCAAAGTTGGCCTCCAAAGCCAGACGGCGACTGGGCATCCTCCATCGTACAAAGTCATTCCTTGGCACACCTGAACTCCTACCCACCTACAAGGCTTTCATCCGCAGCTTGATGGCGCACTGCTCTCCCCTCTTGGCTGGCTCCCCTGCCTCACACCTTGCTCAGCTTGATGCCGTGGAAACCAAGGCCTTCAAGATAATTGGTATCTCCTGCGACGAAGCTGAATCTATGGGCCAATCACTCTCCCATCACAGACAGATCAGTGGTCTCTGGCTTCTACCACCTCCTTTCTGGTCTTGCATCCTCTGCTCTCTCCATGCGTTGTACTCTCCCACCATGGTCACACATGATCCACATTCGGGTGAAACTCCCAAAATCGAAATCGCTGCTCAACTCTGCTCATTTGTTCCTCTATTTTTCTCACCTGTGGAACCAACTTCCATATTCTCTTCAATCTCATTCTTCCCTCCAGGTCTTCAAGACAGCTGTTCATCACAATCTCAGTTCATCCCAAATCCAAAACCATGGTCTTTTCTACCTCCGTTCACACCCCTCCCATCCACCCACCCTTTAAGCCGACCTCCTTCCAGAATTACAGTTTGTCCTTCTTTAAAGTTTGCTTCTGTATCCATTTTGTCCACCCCGTGCATTCCTCTCCTGCCCCTCATTCCTTGCCACTGCCATTGTTTGTCCAAGTTTGCCCTTATTTTGTCATTAAACCCTGCTGTTGGTTTCCCCCCTCCCTCTATTGTTCCTTTTGGCCTTTTACGTCCTGATCCATCCAGTGTTTTAGCTGTTCCACGAGCCTCAACACCATACAAAAAAAAACAAACTTCCAACTCAACATCAGTTAAAACCAATGTCATTCCTAATTACAGGCCCCACCCAAGTCACACAAACTCACCACAATTGTTCTCATCAGAGCCATCCAAGCAGTCATTATCACCATCACAGCGCCACAGTGGGTTGATGCAGTGGCCGTTATCACAACGATATTGGGCACCACAGTCAGCATCAAGTGCCGATTCGTCTACAGGATCAGATTCAAGGAATGAACTTCGGACATCCCATTGCCAATCCAAAAACAATTGGCATAGTGATGAAGGTCAAAGAAGGTAAAACTAATTTATGCCCAACTATTTTCCAGCCCTGGATCACATCTCAACACTGATCGAGGAGGATGATGATGATGATGAAAATAACAATTAGAAGGGCACTCTGGAGAGTGCACAAGTCTGCCATGCAATACTTGATCTAGTAGAACATATCGTGGTGAATAATTTTTTGAAATATCATGCCAAATATCGGTTTAGACATATCTCTAAATCAGGTCAGGTCAGGTATGGGAGCATGCGCCAGAGCAGCGAGTCGCTGCGTCCACTTTCCGCCGGTACTCCATGGGCCTCCGTCTGGCCATCCCCCAGGCAGATGCCTGGCCCATCCTCATCTCCTTGAGATGCTGATCAACCGGCTGCAACCACAAGGCACTTGATCATCCCATTGGCCTCCACCACTCATGAGGCTCCCTTGCTGAGAGAATCTGGTGAGCAGGATCTGCGTCAGGAAAATGAGCCACATGTCCATACAGCCGCAGCTGACGCTCACGAACTATGCACGTAACAAATCTCATTTTAGTCTCTCAGCAACCTCTCGTTGGACACAAAGTCCAATCAGTGATAGCCAAGGATTCTGCGAAGAGACCTTGTTCCAAAGGAATTAAGTCTCCGTCTCAGATCCTTGGTCAGAGTCCAAGTCTCACATTCGTAGAGCAAGACTAGAAGCACCGAGGACCTGAACACTCGGACTTTCGTCCTCCCGCACATGTACCGACAGTGCCACACACCATGATCCAGTGAATTAATGACTCCCCAGGCCCGACCCAGACATCTATTAACCTCTGGCTCACAGCCGGCAGAGACATGAATATCACTGCCAAGGTAAGTGAATCTCTCCACTACCTCAACATCCTCACCAACAAACAGGCACAGACAAGAGAGCAGCATCCAAAATGTCATAAAAAGCCTCGATCTTATTTTGACCCAGGAAACCCATAATTCCAGCGGCTCCGACTCCCATTCAGCACATCGAGGGCCCCCAAAAGTATTTCCACAGTCTAGCAAAGATGACTGCATCATCTGCGAAATAGAGATCTTGACATTCCCAAACGATGCACCACAGCTTGATCTCTCTGACATCCTCCCCAGAATCCATTCCATACAAGTGCTAAAAGTGTGGGGGCCAGTACACACCCCTGATGAACTCCAGTAACAACTGGAAATAAGTTGGAGATGGTATCACCACATCTCACAGCACTCTCAGTACCAGAGTATAGTTCAGACATCAGATCGATCAGTTTTGGTGCGTCCCACGAAGACAAGAATCCTCCGGAGGGCATCCCGATTCACTGAATGAAACGCTTTCAGAGATCAATATAGCTGCAAGCAGCCCCTGCTGAAATTTTCGCCTGCACTCGTTGAGAACCCAAAGAGCAAGGATACGGTCAATCGTTGACTTCTTTGGTGTAAAGCCTGACTGCTCTGGATGCTGGTGCTCAAGCAGATGGTGGCGAATCCTATCAATAATTATCCGAGCAAAGACCTTGACCGGCACTGAGAGCAGCTCACCCCTCGGTAGTTGTTGCAGTCCTGGCGATCACCCTCCCTTCCAGAGAGGGACAACGAGGCCCTCTTTCAGTCAGTTGGGATGATGCCTGTGTCCCAGGCAGAGCACAGAACTGCATGCAATGACACGAGTGCAGCATTTCCACCAGCCTTGAGAAGTTCAGCATGGATGTCACAGTTCCGGAGCTTTACCCATTTCAACCGTTCACCGCAGTCTGTGTTTCCACAACGAAGGTGGACCACAGTTGATTGGAGTGTCAGCAATAGGGATAGTAACACCACTGACATCAACTCAACAGCTGGTGGATCGGCCAGGTACAGCCACTCAAAGTAACTGGCCCAGTGGACCTTCAATCAGATTCCTCTGTCAAGAGCCCTCCACCCTCTGCTCTAACTGCAGTAGACCAAGGTACGGAACTTGGAGGAACGCAATGCGTGAATTCCCCTGTAAGCAGGATGAGAATCACTTAACCACAGGTGATTCTCTACCCCCTCACAGATTCTTCGCACATAGGCCTCCTTGTCCACCCTCAGCGCACGTACAGTTTTACACCTCAGCTCCTTCAACAGCTCAGCATTGACATTAAACTCTGCCATATCTCGAAATGGTGAAGAAAAACTTCAAAAATAATTATTTTATCCGGATCCGGATCCAGATCTTCCCCAAAATTGAAACAATTCTTCCTCATCACACACCCAATGTGTCCACCAAGTGTCGTCCGAATCTGTCCACAACTTGAGATATCGTACTATATATCATTTTCGCCCTATCTCTCAATGATGAAGAATCATTTTAAAAATTCCAGTAGTCGGATCCGGATCCAGATCTTCACCAAAATTTAATCAGTTCGTCCTTGTCACACACCCAACCTGCCCACCAAATTTCATCCGAATCCATCCACCACTTTTTGAGATATCTTGCACACAAACAAACAAGAAAGATGTGCATGGTACGATGCTTGTGAAATCCATGAAACAAATTTGACCTTAAAAATAATTTGTGGTTGAATTCAGTGACCAAATATGTAAATCCTCTTAAATTTCAAGTCAATCGAATGAAAATTGAGGATTTTAGCAATCTCACCTTAGTTGTTGACCTTTTGGCTGATGCTGACCTCAAAAATAATTGGTGGTTGAATTCAATGATCAGATGTGCAACTCCTCTTCAAATTTCTCGTCAATCAGATGAAAATTGAGGATTTTAGAAATTTGAGAGTTGTTGACCTTTTGACCTCAAAAACAATGGGCATCTTGCTCATGACAAACTCTACCATGTGGTGAAGTTTCGAGAAGATCGGTTTAAAATTGTGACCTGTAGGCGATTGACAAACAAATAAAGACAAGCCGGTAGGCGGCGATGGGTCGCCGAGCATGGAAACTATAAGATATAGAGCAAAATGGATGTCATATAGAGGATAGCGAATCACCTTAAGATTATGCATATCAAATCTCATCCAGTTCCATCTACTGATAACTACTCGGTATCCATTTGAATGAAAAGTACCGAAAATGCGGTTTGAAATCGGAAATCCCCAAAGTTCGAGGGGGTGCTGTGGGTGAACAAAGATCTAAGTCGAAAATCCTGCTCGGCCGTTTGTGCACAATGTATTCCAGACGATTAGTGTGAATTTTCATGACCATCCGACCATAACCCTAGGAGGAGTAGCATTTGGCGCGAAGGCACCTCCAGCTCTCGCATATTATCGATTTTTGCACTAATTGACCTTTGACCCCTGACCCAAGCGAAATCGGTCAATATGTCCTGAGGCAAAGTTGTAGTACTCATTGAGTACCATGAACCTGCAAAGTTTCATTCGTATCGATGCACTCACCTGGTCGCTAGGGGGCCTTCAATTTTCGCCAATTTTCGCGCATACCCTAATTGTAGGGGGCGCTGCGGGTAAAATATTCCATATATCACAAAAACCGGAATATATTGATAGAGCATCACCTGTAGATCATTCGTGCCAAATTTCATAACCCTAGTGGGATAATGGCTTTCGGAATTCATTTCGCGTGAACGGTACCGATTTTGAAGGTTTTTCGGTTGTTGCTAGGGAACCAAAGCGTCCCTAAACACCATCACAATTTCGAAAGCACTAGGTCATAAGATGTACCTACCACCCGAGTTTGGTCAAAATCCGCCCTGGTTTACTACCAATTATGCTGATGACAAACGAACAAACATCAAACAAACATCCAAACAAACAGACAAAATTACTGAAATAGGGTCACCTATTTCGGCGACCCAACAGACAGACAAACAGAATAACACACAAGACCAACCAATATACTTGAAAAATCTTCGATTTTCACAAGTAACAAACAGACAAACAAACAAACAGACAAACATGGTGAAAACATAACCTCCTTCCACCTTCGGTGGCGGAGGTAATAATGTATAGATTGCACATTTCGTGGGATGTGCAATCCTTTCAGAAAAAAATGGTGTAAAAGAAAAGAAAAAGGTAAAAATAAAAATTCTACATCATTCTCTCTATCAACATGCAGCTTAAAAGTACCCAACGATGACAGTGTGTGGACATACCGCACAGAACGTCACCGGAACTCTGTGGCAGGCCCGGAGTAGAGCCATTGGGGCAGGTACAAATTCTCTGTCCAGGACCCGAGGGTAAACAGAGATGGCTGCAATTTCCGTTTGAAACGGAGCATGCCGAGAGCCCTGATGGGGACGAAGGAGGTTGTGCAGAGGAGGGTGGGTGGTGTGAGAGGTGCTCTCTATGACGGCTGTTGGAGAAATAAAATAAGCATTACATCCAAAGGTGGCCAAGCATGTTGGTGCTCGACTAACCGTTCTGTGAACCCTGATGGTAAACCTTCAGGTCAAGGATGTTTCCAAGGCGCTGCAGAAGAGCCCGGATGCCGGAGCCATCTATTTTACTCGCTGTGAAAATACTCTCCCTTTCCCAGTCTCCCCAGTACATAGAATTCTGCAATACAAGACATACCAAGGAGCCATGAACTTAAGGAAACATTCAATTTGTACATTTGGTTTATCAAGAAGTGTGAAAGTAAAGTGATTATAAAGATACACAGTGCACGTTAAAGCACCTTGTAAATGGCAATAGCATATGGGTGCGGTACACCCTGTGAAAGGAGCACGACGCGGTCATCCCCGTTCAGCTTCGCACTCTCTATACGGTCGAAGAAAGCATCTGTCCAGTAAATACGATCTCCATCCAAGGCCACGCCGTTGGGCCAATGCAGATTGGTGGACACTATGTGAACAGGATTGGACCCCGCCATCGTTGCCCGGGAAATGGTAGCGTGGTCACCCCAATCAGTCCAGAAAAAGAGGCTGGGGAGGAAGGGAGAGGGTGAACGGTGGACGGATGGGGGAAGGGTGAGGTGTGGATGGTTTCCAAGTCTGAGACTCGATGACACAGACCGTAAAGAGGAGGGAAGACTGAAAGAAGGAAGAGCGAAAGGGTGATAGAGCAGAGACAAAGCTAACATTTCTTACCCCTGTTGTGGAGCAAGGGCGAGCGAACGAGGTCGTTCCAAAAAGGACGAGTTGAGGAGAACTTTTCTCTGTGAACCATCAAGCCGGCTAACCTGCACACGACACCTTCATTTGAACCAATTCCAAACTTACATTCGTCAGCGCCCACACGACATTGTCCTCTTACCTCTATTGTAGGAGCCTGGGAATTGACCCAGTAGAGCAGAGAACTGGAAGGATCCAGAGCAAGGCCCTCCACCCCTCTCAGGTTACCGTGCACTAGCTGTTGTTCTCTGGATCCATTTAAGCAGACACGCTAGGAGGAAAGGGAAAGACAAATGATGGAATCACATTTGGAGAACGATGTGAAGATGCATGTGTTTAAAGGTCAGTATGGTGGAGTGGGGATTTAGCGATTGTATAATGTGTTTCCAGCTTGCCACTTGATCTGACATTGGCCAAAGTTGAGAGAAAGGCAAACCATTAAAAAAGAAAACGTCAAAAAAATTTTTAAACCCATGTGGAACGGGAAGATGGCGACTGCAAGTGAGAATACCTGAATACTGTCATGTCCGAGATCTGCCCAATACAGACAGTTGGTTCTGTAATTAAAGTCCAAAGCAGAGATGGAGTGCACGTTCGCGAGGGGCAAGGTCTCCAAATGACCGGTCGCGAGGTCATAGCGCTTGATGGATGAACGGCGAGAGAACAGAATGAATTCCCGGGCCTCTGTGGGACAAGAAAAACGGTTCTGAGGACATTCAGATCTACTGAGAGCTTAAGCTCATTTACGGTTCAAAAAAATTATAACAATACAAAACGATCCTACTCCCCCACTTGACCCCTGACCCATCCGACCCCATGCATGTTCCTCTTCAAAGTATTGGAGCCAAAGACAACTGCCTCCGCCCAAAACACGTCCATCAGTTCCACCAACCTGCTAGAAACACAATCTTTAAGAATTTCAGTGCCCTTTTCAGTAATTTGCTTTTACTAGTGCACCCACTCCCTCTGGGAACGGGAGGAAGGGATATGTTATTATCCTCTTTGGGGTATATACATTACAGTAGATCTAGGCTCGGGTCTGTTTGTCTAAGGGGGGCGTGATAAGCATATAATGTCTCAAGGACATCAGGATTTCTCCCTTTCAGTTTAGTGTTAAACAGCCGTAGCGACTGTTTAAAAAGGTACCGTATGTGTTCGTGATTTATAATATTTTCACTTCTGCCAGGGGTGCCCCAAGAAAAGCCAGGCCAAACTGTTTGTACACGTTAACACGGCGTTTGACGAAGGAGGTAAAACCCTTCAGGAGAGAGAATATTATTACGATTAATATTGTTTTATAATAACGTTTTTAATGCCTGGTGTTGGCTTCATGATTAAGGTGGTTGGCTTGCGAACTTAGGGTCCTGAGTTTGAGCCACTGTTGGCTATTGAATTAACACGAGGTGGGGTTGACTCAGCCTGTCATCCTTCCGAGATTGATGAAATGACTACCAAGTACTGGGGTAATAACCATTCAGAGTAACCTGTGTCGGAGTGGCGATGAAACTGTACTCCTGTACTCCTGCGTCCAGAACTGAACTCCTTGCCAATGAAACTGCCTTGGCAGCTCGATGCGCCTTTACAGCGCGAAAAGAATGGTATTATTATCCCCCGCCAACCAACGAAGTTGGCGGGGGATATAGAAATGGGTTCCGTCCGTCCGTCCGTCCGTCACATTTCGTTTCCGGAGCTTAACTACAAATCCCCTCAAGATATATTTACGAAATTTGGCGTTTCATGTACGTATGAGTATTTTCATTGCGAAACATAATTTTGAGTTATAGTGATCCTTGATCATATTTCAGTTATATTGATTCTATAATCAAGTTATTAATCAGAGTTCACTGCAAGATTACTGGTAGCAAACCCACCCTCTGCGATATTCCAGCTACGACATCCCACTTCCCTCCGGAACCTTCGGGGTTTCTCCGTAGTTGTGCAATTTCAGAGATTCATGTTTGAACTACTGACAATCCGTAAAGGTTTGCAGGTCCAATGAGAGCACTTAGCTCAATTGCTGAGTTACCAGGTTAAAATTCCATCCACCGTTTTGATTTGTCCATTGCTTGGTGATGTCCTTGCTGTTCATGTAAAACAAAGAGACTGCTGTATACTCATGTCTTTATCGTGCGTGTCACACATGAAAAGGTTCCTCCATGAGACTATGAGACTCAGATCACCATTAAAACAAATTCCCATTAGGTTGCACAAATCATTTCAAGAATCACACGGCAGTAAATGAGCATCGTCACAGTGAAGATACATATTTCAAACAAACAGTGGCTATTTTCTGGTACCTTGGGAGATACTGTGTAATCTATCAAATGCAGAAACATTGCACAGCAGTAATGATTCAGTAATGAAACAAAGGTCTTGAGATAAACACACCATGAACAGGACAAGGTACAGCTTCTGAGCTCAAACTCCTCTCCACATCTCCTCCAGAACACGTGTCACCGGAGACCTTTCGGTACCTGCTCAATGACAGCGACAGCCACACCATCATAAACTTGGCTCGGCTTGTAGTTTTAAACACGAGGCAAGTTTTAAAGCCCGGGTATCATCAATACAGGCCGGAGTCAAAAGCGTTAAAAATTCATACCCCCGAGTGCGTTGGTACGTGTGGTTGCAGGAAGCTGGAGGTAACATCGGATCTCCATCAAAGTCAGGGTCTTGAACGCAGTGTTCCGAGTCCACAAGGAGTCGATAGCCCTCGTCGCTGCGCAAAACACACGTAGACCAACTGTCGCCTCTCGCCTTTACCACGATAGTAATCCCTTGAGCAAACCATGTCCTATCTCTCACCACTCAAAATCCAATCTGGAGCAGGTGCAGTTGATGGAGCGGACAGGTCGATCATAATTTCTTCCATTGTAGCAATGAGCATGCGGTGTACGACGTCGATACACCATCTTTCTCCCAAGCAAGCAGGAGATTCCTTTTTCATCTGCTGGAGACCAGTCCTTGTAGTCGTCGTCAGAACATGGTTGGCCTGCGATTGGGTAGACCATCCGCTTTAAGGGGCATCCTGGTGGGTTTATGCCTGGTGTTGGTTTATTAATGGTTAGGCAGGGTGGCGGATTTGAGATCCTAGGGTGTTGATTTCAAACCCCTGAATTAATACCAGGTGGGGTTGACTCAGCCTGTCATCCTTCCGAGGTCGGCAAAATGAGTACCAGCTTGCTGGGATGATTGAGCCATTCGAGTATCCTGTGTCGGAGTGGCGACCCTCCAGGACTGTGCCCAATAGCCCAGGAGACTGCTTTGGCAGCACCGACGCTCTGTACAGAGTATGGTCCCAATGGATGGATGGATGGATGGTGGGTTTGACATTTTGAAGGGGATCCAACACCAGGAGGGCATCACAGTGTGTTGAAAACAAATCATTACAGGCCTCCAAAAAAAACTTACCATGGGATTGGGATTGATCAGGATAACTCCTGTTCAATGTTGTTCAATCGTATCGAACATGACAGACCACAAATATGTGATGTCACATGTGTACAAGTGAGTTTCACTGCCAATCATGGGCAAGACATGGCGACATCGGTGGAAATTAGTGCGAAATCAATAAAGTTAAATTTTCTGCTTTCTGGGACTTATTCTTTCATCTCGAGATGTGAAGTGAAATGCTCAATAATGAACAGATGTGTTCATCTTATGATATGTGAAGTGAAATGCCCGCCACGTTCATTTTATAAGATTTCATCTTAAAATTGAGATTGAGCACAGGACCAAATTGGAAGACCTTACAGAAGACTTCCATTGGACAGCAGATGTGGTTAAAGAACTTCATGCAGAATTTTTCGGATTTGGTGAGCAAGACTTGTAATTAAGTCGGATTAAGCAGAAATAGGATTGGTCGGGAGAAAGGTTCATGGTGAATGGTTCCGAAGGTAACAGGGGTCCACTCCTTACCAAGCACGTGCGTGAGGTTGACCTGAAAGATGAGCCAGCTGTGCGTCTTGTCCGCCTTCGCTCCGAAGATGGTGAATACGGCCGTACGTTCTCCAGGCTCGGTGAGCATGCCGTAAATGGTCAGTGGCTCCGATGAGAGTGCCATCTCCTGCCATGTTTCACCCTCATCCACACTGTAGCTGTGGTTACCAAGAAGAAGATTAAGAAGTCATAATCAATCAGTGTGAGAGAATAGGAGGAGTAAAGTTCGAGTTGACACACGTCATTGAAAGTGCCGATGTTTATTGTAATCCCATGACGTGGGGAGAAAAGCAGAAATTCACAATACCGGATCGATTTAGTGGTTCCGTTCTGCCTGATGGCAACTAGGACGCCACCGTGGTCTCCAAATGCAAAATCATGGGGTCCTTGCAGGGTCTGACGAGAACAATACAAAGAGAAATGAGAATATACAATGAAAGCGGAAGATGAACTCAAGCACGAAGCTCGATTCATGTCTGAAAACGAATCAAGATAAAGAAGGACAAAGAGTGATCAAAAGGAGTTGTAGTAGAAGGTGGTTGCAGTAAATACATCAGTTTAATGGGGAGGGGGTACATTTAATGGGCTGGAATAGGGTACAATGAAACGGGTTGTATGTAAGATCAGCTGTGGTTAAGATAGTGTGGTGGGAGGTAGACACCAGGAATGTAATGAGGGTAAATTGCAAGAAATTCCTCTGGGATTGTAAGAAATGGACACAAAGCATATCGGTGAGGTTCAAGTATGTGATGCTTCAGGTGAGGGTCATGTATGAAGGAAGAGGATGGGATCGTAACACAAATATAAACAATTGTAGTGTTGTGGGTTCAATTGTAAAAAGGCTTCAAAGGTTCCGTTTGAAGATGGTAGGATGGGACTTGTGTCGGAATAAAACGGTCGACGCGTGTCAAAATAAGTAAATAAAAATTACTGAACATATAGTAAAGTGATCCACTGTTTAATAAGGCTATTATTGTTATAACGTAATTATCTTAAGGAATATTACATGTTAATACGATTCCTTGTGGGCTAAGGAGTGACAAGAGTAAAAATCGGAAGTCCAGAAGAGAGGGAAGCCATCCAGGTGAATGAAAGAAAGGTGTTTTGCGATCGCAGATGGATGTTGGGTGCAGGCTATGCATGCTTCTGAGTACCTCTCTCCACCTCACTCCAGCGTTGGTCGAGATGTAAACGTTTGGCTTGTTGGACAGAAACTTTCCGACGGATCCTGAGGGAGCACAGAGCGAGGTGACACACAGGAAGGCTTTCCTTTGACCAAGCATGACAACAGGAAAATAAACATAGTTGGGATGCAGCAAATGTAACACCATCATTTAATAAAGGTTCCAGAGAATAATCAGGGAACGACAGACATGTAAGCTTGACTTCAGATGTGGAGAAGGTGTTGGAGATATTAATTAGAAACATTTAAATAAATATACAGTGACTATAGAAACTGTACACCCCCTTTCACATTTTCACCTTTCGTTACCTTATATCCTGGAATTAAATTCCATTAACTCAGACTTTTTCCATCTTTATTTACACATCGTGACCCACAACTTATGAGTGAAAAACAAATTCTACAAATTTCAGAAAATTGATGAAAAATACAAAACTAGAATATCTTGGTGGATAAGTTCCACCCCCCCCCCCCCTTATAATAGCAATTAAAATGCTCAGGTGTAACCAATCACCTTAAATCACACACCAAGTTAATTGGCCTCCACCTGTATTAAATTGTAGTGAATCGATATTTCAGATATAATTGGCTGTTCCTGTAGGTTTCCTCTACTGGGAAGTGCATTTCACATCAAAGACTCAACCATGAACACCAAGGAGTTTTCAAAAGACCTCTGGGATAAAGTTGTGAAAAGGCACAGATCAGGGGATGGGTATAAAAAATATTTCAAAGGCCTTGAATATCCCTTGGAGCACAGTCAAGACAATCATTAGAAGTGGAAGACGTATGGTACCACAAAGACCCTGCCTAGATCAGGCCGTCCTTCCAAACTGGTGACAAAGGAAGGAGGAGGCTGATAGAGAGACCACCAAGAGGCCAATGGCAACTTTGAAAGAGCTATTTGCCTTTATGGTGAAGACGGTACTTTGCTATGGCAAGATTGGTCACTGTGTGCATGTGACAACAATATCCCAAGTACAGAAGGGTGGCAAGAAGGAAGCCATTACTCAAAAAAAACTCACCTTGAGTCCCGTTTGAAGTATGCAAAAAAACACTCCGGAGATTCTGAAGCCATGAGGCAAAACGTTTTGTTGTCTGACGAAACCAAGATGGAACATTTTGGCCTTAATGCAAAACATTACATTTGGCGCAAACCCAGCACAGCGCATCACCCAAAGAATACCATCCCTACTGTGAAGCATGGTGGTGGCAGCATCATGTAATGGGGATGCTTCTCATCAACAGGGACTGAAGCACTCGTCAGGATAGAAAGCTGAAATTGTATGAAAACTGAAATTGGGACGGAAGCTCACTTTCAGCATGACAACGACCCGAAGCACACAGCTGAAGCTACACTGGAGTGGCGAAGAAACACAACGAGTCCTTGAGTGGCCCAATCAAAGCCCCGACCGAAATCCAATCGAAAATCTGTGGCATGACTTGAAGATCGCTGTCCATCAATGCTCCCCACGCAACTTGACTGAGCTTGAACAGTTTTGTACAGAAGAATGGGCAAATATTGTCCAATAAAGGTGTGCAAAGTTGGTGGAGACCTATCCCAACAGGCTCACAGCTGTAATTACTGTCAAAGGTGCTTCTTCCAAGTATTAACTCAGGGGAGTGGACACTTATCCAACCAAGATATTCTAGTTTTGTATTTTTCATCAATTTTCTGAAATTTGTAGAATTTGTTTTTCACTCATAAGTTGTGGGTTTCGATGTGTAAATAAAGGTGGAAAAAGTCTGATTTAATGTGATTTATTTCTAGGCAAAAGGTAACAAAAGGTGAAAAATTTGAAAGGGGGTGTACACTTTCTATAGGCACTGTAAACTGATTTAAAGAAAGTGAGAACGGATTTATTAAAGTGAGATCATGTTTAACAAACTTATTGGAGTTCGATGAAGTAATTTCTGATTGGGTGGACGAGGGAGGTGCAGTGGACATCGTATATCTAGATTTTCAGAAGGTATGTGATAAGGTACCACACAGGAGGTTGTTAGCTCAGATGGGGCTTGTGGAGTAGCTGGTCAGGTTACGACTGGATTGGTGAAAGAAAGGAAATAGTGGCTGAAGGAGACAGGACTTTTGACATTGGAAAGGAGTTGATTACGTGGGGATATGATAGAGTTGTTCAAGTTAATGAAGCTGACACATGGACAAGATAGGTGAAGTGGAGTTTTTGAGCAGAGTGGACAGTGACAAGGCCAGCAATCATAGCCTTTGGGTAAATAAGATGAGTTAGGACAGTTTTAAGCCGAGGTCTTTCAGTTGGAGAATGGTCAATGCATCAAGGAATGTTCTCCGAGAAAGGTTGTGGCAGTGGAGGGGCAGATAGGTTTAATATGGGAATTAGACAAGTACCTGGATGTGTTGAAGATATCGGGGTATAGGGTTATTGGCAGGACTTGTAGGGAGCTTGTGTGTGGATGGGTGATGGATTCTGGAGTTGGTGCAGCGCAGGTATGATGGGCCGAATGACCGCAAAGTACGTGTCCTCACGGATCGGTCAATTCCCTTACTTTTATGATTTATGACTTGTAAAACCCGGAGAACCCCCACCTGGTGGCACGATATGATACATACCTTTACATGGAAACAATCGGGGTCCTTCCCCACACCCTGAACCTTCAGGACTATAAAAAAATGTATTGCCTAAATCCTTCCAGTTTTACACCCCCAATAAAACGATCAGTTTCAAACTTATTCCGTCGAGTGGTTCAAGAGTGCAGGCAAGTAAAACAAACAAACTAACAAACACTTCTCAGATTATACATCGTATGATAAGAACATGGCACAAGGCTCCATTGACGGTGAATAACCACGATGCGGTTACAAAAAGCAGAACTCAATAAATATTTCAATCTGTACTACGAGATAAATGTTTGTCTGTCTGTCCGTCTCTATCACCATTTTTCTCAGAGATGGCCAAACGGATATTTGTCCAACTTTCAAAGGTTCATCAATGAGTATCAGGGAATGATTTGAACAAAAATTAAATAAATAAATTGAAAATGTTAAAAAAAAAAATCCAACTTTTCTTTTCAAGCGCTCTATTGTGGCTAAGTATTTGTAGCTATGTGAAATGGAATCTTAAACGATCACTGACCCCATTCCTTTATGGGTGTAGGGAAGTGTTTTAGGCCCCCACAAAAAAATATAGAAAAAGAACCCCAAAATTTAATTTCTTCAAAATGCCAAGAGGATTAGAATAGTCCAGGACCACAGATAAGAAAATTTTGACTTTGTTCAACACCCGCTACATCTACATTTCGACTTGACACGGTGCTAGAATAGTCCTCTTAGAACAACCCCAGGTAGTATGTAAGGCCAAATTGTGGTATCAGTTTATATCTGGAAGCTGCTTTCGAAGCTAGGTGTGTGGCAGGTTAGCACTGAAAAACTTGGGGTGGGAGGGAAACATAACCGCTGATAACTTTGTGACTTTTCAACCACTTTCAGTGTTTTTGGTACCATTGTGTTGGTCTTTTAATGCACCAGGATATTAAATACCAGAAATACAACAATGGCCCAGATTATAGAGGTCTATAGGGGTTAAAAGATCATGTGACAGGAATGCTTCACCTAAATCACATTTATGATTTATGATTTACAAAAGTGAAATACATACCACTACAGTAATATTATTTTATTTTATTTGCTGTTTCGTCTGTTTATAGAAGAAATTAATCACCAGACTACAATCAATCACTTAGCTTCAAATGGAGATGGCCAGACCGGATGAAGGAGAGGCATCGGGTGTTATATGCCTGGTGTTACCTTAATGGTTCGGGTGGTGGGCTTGGGATCCGAGGATCCTGAGTTCAAATCCCACTCG
>CM068967.1:7028895-7044111 GCA_035128595.1 Eptatretus atami | reverse complement strand
TTGACCTCTTTCGTGTAAAGCCTGACTGCTCTGGATGCAGGTGCTCAAGCAGATGGTGGCGAACCCTATCAAGAATTATCCGAGCAAAGACTTTGCCAGGCACTGAGAGCAGAGTCAATCCTTGGTAGTTGTTGCGGTGATCACCGTTCCCTTCCTCGAGTGGGCTAACAAGGCCCATCTTCCAGTCAGTTGGGATGATGCCTGTGTTCTAGGTAGACCACAGAACTGCATGCAACGACATGAGTGCAGCATTTCCACCAGCCTTGAGAAGTTCAGCATGGATGCCATAGATCCCTGGAGCTTTACCCAATGTCAACCGGTTCACCGCAGCCGGTGTTTCCACAAACGAAGGTGGACCACAGTTGATTGGTGGGTCAGCAACAGGGATTGGAACACCCCTGACGTCCAACTCGAAAGCTGGTGGATCAGCCTGGTACAACCGCTCAAGGTAACCGGCCCAGCGAGCCTTCACTTCAGACTCCTCTGTCAAGAGCCAACCACCCTCTGCTCTAACTGCAGTACACCGAGGGACGGGCTTGGACAAACGCAAAGTGCGAATTCCGCTGTAAGTAGGATGAGAATCGCTTGACCACAGGTGATGCTCTTCCCCCTCACAGATTCCTCGCACATAGGCCTCCTTGTCCACTCTTAGTGGACGTACAGTTTTACGCCTCAGCTTCCTGAACAGCTCAGCTCGGCCATTTAACCTGGCCCTGCGACTCTGGTCAATGGTATCCAGTATCCCTTGAGAGACAAAATTCTTCTTCGCCCTCCGGTAAGTTCCAGGACATCTCCCGGCAACATCAAGGACGGTGGTCTTGAAGGCACTCCACAACTCTTCAGGATCCAGGGGTGCAAATTAACGGCCGCCCGGTCGCCAATGGCGCCTAAATTTTGTGCCTGGGCGGGTAACATACTGCTTACCTGCCGCTGGCGAATCACGGTGATTCCGTTATTTTGTGCAATTTGTACTGGCTTCTCTACTAGTTTTTCTCAACTAGAACTACTGTTTTTGTCCGCAGAAATCACCGGTAATTCTGCGGCGGCCATTTTGTCTGTTTTCATCTCGTTCCAAATCACGCGTGATTGCGCGAGATTTGACGGTTTGGCGCGTAACTCGACGTAGTAGCACCCAAACATGTAACCCCACCTGTAACAAACGTCTTGGCATCATCGTCCTTGTGTTCGAATTTCATTATATTCTGCATCCAAAATAAAACTTCATTTTTTTTTACTTATTGGAAACCAGCCTCGCTGATCGGCGTGAAATGTACACTACCAAAACCCACTGTAACAAGCGCGTAGTACTCGACGTAGTACCCAACTTCACTCGACGTAGTAGCACCCAAAGTCACCTGACAGTCTGACTCAGAATTTGTCAGATAGTGACTCTGAGAGTGATTCTGAGTCAGTCTATCTCTCCCTTCTGATCAGATTGAATTGTTGTGACTCTGAGTGATGAATTTGTTGCCATTATTATGATTTTTGTTCGTTGCCAGTTCATAAAGACAGTGAGTCTGTCAAAGTTAATTAGGCCACCTACAGTACTGTAATAGTACAAGTGAGTATATTAAAAGTGTTTGATATCAAATTTGTGACTTTTGTTTTTATTTTATCGGGCCGGTAGAAATTCTGCTGGGCCGGTAACTTTTTCTAGTCACCGGCCCTGCTGGCCGGTGGATAAAAATGTTAATTTGCACCCCTGGGATCCCCAAAACACCCAGACCCCCCAAATCTCCACTCAGCCTGTTCGCAAACTCTTCAGCTATCCTCTCATCCTTGAGCTTGCCAACATCCAGCCTAGGTGGATGTACATCTCCCATGGATTTAAGGTGCAACTTAAGATTTGCTCCAACAAGCTGGTGGTCAGTATTGAGGAACTGAGCACTCCTGTAGACCCTGCAGTTATGGATCATCCTCCAGTGACCATGAACGAGCACATGGTCAATCTCCTTTGCCACACCGCCAGCGTTGGAATACCAAGTCCAGGGATGAGCCTTGTGGGCGCTTGAAACCATGAACCAGCCAACTAAGTCCATGACTTGTGCAAAGTAAAGGAACTTAGTGCTATTCAGGTTCACAGTTCCAGACCCATGGGTACCAACACACGTCTCATAATCATCCCTATCAGTTCCAGTCGATGCATTGAAATCCCCCAAGACCAATGAAATCAATTCCCAGGTGTATCTCGCCTGGGGCACTGATCACCCACAGACGAGCGTGACATAGAATACGTCCTTCACGGTGAGATCACTCGCCTCATTCGGAGCATATACAGAGACCAGGGAAATGACACCAAAGGAGTGACGGATCCTTAGTCTCATAATGCGCTTGTTGAACAGTGTTACCTCAATTATCATTGGAGTCAGCTTATTGGACACAGCTACAGTAGCTCCTTGGGCATGCTAACCATCAGAGCGAACAGACCAATAGTAGGTGTAACCACCCGCCGTGATCTCGCCGCAATCTGGTCTCTGAACCTCATAGAGTGCTGCAATACCGATGTCCAAACGCTTGAGCTCAGATGATAACAGAGACAGGTGATCATCCTCTCTTCGGGACACGACATTCCAGGCACCCACCCGAAGGGACCGCCTCAGGTTAACCCAAGGAGATCGCCGTCTGGTGGACGACACCTCAGCACCACCCCGACACACTCTCCTGCAATCTGACCCGGGAATGTTACTCCGTGGTTTCCCTCCTATCATCAAAGATTGGGGGTCCTGAAGGATTTGCCCCAATCCAGTCATCCGGTGAGTTGTCCTGCGAAGGGAAGTTACACAAAAGGTACTCCCACGGAGTGGGTTTTCAGATTTTTTTATGCTTCTGGAATGTTTTGCGGAATGAAGGGTTTTACGGTGGCCCGAGTGCAAATCCTGCCACCAACCTCCTAATAAGAAGTAACCCAACTGCAGGAGGACGTCCGCAGACACAGTTTGGCACTAGATATGGAACTAGAGACACAGTTGACGGAAATGGGCAGTTTCATAACTTCTAAATAAAGAGTCGCAGATAAACTAATAATACCTCATAAGGGCGTTTTGAGTGTAAAGAATCAATTGGTGACATTTTTTTTATGTTATTCAAGATACGTGATACCATGATAGAAAAATGCAGCCCACAACATTACAGAAGCACCAGAACCCTTCACTATTGGAACTGAGCACTTGGTGTTGTGGACTTCTTTAGGTTGGTGCCACAAGTGCACTCATCCGTTTGGCGAGAGCATGATGAAAGATGATTCATCTGACCATATCACATTTTTCCACCGCTCGGTCGTCCATTGTCTGTGCTCTTTGTACCACTGGACTCGCAACGTGCATTGCCAGGTGTGATGATTGGTTTGTGCACTGCAAGCCAACCATGGTATCCCACTCTGTTGACTTCTCGGCGGACTGTTTTTGATGAAACTGGCTTTTCGTGCCCCAGGGTGAAATTTACAGTTAATTGATCTGCTGTTGATCGCCTGCTTTGCCTTGAACTTAAAATTTGTGCACAAATATCACAATCCTAGAGTATGTGCTTCCACAATCCTAGCCCACTGTTGCATTTTGTTAATGATGTCTTTCCCTCGGAGTCCCATGCTGACATCACCTTAGACACTGTTGTTTGTGAAACATCAGCAAGTTGAGCTGTCTCTTTCACTGAAGCTCCTGCCAAATGCACCCCAACAATCAACCCTTTTTCAAAGTCTCTGAGGTCTCCTCTTTCAGCCTTGCCAGCCACAATTATAGGCAATCAGGCCTGTGCAGAATTTTTATACATGACGCTGTGCACACTGGGATGTTAATTGCTTAATTAACACATGGACCACAACGGTGTGGAAGCTGTTGCTTTCAATATATTTGGTGTCCCTCATTTAGCCTCGTGTTTCCATTTTTTTGTGTGTGTGCATATATAAATATATATATATATAATATATATCTATATATGTATATATATATATAATATGTATATATTTCCCTAACAAAGAACTTTAATGGAGGAGGCGGCCATTCGGCCCACGCGCTATAATTGGCAACCTATGGTTGTTAGCCAGTGATCTATCATTTTAAGTGCTGAATATCAAGTAAGGAAGCAGAACATACCATTTTAAAAGTCTTTGGTATCACTCGGTTGGGATTCGAACGACTGATCCTGCAGAACCATTGTGGACACAAACCATTACACCACCATGGTCTTATCTTAGATGGATGTTAGGCCAGGTGTCTAGTCTGCCAGCATTGGTTGCTGGTGGACATGAAAGACCCCACAGTATCCTTCGCAAAGATTAGGCAAGTGATTGATGGCACCATAAACAAATTACAAATTCCTGCCCCAGAATTCAACGGCAGGGAAGGCAAAGGCAAACCACCCAGTGCATTTCCTTTCGCATGAAGATGCTTTAGCAATCGCAGACATCCTCGAAATGGCGTGGGATAAAGGTCCTTGCAATTTGAATGATAAAACAACCCTCACGTGTCCTTGATTATCTCGTTCCGAGAACTTTTTTTTAACGCCCCTCTGTTTACGAAGAGCCCAACGATAATTTGGCTGCAAACCACCTTTTTTTACCCAAGAATATTGTTGAAAACTACTCTCCAACGAGTTATTATCCTCCACAAAAGAGAATTTCACAATTCTACAACGAACATTATCAACAAGCGTCACACTTGCAACAGAAGTAATCTTTCCAGGTGACCTTTGGTAAGATTTAAAGAACATTATTCAGAATGTATGTACGTGACTTTTGGCAACACCTGTGAGTTTTCCACAACCTGTCGGTCAGGTTTTCTCACCTGAAATTCTCTCACCCAGCCACAGGTAAACACAATGGCTTTACAACCGGTTGTACAAGCTCAAGTGTTGGCAGAGCAGGCTTAAAGCAAAACGTATTTACATTTCAATGTATGATATAAGTGAAGAACCCCTCTGCATGAATGGGTACATTCCCCGAGAATTACAGACGGGTTCCTTCCCCCATAATTATGGACAGATTCATTCCCAAAGAATTATGGGTGGGTTAATTCCCCCAGAATCACGGACGGATTAATTTCCTCAAGAATTGGCGTATTTTATTATGACTAGTAATACCCCTCCCACCGGGAGTGGCACAATACGATGCACATTTACATAGAGAAGATTGGGGTCCTCCCCACACCATGAACCCCAGGACTATGAAAAAAATTGTTTCCCACCGAAACCCTTCCTGAGCACACCCCGAGTATAACCAGTGATTTTTACTCGTTCCATACAGCGGTTTAATATCAAAATAAATTAATTAAAATTAATATTATTATTATTATTACATTATAACTAGCAAAGGTACCCGGCGTCGTTCAACATTACACCCATCCCTCCAGACTCCAACCTCATCCCTTGCCCTCACACCTCTCCCCACCCCAGCCAACCCCCTCAGGATGCCCACCCTTTCCACTCCCTCCGACCACCCCACCCCTTCTTCCTCCCACCCGTTCCCCAACACCACCCTTCCTCCTCACACTCCACCCTCCCCCTCCAGACTCCCACTCCACCACTTCTCCAACCTCCTCCTCTTCCTCCGTCCCCACTCCCCTTCCTCTGACCCACTACTTCCTCCTCACAGCCCTTCCCCTCCTCCTCCACCCCACCCACTCCAACCCCTCCTCCTTCTATCCCACCCTTCCCTGCCTCCACCCACCTCCTCCGGCCCCACCCATTCCCTCCGACAAATAAATTTTCGCAGGGTGTATATTTGGAAAAGTTAGCTGAGGTGGTAACCTCTTTTTCGACAAACTCTTCTTTCACCCTTGAGAGTTATGTTGTTAGATCAGCAGTAAAATTACCTTTAAATCGATGTATACGTTGTGTTTGTGCTATTTTCGGTTTTTGAATAATAATTAGCGATTAGCGCATTTGAGAGGCCACACGACTCCTTCGCTGAACTTACCGATCGTTGTGACGTCTTAATTAACAGTTATTTTTCACATCTAACACCACATTTGAGTTACTGAAACTGAATAAAGCGTTTTTAACCACATTTGGGCAACCAAGGGTAAGCCTGTTTTTAGTTTTTCATGACGAGCAGCCCGTGATGAACATTTTTAGCCGCGTCTCGCGTAGCGAACGCTGGCTCTAAGAGAGCTCCGCGTTGTTCTTCTTCTTCTTTCTCCTCTTTCTTCTTCTTCTTCTGGTGAAGACAAAACCTTTAGGACGTGGCCCTTTTATATACAGGATTGGATCTCCTTAAATACTAAACACTTACACATCCTCGCATTGAGGGTGCCTTTTGAGAGTGTCTATCATGAACTTTTAAATATATTCGGACATTTGCTTTAAAGTTTCGAAAAGTTCACGTTACTATTTAAAGATTATCCATTTATGTGTTGTAATTTCGTAAATACACTATTTTCTCGTCATGAACGAGGAGCCTCCATGACGGGTCTCGCTATTGGCTCCATCAAGGCACGTGACGAAATATCGGAAGTTGTTGTTATTTATTATATACAGTATATAATTATATATATATATTTTTTTATATCCGCGTCGCGTTGCGAACGCTGGCTCTAAGAGAGCTCCGCGTTGTTCTTCTTCTTATTCTTCTGGTGAAGACAAAACCTTTATGACGCGGCTCTTGGACACATTTGTCCTTGTTAATGATGTTTTTTTCATGATGAGTTAATTATCTTCAAAAGGGGTGTTTTAATTAACCCAAACACCCAATTTTCACTCTTGCACTTCCTTGGAGTTTTCTATGTGTGCATGCAAAGTTTCAGGCCACTACGTTTCATGGTTTTGGAGTTATGGAGGACACACACACACCATTGTTGATTAACCTTTGATAAATGTGAATCAAACACACTATGTAATGCCTGGAAGCGAGTGAAACATCTTTCAGGAAAGAAATCTCAAACCATTTTTATCCAAGGCAAGGATCGCTTCGATTCTTGGAAACCTCATTTTGAAAAACTGCTCTTCTGATCATTCTAGCCGATCACACAACCCGATCGATCCTATCTTCGAGGTCGACTCCAACATCATGACTGAAATACTCTCACGAGCAGAACATTCACACGGCCATAAAACAAATGAAACTTGGAAAAGCTTCCACTCTTGATGGTATTCTGTTTGAAATTTGGTATTCCACGACTAAATACCTTGGCTCCGACAGCAACACGCAGCAGGACTTAAAATGCAGAAAAGCTCAGATTTGAGCAGCAGTTCCTGCTCTCAATAAAGTTTGGAGATCTCCCGTCCACAGACAGTAAGCTAAGACTCTTCAAAACTTCTGTTGAGTGAATCCTTCCCCGTGGGTGTGAATCCTGGACCTTGACCCAAGCAATGGAGAAATCATTGGATGATATCGACACCTGATTGCTTCGCAAAGCCATGAACGCTTCTTGGTGAAACTATATCACCAGCAGATATTTGTTTGGTCCTCTCCCCGCATTTCTGCTATTGGGAGGCAAAGCAGACTTCGCCTTGCTGGTCATGTGATGTGTCATGAAGAACCAGCAAAGAAAGTACTACTCTGGAGGCCTGAGGAACCCCGAAGAAGGGGACATCCTCTCACAGCACTTCGTGACCTCCTTGATAAGGACACCAGCCTGAATGGTGATGATTTAGTCCACGCTATGTCCAATTGCGACCAGTGGAAAATCTCATCATGTCACCACGTTAAGTGGATGTCACAAGAAGAATACAAATAAAATATTTAATATTCAAATGAGTATAAATGGCACTTGGCACAGCGCACAACTCTGCCAGGCTGAACAGTTTACATTTTGTATCCCACCGATAGGCTGGATCTGTATCTCGACCTTCACTAAAATCTAATCGGTTTGTTCTGGTTACCTACCCAACTCATCCACCTGGCTTTGTCATAACTTGTCCACAACGTTTTGAGATATCGTGCAATATATCGTTTTTGACCCTATCTCTCAATGGTGAAGAAACACTTAAAAAAAAATTCTCATATACCGATCTACAACCAGATCTTCACCAAAATATAATCATTTCATCCTCGACACACACCCAACCGGTCCATCAAGTTTCGTCTGAATCCGTCCATTACTTTTTGAGATATCCTGCTCACAGCCAAACAGACAGGGGTGAAAACATAACCTCCAACTACCTTCGGTGATGGAGGTAACAATACCAATAATAAATAAAAAAAAATAGCAACTAATTCAGGTGTTAAATATTTCAGGCATTTAAAATATTCCGCACCCAGCCCCCATAACGTCGGTGCCAGGGGCCCAGCACCCATCACTCAGGTGCTCGATGCCAAGGTGCCCAAGTCCCAGCGCACACGTCACACCCTGAAGCTCAACACTCACGACCATTTTCCACGGCTTACAGGATCAAAGCTTTTGCCCCGAGGTGTCGCACTGGAAGTGGAAATACCACGCTGGGCAATCGTTTTCTTCGAAACACGTTCTCTTTGCCTCTTCCGCATTTTTTAATCTTGTTTGTTTGGCCGATAAAAAACGCTCCATTTAGTTTCCTAAACCTGAACTCGCAGCACGTCAGACTGGTTGTTTGTTTGTTTGTTTTTAAAGACGACGCAAAGACAAATTGCTGCGTCTTTAGGGTTACAAAAGGATCTTCAAGGTAACCACTAGTCCAAGGTGAGACTTGGGTCCTCACGTCCTCAGGTAAAACGTTTTCCTTAAAACCCATCCAGCAAGAAGCAAAGGTGGACAAGTTAAATCAGAGAATGCAAGAGAAATCAACGTCATGCATCCATCGGGAATTCCATGCCAGGATCCAAGACGAAGGTGAATGAGGTGTTCATAGTAAGTGGCAGAGGTTCGGGAGTAAGGGTGATGTGTAAGGGCAGGTGTGTAAAAAAAACAACTTAGGTAAGGTAAAGAAAAAAAAACTCTCAATGTAAAGGGTAGGAGGAAGGGTAAGTTCGGGAGTAAGGGTAACGGAGGGGTGCTTGTCGGGAATGCTCACGGCACTTGAAGATTTCTTGTTTCCTGGTGGGGTTCTTGCCAACGCGATGATCACATCACTCTCCTCACCCGCCCAATGAACCACCAATTGGCTGTGGTTGTCATGAAGGATCGCCTGAAAGAGCAACACCATCTTTTTACCACTTGTACAGGAAAATTAAACGTTAAATAAAACATGTTTGTTTATGTTTGATTTAAATCCATTCACGAGGATAAAAAATGGAGGGAGAACAGAGAGAGGCATAGAATTTCATAAGCCGACGCTAAGCCATAGTTTATCTTCTTCTTCTCATTAAAAACCTTCATTATTCCCACCTTCTTGTGGGGTCGGTGAAGAAATGCTTTTTGCCCAAATCTTTCACGAACCGGCAGGTCAGGCCCGACGTCCAATTTAAGGTGACAGGAATTTGGAATTGGTTCAGGGTGCCGGCGATAACTCACCGACTCTTCGCAAAAGGCACTGTGAGATAGATCTTTAGTGTCCAACTACTCCCAACAGAGACTTCCGGTTTAACGGGTTTAGTGTGACAGCACACATATTGATGCCTCACCCTCCATGGGAAACACCAGGATGGCAGTTTATAGCCGAGTCGAGATTCAAACCCAGGTCGGACGGCTCAGAGGTGAGTGTGCGTACCTCCAGGCTATCCTGCCATTCCTAGGCCAAAGTCGGTCGATGTTGAGATAATTGAAATTCAAAGCACATGGTACCAAGAATGGGTACCCAGTAATCAAGACTCAGGTCCAATGTTTCCATCACCGAGTGTTGTTCACCTGGGATTGGATTTTCAAACTCGTTAACTTAATAAAACTAAACATCAACCGAGCTGTGGTTTTGCAACATGTCACACCGACCACTGAATTCGTTTAAAATGGAAAATGTTCAGTTGAAAACTTTTGTTTCACTGCATTTGTGTAACTGAGTGTTCAACCAACTCTGGAGGAATAATCCAGGAAGTAAACTGTCATTTGGTAATTGTTTCATGAACTTGAGTACAACACTGAGAGCAATAAGAAAATCAGAAACATGCAACTGGTACTGTACTTTTGGGGCAGGTAGGATACCCTAGACTCGAGGGATGCACACTTCCCCTTCAGCTGTCTAGCCTGGGCTCCGATCGTGACCCAGATATAAACTGTCATCTTGGTGTTTCACATGCAGGGTGATTCGATGTGTGTACCGTCCCTCGGATGGACTTGAAACTGGACGTCCTGTCCGCCGACGTTAGTTGAAAACTGAGCTTTGGAAGGTGCAGCAGTCGAAGGTTCATGGTGGACGACACTTACCGCTGCTCAAATCTTCGGAGTCCTCGACTTTAATCTAGTTCCTTTGCATCATTAATATGTCATCAGCAGATTTCCGACTGGCATTAGACTCTTCTCGGCATGTGCGCCTTTTTTGTTGGCAGTGGTGCAACAAGCTCTATCATGCATGTAATTTCCTGTTGCCATGGAAATGCTATATATATTTTTTGTTGGTGTTGTTGTTGTTCATGTTTTTAATCTCTGAAGTTTGCCTTGGTGCCCTGGTGCAGAAGGGAACGACTCATCCATCTTATTGGTGATGGTCTTGAACAATATAAACATTTCGGATCGTTCGAACACGGTCCGATGAGATTTCAACTTGGCCTGCCAGGCGTTCCAACCTGAGCACCTCACTCACGATTATTATGGGATCTCAGGTGTAAGTCACACATCCTGTGTTCATTTGTCCATTGCATTTCATCAACTGAGGGCTGATAAGAGCATGCTAACCGCCACAAGAAAACAGGTGCCGCTGATGTTTTGAGCCCCTTTGCTCTGACGAAGGGTTATAATGCTCAAAATGTCAGCCTCACCTGGTTCCCCATGGTGGTCAACATGCTTTTAACTCCTTCACTTGATAAAATCCATTAGCACCGAGTGTTCCGATGGTTTTGTGGTTGTGTAAAAGTGCACCGATGTCTCCCAATGTCCTCGACCCCCTTGAGATACATGTACACGGACCTCCAGGACCAGGCTCACCTTTTGTTCACCCAATTTCGCCTCACCCTAACCCTAACCACAAACCCTCCCACTCCTACGTCGCGTTGGACCAACGGACAATAACGAAGACGATGTGAACACACCCAGGAGGAAGATATTTAAACTATCCAATAGTTTAAATTGGTTAAAACCCAAAGCTGCCTCTTCAGTTGTGTGACAGTTGCCTTATTTATTTATTTATTTATTTACACACAGGTGTCCCCTTTTTTTATATTCAAGTAACCCCTTTTTGTACGATTACAGGTAACCCCTTTTTGGATTCAAGCACTCTACCAAATGAGCTGTAGTGTAACCAAAAGAAGTGTAAGATGCGCTTGTTGACCAATCTGGTAATCAAACCCGGGTTGTTTCCCTCCACCAAGGCAAAATGCAGACAAAACCGCGAAGATTAGAAACATGAACAAGGAAACAGAAATAGAATTGCCACGGCAACAGGAAATGAAATGTGTGATAAAGATTCTTGTACCACTGCCAACACAAAGGGCACCCAAATTAGAGTGAGGAAAATGCAACATGATGATGATTTAAGGAGTGCGAGGGGGGGGGGAGCAGGACAGGAGAGAGCATCACAGGAGGAAACTAGAACGGCACTCGGTAGAGTGCATACCTCCACCAGGCTGAACAGGTAACGTTTCGTATCCCACTGATAGGCCGCATCAGGATCCGGATCTGAACTAAAATATAATTGGCTTGTACTTGTCACCTGACCAACTCCTTCATCATTTTTTTGTCTGAATCCATCCCTAACTTTTTGAGATATCGTGCTACATGTTGGTTTTTGGCCCGATCTCTCAAGAGTGAAGAATCACTTTTAAAAATTCTAGTATCTGGATCTTCATCAAAATCTCATCAATTTGTCCTCGTCACACGACTGAACTATCCACCAAATTCGTCCACAACTTTTTGAGATGTCCAGCTCACAAACAAATAGGCAAACAGGGGTGAAAACATAACCTTTGTCCACCTGCGGTGGCGAAGGTAATGAGAATATATAAAGAGCGAGCAAAAGCAACGGAGCATGATGGGAACAATCATCATGTGTCTATGTGCCCTTTAGAACAGGTGGACCTGCTCATTGTATAAGCCAATGGCTCACAGGTGTCTGTCTCAACTCTTACTGTGGGGGGAGCACAAGCGTTTCTTATGCACAACTCACTCGCCTTGGAAGAAGTAAAAGGCCTTGCCAGGGAGTGAAATGGGCAAGAGATGGATCGTATCGCCCTCGGATCGCGAAAAACCCGTGATGGCAGAGCAAGACGAACTGAGACGCACACGGGGGTGTCTGCACTGGCTCAATTTGTGGTGGAAGCGAGGACGAGCGCGGCAGAGCCTGCCCACGTTATGGGAATGACGAGATCCGGCGGACGCAGAATTCCATGATGGCATGGAGAGAAGACCTCCCCGGGACTATGGCACGGAGATATTAGGCTACGTACTCATACCGTTTGAAATTTCACGATGACGCGAGGAGACTTGAGTGAAACACGATAATATTACATTTATAATAATCATTCAAATACAAAAAGTGGTTTTCTTTCACTCCATGGGTGTAAACACCACAAAAACTATAGATTAAAAAAAATAAAAACAACAGCGACAATGGCACTCGGTAGAGCGCGTACCTCGACCAGGCTCAACAGTTTACGTTTTGTATTCCCACCGATAGGCCGGACTTTAACCAACATCACATCGGCTTGTTCTTGTCACCTACCCAAATGATCCAACTAGTTTTGTCATTTACTCGTCCACAACGTTTTGAGATATCATCCTCTACATCGTTTTTAGCCCCATCTCTCAATGGTGAAGAATCACTTTAACAAAAATGTAAGCTTCTTGTATCCGGGTCCGGATTCGGATCTTCACCAAAATCGAATCGATTTGTCCTCGTCACACACCCAACTTGTCCACCAAGTTTTGTACGAATACGTCTGTAACTTTTTGAGATGTTGTGGACACTGACAAACTGACAAATAGGGGTGAAAACATAACCTCCCTCCACCTTCGGTGGTCGAGGTAATTAAACCAACAAATGTAACACAACAGAAAACAACACAAAACGCACAAACAAATAGTAAAAACAAAGACACAACCCCCCCTTCCCCACCTAAATAATACAAACAGGGTAATAGTAAGTACACGGGGGTTTTAGGTATCAGAAGGTATACTTAATGGGTAGTTGTACGCGGTGGTGGAATGTATAAGATGGTATATTTATAGGGTAGTTGCTGAGGTTGTTGTGTTGTCCAGGTCAATTCTGCTCGAGCAGGCCCACGGCACGGAGAAAGCCGATCAATCTCCCAGGAGCGACCCAGAGATCCCTCACATCTATGATGTTGTGCCCTTGCCTAAGTGGAGCCAGGACCGCACAGTCATCCATGATGTGTTTTGTTGTGTGTGCGGCAGCCTGGCAGAGGTGGCACGCGTCGTCAGTGGTGTCGTCAAGTCTGTGTTTACAGTGTAAGAGCTGTGGGCGGTGTTCACAGCAGAGATGTGCAAGGTGAACACGATCGGACCTAGACAGTAGTTGCTTTGTGTCATGGATGGGTGGGGGGTTTGCTGCCCAGGATACTGTTTGGGCTTAGTTTGTCGATTACGTTCATGGTGATTGGGTGTGGATGTAGTTTTTTGTAGTTTCCGTTGTTCATTGGGGGGATGTTTTAGAGGATGTCACTGTAGTGTCTTTGTGGTGTCACTTTGATGTGTCTAGGGATCTGTGGGTGGTTGTACATGTCATGGCATGGGTGATTAGGGTTGGCACTTGTCGCTGAAAGGAACCACTGTGCACCTTGCATATCCATGTGGTTCTGTGTGTAGGTGCTCGATGGGTGTTGTTAATGTGCAACCTGTGATGATGTGAATGGCTTTGTTTTGTATGGTCTGTTGGGTGTTGAGATGAGTGTTGATAGGCTGGAGCCCAGGATGAGCTGGTGTAGTTAATGACTGATCTAATGTACTGTTTGTATATTAGTGATGTTGTTTCTTTGTGGTGTTGAAGTCGATGCCTGTAGTGCCATAAGTGTGTTCAGCCTGGGTGTGCATGTTTTTTTTTTATGTTTGTGATGTGAGAATGACATAGATGTGTTAAAAGTGATGCCGAGTATTTTTGGTGTGTGTGATAGGGATGTTGTTCAGTGTGATGTGTGGTGCAGCGCTATGTTCCTCGGTGTAATTTGTTAAAAGAGTGATCGTTGATTTTGAGGGTGACTTTCAGTCTGTTGATGGTGAGCCAGGTTTGTAGGGTGCTGAGGAAGGGTTGAAGTTGTGCTGTGCAGTGTTGATGTTGCTATGAGTAGAGGTAATGGTTATATCATCCACATATGAGGCTATTTGTATGTTCTCTATTTGTATGAAGTTGTGATATGAAGCTATTTGTATGTTCTCGGGTAGTTGTGGAATGTGGTGCATGAACAGACTAAAGAGTGTGGGGAGAGGACTGAGCCTTGAGGGACTCTGTTAGGAAAGTATCGTGTGCGTGATGACTTTCCGTTAAAATTACGAATGATTGTCTGCATTATAGGTCGTTGGCCAGCCAGCGTTTGTGTTGTTGTTCATGTTTGTGTGAGTATTTTGTTTGCGAGTAAGAGTTTTGGAGTGTGTCACATGCTTTGCTCATGTTTATGTGGTGAGAAGTGCGTTTTGGTGGGTTTTTTTTGACTATTGAAGCCATTAAAGGTGTTTTGTTGTGAGGTTTGTGAGGAGAGTGGTTGTGAGTGGTTTGGTCTGAATCTGTGTTGGGTGTGTGAGAGAAAGAGGTGTGGGTTTGTGAGTGTGAGTATTAGGTGTTCTGTAACTTTGGAGGGTGTGCAGAGTAATGTTGATAGGTCTGTAGGAGCTGCTTGGTGGGATCTTTGTTTGTTTAAGGAGGGAACGGATTTTGCCTTGTTTCCAAATTTGGGGAATTCTTGAGTGTTGGTAGGAGAAATTGCTTATACTCGTGGCTGATATACCGTGTGGTCAAAGGGTGTTTAAATGTAAAATTGGAGACATTGTCAGGGCCTGCAGCCAGTGAATTTTTGATGTTTTGATGATTTGTGTTGTTTGTGTGGGAGTGAAAGGCATGATGGTGGTGTCAAGTTGGCTGCTGAGTTTACGTCGTGTAATACTTCCGTCCTCTTTTCTGGGTCTGATATGACTTGTGTGTGCATAATGGTCTATGAGGATGTTAGCATGTTGTTTATCTCATGGTATGTTGCCTGTGGTAGTAATGGCTGCATGTGAGGGTTTTATGCCACTGTTGGAGTTAGTGATGCTGTTTATGGTTTTGTGTTTTGGT
>CM068967.1:7009595-7020752 GCA_035128595.1 Eptatretus atami | reverse complement strand
TGTGGTATATTTATTGGGTAGTTGTACATGGTGGTGCAAGGTATAATGTGGTATATTTATTGGGTAGTTGTACAAGGTGGTGTAAGGTATAATGTGGTTTATTTATAGGGTAGTTGTACATGGTGGTGTAAGGTATAATGTGGTATATTTATTGGGTAGTTGTACAAGGTGGTGCAAGGTATAATGTGGTATATTTATTGGGTAGTTGTGCAAGGTGGTGTAAGGTATAATGTGGTTTATTTATAGGGTAGTTGTACAAGGTGGTGAAAGGTATAATGTGGTTTGTTTATAGGGTAGTTGTACATGGTGGTGTAAGGTATAATGTGGTATATTTATTGGGTAGTTGTACACTGGTGGTGGCAAGGTTATATGTGGTATATTTATTGGTAGTTGTAACAAGGTGGTGTAAGGTTAATGTGGTATTTATAGGGTAGTTGTAACATGTGGTGTAAGTATAATGTGGTATATTTATTGGGTAGTTGTACAGGTGGTGAAGGTATAATGTGGTATATTATTGGGTAGTTGTCAGTGGTGTAAGGTATAATGTGGTTATTTATAGGGTAGTTGTACAAGGTGGTGAAAAGTATTAATGTGGTTTTTTTATAGGGTAGTTGTACATGGTGTGTAAGGTATAATGTGGTATATTTATCGGTACTTGTACATGGTGGCAATAGGTATAATGTGGTATATTTATAGGGTAGTTGTACAAGGTGGTATAAGGTATAATGTGGTATATTTATAGGGTAGTTGTACATGGTGTTGTAAGGTATAATGTGGTATATTTATAGGTAGTTTACAAGGTGGTATATTTATTGGGTAGTTGTACATGGTGGTGTAAGGTATAATGTGGTATATTTATTGGGTAGTTGTACATGGTGGTGCAAGGTATAATGTGGTATATTTATTGGGTAGTTGTACAAGGTGGTGTAAGGTATAATGTGGTTTATTTATAGGGTAGTTGTACATGGTGGTGTAAGGTATAATGTGGTATATTTATTGGGTAGTTGTACAAGGTGGTGCAAGGTATAATGTGGTATATTATTGGGTAGTTGTCAAGGTGGTGTAAGGTATAATGTGGTTTATTTATAGGGTAGTTGTACAAGGTGGTGAAAGGTATAATGTGGTTGTTTATAGGGTAGTTGTACATGGTGGTGTAAGGTATAATGTGGTATATATTAGGGTAGTTGTACATGGTGTTGTAAGGCATAATGTGGTATATTTATTGGGTAGTTGTTATGGTGGTTGTAAGGTATAATGTGTATATTTATAGGTAGTTGTACATGGTGGTGTAAGGTATAATGTGGTATATTATTGGGTAGTTGTCATGGTGTTGTAAGGTATATGTGGTATATTTATAGGTAGTTGTACATGGTGGTGTAAGTATAATGTGGTATATTTATTGAGTAGTTGTACATGGTGGTGCAACGTATAATGTGGTATATTTATAGGGTAGTTGTACATTGTGGGTAAGGTATAACGTGGTATATTTATAGGGTAGTTGTACATGGTGGTGTAAGGTATAATGTGGTATATTTATAGGGTAGTTGTACATGGTGGTGTAAGGTATAATGTGGTATATTTTATAGGGTAGTTGTACATGGTGGTGCAAGGTATAATGTGGTATATTTATAGGGTAGTTGTACATGGTGGTATGGTATAATGTGGTATATTTATAGGGTAGTTGTACATGGTGGTATAAGGTATAATGTGGTATATTTATAGGGTAGTTGTACATGGTGGTATAAGGTATAATGTGGTATATTTATCGGTAGTTGTACATGGTGGTGCAAGGTATAATGTGGTATATTTATCGGGTAGTTGTACATGGTGGTATAAGGTATAATGTGGTATATTTTACGGTAGTTGTACATGGTGGTATAAGGTATAATGTGGTATATTTATAGGGTAGTTGTACATGGTGGTATAAGGTATAATGTGGTATATTTATGGTAGTTGTACATGGTGGTATAAGGTATAATGTGGTATATTTATAGGGTAGTTGTACATGGTGGTATAAGGTATAATGTGGTATATTTATAGGGTAGTTGTACATGGTGGTATAGGTATAATGTGGTATATTATAGGTAGTTGTACATGGTGGTATAAGGTATAATGTGGTATATTTATGGGTAGTTGTACTGGTGGTATAAGTATATGTGGTATATTTATAGGGTAGTTGTACATGGTGGTATAAGGTATATATGTGGTATATTTATAGGGTAGTTGTACATGGTGGTATAAGGTATAATGTGGTATATTTATGGGTAGTTGTACATGGTGGTATAAGGTATAATGTGGTATATTTATGGGTAGTTGTACATGGTGGTATAAGGATAAATGTGGTATATTTATAGGGTAGTTGTACATGGTGGTGTAAGGTATAATGTGGTATATTATTGGGTAGTTGTACATGGTGGTATAAGGTAATGTGTATATTTATCGGGTAGTTGTACATGGTGGTATAAGTATAATGTGGTATATTTCGGTAGTTGTACATGGTGGTGTAAGGTATAATGTGGTAATATTTCTCGGGTAGTTGTACATGGTGGTGTAAGGTATAATGTGGTATATTTTACGGGTAGTTGTACATGGTGGTATAAGGTATAATGTGGTATATTTTATAGGTAGTTGTACATGGTGGTGTAAAGTATAATGTGGTATATTTATCGGGTAGTTGTACATGGTGGTATAAGGTATAATGTGGTATATTTATGGGTAGTTGTACATGGTGGTGTAAGGTATAATGTGGTATATTTATCGGGTAGTTTGTACATGGTGGTATAAGGTATAATGTGGTATATTTATCGGTAGTTTGTACATGGTGGTATAAGGTATAATGTGGTATATTTATCGGGTAGTTGTACATTGTGTAAGAGTGTTGAAATCTCAATGGGCGTGTATTAACAAGATGGAACATCATGTCGTGTAAACACGCAATGGTGTGAACTCAAATGGGATGTCCTTACATCGTGGTCCACCATCGGACACACGACCACTCACCGTGGTCATGTGAGGGTGCTGTGGTGCCTCCGCATCCCTGCGCACACGGTCACCCTCGTCCCTCAAATCGTGAGGAGATCCCTCGGACCCCTCGGCCTGTACAACGTAAACGGTCCGGTGGTGTTGATCCACAGAGATAACCCGCGACGGATCAGTGCGGAAGTTGTTTGCGACTTCCAGAGCATCGCACAGGACGCTTGAGAGAAGGAAGCACAGACAGAGTATCGCGGACATCGCTCCGAACCTCAACGCAGTGGAAATCCTCGATGAATCTTTTACTGAGACGGGTGTATGCGACAAAACCCGGGCCGGCCGACGCGGATCGCTTGTGTGTGGATCGGAGCGCGTGGTGTGTGTGTGTGTGTGTAAAACCCGACACAGAGGACACGTCATGGATTCGGAATGTGCTGAACAATGTTGGATTTGTTTTGTTGTTGGATTTGTTTTGTTTTTGGATTTGTTTTGTTGTTGGATTTGTTTTGTTGTTGGATGATTTCATGTCCGATGATCGCCACACTCGATTTACACGGCGTCGGTGCGGTCGAAGCACTTTTTTGGCAAGTTACACAGGGTGGTTTGCCATTGCCTACTTCCCAGCGTTGTTTGGCCGCGGTCTATCCTTTTAAACGCTGAGAATCAAGGAAGGAAGCAGCACGTTCCATTTTTAAATCTTTGGTGGGACTCACAGGGCTGCCGAGAGTCAAAATGGGTAAGGGGCTGTACTGGTGTCGGGCCCCTCATCCGGGCTGGGCCCCCATTTGGTTCACGAAAAAGTAAGTGACCACTATATTCGTTATGGGTGTCTGTCTGTCTGTCTGTCTGTCTGTCTGTCTGTCTGTCTGTTGGGTAGTAGATCTAGTCGAAAAAAAAAATGCAATTTTTATTTTTTTTGAGATTTGTTCTACCCTTATTATCAGTATTTAAAATGGCGATTTCAGTTAATACAATGGCGATTTCGATGAAACTTGGTTGGTAGGTTCATACCATGACCTAGTTGTATGCAAATGAGAACCGTTGCTATGGACACCACCGTTGCCTAGCAACGGGACTTTGAATTTTTTGAAAAATCATTTAAAAATTATTTTTTCGAAAATCAAAAATCGGGCCACGAGCGACTGCGGGCAGTACATTCAGCCATATTGTCAAAAATTTCCAGCCGAATCCTATGAAAACTGTCGGAGAAGATAGACTTTCAATGAACCTGGTCGAAAACAATAAAAATACGAAGTTCGTTATATTATATCTCAGAGACTATGAGTCAGATATACATGAAACTGGTATGGTAGGTTCATGGTATGTCCTAGTTAGTGTTAGAGAAAAGAACCGTTGCTATGGACCCCTCCGTTGCCTAGCAACGGCCGAAAAACCTCTAAATGTGGGTATTTTAACGAAAAAACAATCTGCAGCATTAACCCTTGAAGCTAGAATCATGAATTTTCTTGTGCTTAATCCTCAGGTCATTCCCCATCGAACGGCCCATCGCGTCAGGTTCTATTGGGCGACTACCCATGTCCGCCTACCGGCTTGTCTGTCTGTCTGTCTGTCCAGAGCAAGCTCCGTGGGTTTTGATCCGATCCTGATAAAAAATTTGGGGATGTTTGTATCATGATCTAGTTGTGTTTTCCTGAGAATGGGCGTGGTGCGCCCATTATGGGCGGAGCCACGCCCAAAAAACGTGTTTTTAGGGGTAGCCAATTCAATTTGCATCTTCTCCTCGGGGGTTGTCGAATCTGGCAGGGTTCGGTATTTGGTTAGCCCAATGGCACCTGCATAGCCCCACGGAGCTCAATTTTTATTCGTCCCAAGGTCAAGGTCACAAGGTCACGAACTTAGAAAATTGCGAATTTTGACAAAAATCATACGACCGCCCAAACTTTGAGAGCTAGGATGACATATTTTTTATGCATAATCTTGAGGTCATTCCCCACCTAAAGTCTTGAAACCATTTTGCTCTATTTCGAACACCTGCCCGTGGCGCCCCTTTCAAGTTTGTTTTACGCTGCTTTCATCAAAGTATGGATAATCCGAGGAGTGCGAAATGCCATATAGCCTATATGACGTTATATTTTCCTGGAATGTTCCAGAGGAAGTTTTGCACCAAAGGTCATAATCTTTGACCTTTGACCTTTACAGTTCACAAAGGTCAAATTTTCAAAGTTGTGGGAATCGAACCGGGTTTCGACCTTCTTCGCGAACTAACTCCAATAAGCTATAGCACGTATCCTGTTTCCTTATTTTAATGTCCACAACATTGTTTTGTGACCTTTAAAGGTTATGCAAAGGTCAAATTTTGAAATTGTTGAACGAAACCGGGTTCTCGACATTTTGCAGCTAATAACCCGTCACTCGTACCACATCATGTTGATCATTTTTATAACTTGGTCAAAAATTATCACATTGTCTATCCTTGACTTCTGAAACAATCTACATCGTCAAATACCGCTAGTGAACCATTGCGTCTCCAGACTTGTCATAGTTTATTTTTCTCACAACCTCGACTGAGATTTCCGTATTTTCGTCCTCAGAAACACATGCCGAACGTTTAAAGGTAATTGGGGGTGTTATTCACTTATTCCATCGTCATCGTCATCGACTTCTTCGTCTTCTTCGTCATCATCTTCTTCGTCATCATATTCTTCATCATCATCTTCTTCATCATCATCTTCTTCGTCTTCTTCGTCATCATCTTCTTCATCATCATCTTCTTCATCATCTTGTCTATGGAAGTGAAGATAGTCATATAGATCTTCCTGTCTGTTGGTGCTTGGTGCAGGATGGAGTCCTCATGATTGCGTGACGTTCAGTGAAAATGGAAACGCTCATCCCACCAAACCTTGTCTCAGCCCTGTTTGAAGGCTCCACATGTTGTACATGCAGATTCCTGGATGGGGTGTGGCCAACGTACGTCATTACCACGATTATCGTTATGTTAATTGTTCACACAGTAGTCGAGTTTAGAGGGACGGCGTTACCATAGAAATATATACTGTACTGTTTATAATAGAATGGACATGCTGGTCATGAGCACAGAATTTCTGGCGGCCATATTGGAGTGTGTATGATGACGACGCCTCCAAGGAAGTCGCTTTGCAGTAGTAGAGCAGAATATTTTGTGATGAACTACACAAAATACTGAACCAGGACAAAATAAGTCGAAGCTTCCACAAGTGAGTATGGTGATTATTCATAATTTATATACAACCGCCCTACGGGCCATCTTGTTCCAAGCATGCAACACGTACGTCTTCTGACACATACCTTTATTTGGGCGGTGTATAGGTAACTGACAGCTCTGTATAAGCAAAAAAAAAACATAACCCGGGTTTACTTACACGAAGCAAAAGCATACCTACTGCTTATAATTCAAAACACCTCGTGGCACTGGAAAACGTGGGGACAGGACATCACTGTTAATAGTGGAGACTTGTAATACCAGGGGAATCCTGGAGGGGGCGCTACATGATACACATTTACATCGAGAAACTGTGTCCCTCCCCCTCCCCCCAAGAATACCGGCAAAGATAAAAACACCCTAAAACATGAATTGGGGTCATGCTGATCCGATGTAGCAAGTATGGATGTAATCAGCCAAGAACTTCAGGAGTAGTGCGACAAACAAAAACACAAACACCGGTCCGTGAATTATCGTGAGGATGATCCGCATTCAGCCGTTATGAGCTTGATTTGCATGATTCATTCAGCAAGGAAAATCAGCCTTGCTATGTCCTGGCCTACAACTAGGTAGGCCGAGCAGCCGTTATTGTCAACATTACTGATTGTATGGAAGCAACGATGGCAAGTGACCCGGATTTTACGGGTTTGACCCAGATTTTACGGGTTTGAACCGGATTTTACGGGTTTGAACCGGATTTTACGGGTTTGCCCCGGATTTTACGGGTTTGACCCGGATTTTACGGGTTTGAACCGGATTTTACGGGGTTGACCCGGATGTTACGGGTTTGAACCGGATTTTACGGGTTTGACCTGGATTTTACGGTTTTGACCCGGATTTTACGGTTTCGAACCGGATTTTACGGGTTCGAACCGGATTTTACGGGTTCGAACCGGATTTTACGGGTTCGAACCGGATTTTACGGGTTCGACCCGGATTTTACGGGTTCGACCCGGATTTTACGGGTTCGAACCGGATTTTACGTGTTTGAACCGGATTTTACGGGTTTGACCCGGATTTTACGGGTTTGACCCGTTTTGATTCTGAAAACCTGCAGACCCGTTTTAATGTGGTCAAAACCTGTATTGGATGGAAAGTACGGTCAATTTTATAAATGCAATGTTTCACTTCCATTCCACTCACAAGGATTGACACAAAGACTGATAGACCCGTCGCGACCTGTGGTCGATATGCCAAGGTATCACTCTGGTGTCCAGTCTATTAGCTGTATGATGTCATGAGCTTTCCCTCACCAAAGGCCACATCGACATCCTCTAGGATTCCGCACGCAGTATCACGTCACTTCCGATCACGTTGACCATATTGCTGTCACCACGAATCAATCGATCTGTGATTTCCAATTCGCTCTTCCACTTCTTGGTGATATTTGTCAGTGTACTTCGAGTATTTTAAATGGCAGGATTTGATATGATTCGGATTGTTTTCTTTCATACAAGGTGTTCACAAATTACCAAATTCAAACCTGTGGAATTGGGAGTTGCATGAATATTAATGAATGCATGATGAGCCGGAACTGACGAGGTGGAACCGAGAGTGACGTCAGCGGGCTGTCGAGTGTGACGTCAGCGGGCTGTCGAGTGTGACGTCAGCGGCCTGTCGAGTGTGGAGCACGAGACGTGATTAAAGCAGATGAGCGAAGGATCCTTCGTGTGGGCTGTCTTTGCTTAGACACAACATATTGGTGACGAGGATGGGTCCCCTTGCTCTTACACCACCTGCTGCATTCTTACCAAGTCCGGCTGAGCCTTCGATACCTTTTACCTCATGGGTGCCGGTGCGCATGTTCGAGAACTTCATGCTGGCGGTAAATGACAAGGCACTTTCTGGTGCAAGGAAGCGTGCATTACTTATACACTGCCTAGGAACTGAAGGGCAGCGTTTATTCTATACTCTCCCAGTTGATGGGGACACGTACTCTGCTGCTGTCGGTGCATTAACAGGCAGATGTCCTGAAAAAGATGTAAATTGCAGGCAGTGTGGCAAAAGTGGACATTTTGCTCAAGTTTGTCGCAGTAAAGACCACAAATACCAAGTGCGGGAAGTGACTGTGCCAGATGTGACTGTTTTAAGCATAAACACACAAACCTCTGAACAAATTAGAGGGAACCTATTTTGTGATGTTCGTCTTTGCACACCTGATGGACAGGCATGCTCGGCTAAATTGATGGTGGACACAGGTTCAGTCGTTTCCATACTTCCAGAGTCTAACTACCTGAAGCATTTCAAGAATGTACTTCTTACAGAACCAAAATTACACTTGGTGACTCACCTTTAAAAAAAACTGATCTCTGTAATTGGTTGTCTTCAAGTACAGGTGCGACACAACCATGTTTCTGTCCCTGCTGATTTCTTCATTGTGCCTTCTGGAACACCTATACTCGGCATGGACCTCTTCACTGCTCTCGACTGAATATTGTTAATAGATGTGTTACTCCTGCATCAGTGCTAAGTACCTCTGTGCCATCAAACATAGGTTTGGCAGACATCCAATCCGAAGGTCACTGGAACTCTACAGTAGGCTCTGCGAAAGGATTTGTACACAGAGTGAAGATAAGCCCGACGTGGTGCCAATCCAGCAGAAGCTTCTCCGTTTACCTTTTGTCGTGTCCCTGATGCTCGTCGTCTCGCAAGACGAGTGCAAAAACGCTTGAAAGAAGCGTGCAGGTTATCATGAGAGAATCGACATCTTCCCCCCTCGGACAGGTTCTCACCTGTTGTCGTTACGCATAAGAAAACGGGAGGTATACTACTGTGCGTGGATCTTCGTGAACCCAATAAGGCGATCGGAGTAGACAGTCATCCACTCCCACATATTGAGGAGGTATTCGCAGAATTTCAGGGAGCGAGAATGTTCTCTACTATTGATCTTCAGAATGCATACCATCAAGTGCCCTTGCATGAGGGCTGTTGGTGAATTCTTCTTGCTTGTTAATTGCTTGTTAATTCTTCTGCACTTTTAAAAAAAATCTACATCCTTCATTATCTTAAACATCTCCATCATATCACCTCGTAACCGCCTCCTTTCTCATGTATAAAGCCCCGTCTCCTTCAGCCGCTCCTCAAAAACAATCTTCATTTCA
The DNA here is from genome assembly GCA_035128595.1 of Eptatretus atami. NCBI lineage: Eukaryota > Metazoa > Chordata > Myxini > Myxiniformes > Myxinidae > Eptatretus > Eptatretus atami. The sequence continues at coordinate 7,011,479 of CM068967.1, read as the reverse complement.
TTTAAATTGAATAATGCACTTGAACACGAGAGAAGACAAATTTCCTTCTTTGCACTTCCAAGAACCTCCAGTTTAGCAGTACAGTACTTGGACATGTTAAATGAGGGTGGCGTACTCCTCCTCCTCCTCCTCCTCATTCTTCGTATACAGCACACAGCTGCGGATAGCATCATTGGCTGAGTGTGCAGTTGTGCCGCCGATGCTGTGCCCATATTATCAGTACAATGGTACTCATTTCACCGACCTCAGAAGGATGACAGGCTGAGTCTACCCTACCTAGTGTTAATTCAACATCCAACAGAGGCTCGAACTCAGGACCCTAAGATCCCAAGCCAGCCACCCTCACCGCTAAGCCAACACCAAGCTTGGGGTGGTGTACAAGACAGCATGACTGCCTCAATCATGCTAAACTTCTGGAATATTTTAACGATCTTTAAAATCATTATTTTATTTATATTGAAGTATACACCTCAACACTGTGCTGGGTAATGTGTTCTATGAACTCTCTAATTCACAAAGTTTTTCAGTTGATTCTGTCCATGGTCTTTGGCATTTAGCAATGAGTTTTCAATAGCTTATGTTGCTCAGTCTTTTGTCACAATGTTCTGCAGTGCAGTGTTTCTGGTGTTGTGTGGACAGAAAATATGTTCAAGTTCAGGAATGTTGTGATAAGTGAATTTTCATCTACACTCTCTTTCTTCTGCCTAGCTGGTGTATTTTATTTATGGAGAAGACTTTCAGCCGGTGAAATAGGGCACGTAGCGCATGTTTGGGATGAAATGTGGGATCTCAGGTTGTAGGACAGTGTCCATCTGCACAATGTCGTGGTGGTCTCTGTAATACCAACAATTCCTCCACCGCTCTCACCAGTCCCATTTAGCCATTCCATGGCTTGCTGTGATAGATCTGGATTCTTATTGATATGCAATTAGGAAAATTTGTACAAAGATGATAATATCCATTTATCAAAATCCTATGTAGGGCTTCTTAATAGTGCTACATCACAGAGCAACATGCCCAAGTATTTCATCTTCTTTTTAATTGGTTAATCATCAAATTTTACTTTGAAGACAGCAATTATTCTATACTAATAAAAGGCAGTGTGTGTGTGTGTGTGTGTGTGTGTGTGTGTGTGTGTGTGTGGTGTGTGTGTGTTGTGCGTGCGTGTGTTGTTGATTGGTATCTACATATGCAGGTTTCAGAATGTGGAATGGAGTCCTACCAGGGTGGGTCAAAAGTATCCACTTTCATTTCAGTAGGGGTCACGATTCCAACTGTAGTTCGTTTGTTATAATATTCCCAGGGATGGTTTTTAGCTCACCTGTAAAGTAGTTCCGGTTCCAGGAAGCTTATGGATAGCACGTCGTCCGTCCGTCCGTCTGTCCGTCCGTCCGTCCACAAATACTTGCAACTTCTTCTCAGAAACTACACAAATGATTTCAATGAAATTTCACCACAACTTCATCACCCGTGATGGCATAAAAACTGGGTCTGAAGGGGTCTACAAAGGGAGTTTACGGGGTGGGGGAGGGAGCGAGTTGCCTCCCCAAAAAGGTATTTGCTTTCTTCTCAAACGATACACACAGTTCCGATGAAACTTCACGACAACCTTCATCACCCATGACGTACCAAAGTTTGTTCATGACGTTAGAAAAATCTGCTCCAATGGGATTTAAGGGGGGTTGCCCCCAAAATATGTATTTGCTTTCTTCTCCAAAACTACAAATACAATTCCGATGAAACTTGACCACCATCGTCACCACCCATGATGTACTAAAGTTTGTTCATGACATTAAAAAGAAATCGGCGTTTTGGAGTGTAAACAGGGAGAGGGGGTTTGCCCCCCAAAATATGTATTTGCTTTCTTTTCTGAAGCCACACACA
>CM068967.1:6925162-6939560 GCA_035128595.1 Eptatretus atami | reverse complement strand
GAATAAAAAGGTTATTGTAAGTTAAAGATGAATTGGGTGGGAGGTCATGAGTGAATTGTATAGGAGGAGATCAAGCTTATGCTTTACGTATATTGATAATCATAACATTGAAAGGTATGTTAAGAAGCTAAAGGAATAAAGAAAAAATATAATCAAGGAAACAATAAACTTTAAACACAAGCCGGGGGAGCGACAATGGTTCGCAGAGCATTATTGAACAATGCCACAATAGGTACAATGAGTTAGTGGGAGCTTTTGAGGAAGCCTTACCGAAAAAAACCTATCTCTTCTGTCAAAATTGCCAAAATCAGAATCGGATTTTTTATAATGTTGTATATGGACATTACGCACAGTTTTAGGAAATAAATTGCGAAAGAAAAAAAATAAAAAGTCATGTGGCGCGTGGCTCCGTCCAAAGGGGCGTTGGGATGCCCCTCATGACAAAAAGCACAACCAGACCCATGATATCTAGCTTGTGTCCAAGTTCATCAAGATCTGCATCAAACGTCATGGAGGCTATGCTCTGGAGAGTCACGGAAACAGGACAGACAGAACAGACAGACACAGCAGACACGGAACAACAAGGCCGGTAGGCGGACCATGGGTAGTCGACTACCCAATAGAAACCCGACGCGATGGGCCCGTTCGAGGGGGAATGACCCCATGAGGAATTAAAGCACAAGAGAAATCATGATTCTAGCCTTCAAGGGTTAGATCAATGCTAGCAAGATTTGTTCATTTTTCGTTAAAATAGCCTCCCACAATTTAGAGGTTTTTCGGCCGTGCTAGGCAACGGAGGGGTCACACAGCAATGTCTTCCTCCTCACACATAACTAGGACATAACGCAAACCAGATGTTTCATGATATCTGCTCAGTCTTCTGAGATATAACGAACTTCGTTTTTTTTTTATTGTTTTCGACAGGGTTCATTCCAAAGTCATCTTCCCGACAGTTTTCATAGGATTCCGGCTGGAAATTTTTGACAATATGGCTGAATGTACGCCCCACAGTCGCTCGTTGGCCCGTTTTGATTTTCGAAAAAAAAAAAATTGAGATTTTTTGAAAATTTCAAAAGGTCCGTTGCTAGGGTCTACGGATGGGTTCCATAGCAATGGTTCTCTTTGCAACACAACTAGTCATGGTATGAACCCCTTTTTTTACCCAACCCAAGGTTTCATCGAATCGCCATTGTATTAAACGCAAAACCGAGAACAACTGACGCGAACAGACATACATACAGACAGATCAGACAAACATATCGACGGAAATACTGATAATAAGGGTAGACTAGATCGACTACCCAAAAATAGTGGTCACTGCTGGGCCCGCAAAACCAATTATTACAACTGTTTAACCTTAAAGAAGTAAGAGTACAGAAAAAATGAATACAATTAGAAGTTATAACATCAATTAATACAGAAGAGATAAATAAGAAAGCATTAGGAGCTTTTGATGATAAAATATACAAGCAGGAGCAACATGGTTTGCGGCATTATTGAGGAAGCCCTACCGAAAAACACTATCTTTCCATCAAAATTGACCAAAATCAAATCGGATTTTTTTATATGTTGTACTTAATGGACATTAGCGCACAGCTTCTAAGGAAATTAAATTGCGAAGAAAAAAAGATGAAAAAAAATAAATAGTTTCAAGTGGTGTGCTCCGCCCACAAGGGCGTGGATGCCCCTCATACAAAAAGACAACAACCAGACCATGATATCTAGCTTGTGTCACAGTTTTCATCAAGATCGCAGCAAACTTCACGGAGCTATGCTCTGAGAGAGGTCACAAACAGACAGACAGACAGACACACAGACACAACGAAAATAGTTGGTCACTGCTGGCACCGCACGAAACAAACTGCTGCAGCCCGCCAACAATATTTTAGAGAATGGAATAAATAGTCTCCCGTATGGTTATAAGTGTGTGTTTAGATATTTGGATGGGAATTTTAACAGGCGACCGCAGTCTTTTTACTGATTTATAATGATAGAACCAAGCAATAACCAAACCAAAAGATGGAGATGTAATCAGCCCTTGGTATTAAAATGGGAAAACAGAATGTGAGAAAATATCAGTCTTATTGAAGAAATAACCGGGTAAAAGTAGATAAAACAAATAAGGCGGATAAATATAATTACAAATAAGTTTGCGAGGATGTACAAGAAAAAAATAATTAATCACTTGAATGACTGAAAACTTGATGGTTATCAATTGAACAATGGAAAAAACAATTTACTACAATCTCAAAATATGTGGCTGCAGGAGGTGGTCAAATTTAAGAGCATTAGAGAAGTTCATCATTTAATTTCTGCTCAAGCAAAGACACTTATACAGAAACCAAGTTTCCAAGTTATTCTTTTTGTGAATATACTCGATGGAAAGAACTTTATAAAAAAAATTACGTTATTCCCCAAACAGAGTAACATGGGCAAATATTCGTTGGTTCGCTCTGAGTGGAATGAAAATATAAAAGGACTGTGATTATTGTTGAAGGAAGAAGTGCTTAATCAGTAAGTCTCAATCTTCATCGTCTCAATTTTACATTTGCTTGTATGGGAGGAAGGTGATAGGTGGGGAGAAAATCGTCTCCTATTTTGAGCTTTTGGGATTGAGTCAGAAGTTTTTCCCTTTCCCCCATTCATTGATGGGTGTCCCAGAAGCCCCATTTATCATCTACTCAGGTTCACACAAGTTTGATGGGACCAAGAAAACGTTTTTGTGAGCAGCAAAACTGTCAGGACGCTGACCCGCAGTCCACTACGTTATTCGATGGAATGAGATAAACCCAATCCCGGCAGGGAGCAAAATATGCTGGTCAACAACCCCTTCCTCGGGCAGGGATCACAATTAAAAACCACTCGCACGATTTCCCATGTACAAATGAAAATTAGTCTCCCCCCCCCCACCCCCAACTTCAGGAAATAGTAGGGCCCATGACCTCACCTAGTACCCACAGGCACATATACAACCTTGGTGAGATTGGGCCAACCATTTTCATTCTCAATTATAATCAGATGTACAGAGGATACCTTATTTATATATATAAATCGGAACTGAACCTGACATGACACAAATAATTATTGGACATGGGTCTGTGCGTCCAATGGTTGTCTGGCCACTGCAGATCCTCGAACAACGCATCCAACCAGGGTTTGTCCAGTTTACCAAGCAGCTAGCTTGTAGTTTTACGAATCTGGCAGCCATTTGCACATAACAGCCAGAGTCCCGCAGTTCAGTATTTCAAATAAGAATATGTGCTTAAAGTTAGGTCCCGTTCCCTTATGTTTAATGGGTGATTAAGTGTAATGTGCGTGCGAGTTTCTTTCTAGTTAGTTTTTTACATCAATTCACTTCAGCACCACGGCGCATAACCCACGTTCAAGGCTACGGAACGTGGGCAGAGCCCCCTCGCACTCAGGGCCGACCCCATCCCAGCCAGATGGAATGTTCGCCTCTCCAATGGGGGAGGACAAACCGATTCGCCCGACGCCCCCCGACCTAATCCGGAGGCGAGTTACCATCAGAGCAATCTCTCTACCCGCCCGGGGCAGGATAAGAAAGGTGGCGAGCTGTCGTCCTGCAGTCTTGGGTCTGGTGTCTTTTGCGTCGTCTGCGTCTTTTTCAGGTTCCTTGTCGTGGTGAGTGGGCGTGGCGTAGGTGTTCCGTGGTGCTCGTATCGTCGTTCGTGGCAGACAGGATCGTGGGCTCATTGGATTCCGGCGTCGTGGTTCGAAGTACCACCGTGTGGGATTGGAGTCGGTGAAACCGCACGAGGTGGCCAGGTACCCGGCCAGACTCTGGCCTCAGCCGCCTTGCGTCCCGAGCTGAAGGGTCCGAATAAAGACGGCCACGAGGTCCATTTTGGGTGTGTGTGGTGTGTGTCTGTGGCCATCTGTAAGTAGAACTGTTTAGTGAATTCACTGTAACCATTTTGCCTGCATCTTTATTCAAGATTAAGTCTGCTCTGTGTTTCCCTCCGTCTTACATTGAAATAAATACACTGTTACATGTTCCAGTTCGTTGTCTGTGTTTCTTTTCATTGACCCAGTAGGTTCGGCATGAGAAATAGGGAGGCCGTTTGTGCCGTAATTGTCATTTGGTCCGCAGGCTTGGTATCCCCCGGTTTTACGGCCGATCAGAGGGCGGTAACGCGACTCGGTTTGGACCAAAGTCGCGCGAGGGTGTGGCTTCCCCGGTAGTTAGAAACGGCGTGGGGTACTTAGGTAAATTGGATTAGACAATTAACCCTACCCCACGGCCGTCAAAATATTGGCGTCACGGTCCCTAAAGGGACCCGTGACCTTCGGAGTTATCCGAAGGTTACGACCTTCAATCCGTGTCGGGTGGAGACGGCCAACTGCTCCATCTAGCGGTCGTTCTCGCCCTAACCCGGCACTCTGTGGTTCGCTCTGAGTGGAATGAAAATAATAAAGGATGTGATCATGTTGGAGGAAGAGTGCTTCATCAGTAAGTCTCAATCTTTCATCGTCTCAATTTTACATTTGCTTGTATGGGAGGGGGAGAAAATCACTAATTTTACTTTGCTTGTAGGGAGGGAAGGGGATAGGTGGGAGAAATCAGTTCTCCTATTTGAGCTTTGGGGGCTTGAGTCAAAGTTTTTCCCTTTTCCCCAATTCATGTTGAATGGGTGTCCAGAAGCCCCATGTATCATTACTCAGGTTCACAACAGATTGAGTGGACCGAGAAAACGTTTATTTGGCAGCAAACGTTCAGGATGGCTGACCCGCGGCAGTCTACTACGTTATTCCGACGGAACGAGTAAAACCCAATCCGCTGGAGCAAAATATGCTGTCAATAACCGCCTTGCCTCAGGCAGGGATCACAAATTAAAAACTTCGCACGATTCCACATGTACAAATGAAAATTAGTCCTCACCCCCCACCCCCAAACCCTCAGGAAATAGTGGGGCCCATGAAACCTCACCTGGGTATCCAGGCACACATATAACCTTTGGTGGAGAATTGGCCAGCCCATTTTCAATTCTATAGGATTATCAGATGTACAGAGATTACCTTATTTTTATATAGACGGATCTGAACCCTGACAATGACAACAAATATTGGACACGGGTCCTGTGCGTGCAGTGCTTATCTGGACACACTTCATATCCTCGAACCAACGCATCCAAACCAGGGGTTGTCCAGTTACCAAGCAGCAGTTTGTCGCACATCAATGGTTTTTAATGGAAGTGATTAAGCCAACTTGGTGAGTGCTCTCCAAGAACTCGGTAGCTGAACACACCCCGGTTTTACAAGGTGCAGATGAAAGGAATTGGTTAGTGAGGGTGGGAGGCTCCACTCCAAAATAAACAGTAAGAAAACCTTGGGGGCAGGTTGTGGATCTGTCAAACTACAATGAGCGATGAGCTCACCTCAAAGAATATCGTAGTTGCTGCTGGAAATTTCCACATCGCTGATCATAGCTGTGAACGACAAACGGGACACAAAGGTGTCCAAATTCACAAAATGCAAACAATGCCATGGTTCATGTTGACTCAAGTTCATAAACATGTGTCGCTAACGCAGTGTGCACAAGATGGTCATCACCTCCAACTGCTTTCTTGTACAACTTTGTTCGTACTAGACCGAGTAGATTCACAACATACGGAGACCGAGGCTCTCCCTTCACAATCTAACTCTAATGCTGTTCACCCATTTCAGCCTCCCCTCCCGAACCTCCCCCCACCACACAAAATGCCATTTAATTCCTTGATGCCACGTCTTGCAACACAACTCAATCAATATGTCAGTCCATTCACAACATTACATTCAATCAGAGACTACCACGGTGGAGACGTGCAGGTGGGAGAATACACTTACATGTGGCCCATTGGTATCTGTACACATTCTGTGGGTTCTGGTACAAGTTTGCAAAACAATCGTCTGAAAGAAAGCAAACATTTGCGCCGATTCAAAACTGCAAAAGAACACAGTTGGTCGACACTGTACACATGCCATATTTTTAACACCATGTGATACCTTCAATAACTCCTCATGAAGAAGAATATCTGTACGATTCATTTAATAAGGGCATTATAACAATAACAGTAATAATCTCAGAACAAAACATTAACAATAATAATAATAATGGATCTTATTATAAAGCAGGAGTATCTTTGTCTTCTGTCCCTAAACTAACCTCCCTCAGTTTTGTGGGGTGCCCCACCAAACCTTCTTTGGACGTTTAGGTCCCACTGGTGTCGAAGGGGGTGGAGGTTTCATAAATTCCTCATATACAATGATTTTTGAATTTCGATCAGAATGAAACTGCTCCGACCGATATAACATCAGAAAGTGTTCTCTTTATTTACCTCACGAGTTTTGTAAATCCCAGTTTTGTTAAATTAATGGATATGTATTAATTTGTGATTGGATTGAAATGCTGTTTTGGAATGAACATTGTAGAAGGTTGAGGGTAAAGGAGAATCAGGAAATGATGTGATGCTTTTCAACCCATGACATTCAGATTCACCATTGTGGCATCATAGAGCTATTACTCAAAATAATAAAAAACTTACTCTAGCTGATCTTGGGGTCAGCTGCAAGTTTTTGCTCAATCCTTCATGAACTGGCTGTCAACGGCTATCCAGCCCCCTCCCGTGCATAGCATGCGTGCCTCGCTAATAAGGTGATAATAATAATCCTGTCCTGCTCTCCAAACTATCTGCCTATGGCATTCCAAGGCCAGCTCACCACTCCATGTCTTTCAATCCTGACAAACCTCACTCTCAATATCTCTCTCCGAAAAGGCCATCTGGTAAACCTTATCTACTTCTAACAATCCTCTTGAGGAACTTCATCATTCAAACTCCTGGGCAAACCACATTTCAAAGCTGCCTGCCAGAGCAGATGCCAGTCTACAAAAATACAAATCAAAGGGCTTCATATTAAAACTGGATATTTGTTAGCCAATATGACCACAGTATTCTGTGAATACCGTCCCGATTGCGCAGCGCCAGAGAGGAGCAAATATTTTATAATATATATACACATTACTCTGGTGGCTGTCAAGCAGTTAAACAAAATTGAAAATCATTGCCAAACAGAGACTTACTGTTTTAAGGACGTCATTAAAGGACACAAAACAACAGGCACGAATAACTAATGTACCATATGAGATTGGTGTGAAGACACTGCAAAACACAGTGAAACCTCCAGAATTTTTTTTTTTCTACGATCTTTAAAAACTCTTTATTTTAATTTTAATTGAATGATACACCTGAACATATGAACATAAATCCCTTTCTTTTCAACTTCCACAAACCTTCCCGTTTAGCAGTACTTGGACCAAATATTACACCATCACGACGAATCAAATTTTCCGCTCATGCTCTCAGCATTGAGATTCAAGACAAATTGCGGTTCATAGAATTACAGCTATGGTCCGTTAACGCAAAAGCAAGAGTTGGAAAGGACCTTCCTTGTCCTTTTTCTCAAGACTGTCAGGGTAAAGGTGTCTGTGAACTCTTAGTACCACTGATTGTTGTCGGGGCTGACAAGACATGGAGACATTCTACTGAGCATCTAGCCTAAGTTGGAATTCTGATCCTGCTATAAACTGACACCCTGGATTTGACATGCAGCAGGCCAATGCATTCATGTGTGCCGGCCTGGTGTGGACGTTAAGATGGTGGACCCATCTGCCAGCACGGTTACACATGATGTCCCTTTCACAAAGAGGTAGCAAATCAAACAACTCTGCCCCACTCTCACCAACTTGCACTCAGCAACCATGTTGAGTATGTCAACACCTTTCAATGTGAGTTGAGGGAGGCATTCGTCCCACAGTAACTGAATAGAGGCCGATTGAGAGTAACAGCGGCTGCCTGCCATCCCAGAATGCCGATATGGCCTTTAGCTCAGGTAGACTCGGGCCTTACTCCGCCACTTTTAATCTGGTTTTGCCCAACTTTGTTAAACTTAAACACTTCCACAAAGTATCATACTCGTGAATGATTGAAACCTCAAACCCTGCACTTACCAATGTTTTTACCTTTTTCTCACAAGTCAACTTGCCAATGGAGAGTTAAAACTTACTAATCACGTTCCTCTTCCGCAACAGCACGATGGGTAGGGCTTACGAGAAAATGAAAACACGAGAAGTCGATGGCGTTCCATCGTAAATCCCCCATTGCTTCCCCCCCCCCCCCCCGAACAAGTTGAAAAATGGGCAAAAGTCGAACAGGAATACTCTCTTCTTCTCCTGTTCTTTTCTCTGTTATAATGAGTGAGGATGGGACAGCACAAGTTGGCTGCCCTGCCTTGACCATGATGCTCTCCACCTCCCTCTGTCCTCAGCCAAGACCAAATACAAATTTGGGTTAAATTTTTTTCCCCACATTTCAACCCCCTGTGACCACCAGTTCCCACCCCCTGGGAATAAACAGGCGGTCAAAATCCAAACAAACAATCAGATGGAAAACAGAGGTAGGTTAAGTATAGCAACTCGATCAACATAATGAACAAGGATGAAGGGTCAATACAAAAGCAAGTTCTCAACAAGCAGGCACCTAGAAATGTTTAAAATGTTTCTTCGACATTCAAAACACATCAAATCCCAACATTTCACAGGAGGACACGCGATAGGGATTACACCCGACAGGTAACATTCTTCGTACCTGGCTAAAGGTTGGGTCTTAGTTGGAGACGAGAACAACGATCCCCGTGGCGACAAGCTTCGATCTTGAAGTAAAAAGAACAATTCACTCTAAGATCTAGAGAATGAGCAAAGTTAGAACGGATTCATTACATAACACGAGCCAGCACCAGGAACAAAACCCAAGCACGAACAACAGCGTCCATGTACAAATAAAATAATATAGGTTGTGTGTGTTGTGGTGTTGTGGTAGTGTGGTGTGTTGTTAACATCCAATGCATGCACCAAGGATACTGTTACGATCATCTGAACTGAATGTATGTATCAAAACTATTAGTGGTCAAGGCTTCGTTGAAGCACGAACCACTGTACGGATTAGACTAACAGGACAGATGAGAGAAAAATGAAGAGAGGGAGGGAGGGAGGGGAAGAAGGAGGAAGGGAAAGGGAGGAAGGAGGTGGGGCGAGGGAGGAGGAGAAGGAAGGAGGAAGGGAGGGAGAGAAGGGAGGGAGGGAGGAGAGAGAAGGGGGAGGAAGGAGGGAGGAGGAGGAGAGAAGGGAGGAGAGAAGGGGGGAGGGAGGAGAAGGAGGGAGGGAGGAGAAGGGAGGCAGAGGTGAGGGAAGGGATTGGGGAGGTGAGGGAAAGGAGGTTGGGGAGATGAGGGTAGGGAAGAGGAGGGAGGTGGGGGAAAGGGAGAGGGTGGGAGGAAGGAGGAAGGAGGGGGAGGTGAGGAAGGATGGTGGAGAGAGGTGAAGAAGCACCAACAGCAAAGTTGAAGGCAAGTTGGGGAGATTGACAAGCAATGGGTTGGGGAGAATGAGGGAGCACGCACGGGGTGGACCACGGATACAGAAACTCTTCAGAGGGAAAGCGATGGCCTGGGGAGCTGTTAACGGGGGGAGACAAGATCATGGTTTAGTACATTACAGTGTGTTATATATATATATATTGCTGAAACGTGACGGGACGGCGTGAAAACTGGACGTCCATCAAACAAAGCAACGATTACGGACGCAAACCGATAGTCTGAACGTTAAAGCAACTTGACCATACAGTATATTAATCGAGATTTTCGATTTCCAAATGAGACTCTATATGATAGAAGTTCTCGAGTCGAGCAGTTCCAGACTGCACGCGAAAACACGCACTGGGGAAAAAAAAAAAAAAGCGCGATATTTAAACGACAATGGATACCACTTCTGACAAAACACGTCAACGCAGAGAGGGGGATGCAGGCCGAGCGTAGTCGAGCCGTTTGCCTTTTCCCATCGGAGTGCAAAGGAGATCGCTTAACGAAGCCGTGTGAGACAACGTGGCGATTACAAATGAATGTGGTTAAAATAAATCTCCCTTATCAACACACAACCCTATGCAGGCCAATAACTTGTCCTTCTCTGTTGCAAAGTGGAGTTGCGAGATATTCAGCCTGAATGGCGAGACTTGCGCGCTTGTTCCCCCGTTGATGCTACTCTCGCGAGATTTCAATCATGTGGTGGATATATATATATATATATGTTTCCTTACAAGCGAACTCAACACGACTCTTGGCGTCAAGCTTGTTCTCGATCGCCCACCTCGCTTTTTACTATACTCCATCCTCCTTAAAAAAAAATTTTTTAATGCCGAGTACCAAGCAAGGAAAACTGTCTGCTAATCCGTTGCCCCTATCAGAACCTAATTGTTTAAAATGGCAAATAATTGCGCTTAATAGCTCTGACTGATCCTAATAATAACAATAAACATTCTCTAAAATTCGTCAAACCAACGCGAGCCGTCGCGAATTACACCGTCATGGCTTCAACAACCTGACTAAGTTTTTTATTGGCAAAGTCCATGAACGATATACTGCAAATGAAAGCACTCAACCGCACATGAGAATCGGGGTTTATTTTTTTTCTCGATGGCGAGTCAGACAAGACATTGTAAAGGGGGAGAAGAAGAAAAAATGTTTTTTTTTTTTTTTTAAAAAAAAAAGAGAAAGAAAGGAAGGAAAAGGAAATAAAATAATAAAAGGACAAACACATGTTCCTCAATTTGATACTTTAATACGCACTTGCCACAGCAATGATTCAATTACATGGGGAGGAAAGGACGAATGCAGTTTGGCCACGGGAGGCAAACGGAAGATATAGGAACGATAGCTGGAAATAAGAACGAGGAATTATATTTGTATTTGTGTCAGTCCATGACACCATGCAGAATCACGCCACGTTCGGTGGCAGAGGGGGGAGGAGGGCGGAAAGTCGGATTTGAACAGTTGAAGATACGGTTCCGGAATGTCTCAACGCGCCCAGCACCAGCACTGGTATGGGGGGAGGAGTTAAAAACAACAACAACAAAAAAACAAATTAGAACAAGTCACAGAGGTGTCTTTATCATTACCATAAAACAAGAAGAGTGGCATGGAACAGTCAGTATGCTCTGCCTGAACCGCAAATGTTGATGCTCACTCCGACAAAAATAAACTATTTATAGGGAAAGTGTCCTGCGCAAGTAGAGTCAGAAAACAAGTAATGGATTTTTCACTCGGAGTACATTTCAACAAGGTATGCATATGTATTGCAACTCCGGCTGCTGGTTGCATCATGATTGGAGCGACGGCGTGCCGCCGATGCAGTACCCCCCCCCCCCCCCCCCCCCGACTTCAAATAAGCTGGCACTCATTTGTGCTGACCGAGGATTGGACTCAAGAGCCTAAGACCTCAAGCCAGCAACCATACCATGAAGCACACCAGCTTACAATGCGAATGCCAGCAGGGTATCCCCCTATCATTTACAATTTGGTCACTGACGACACAATACAATTTTCTATTTATGGGACCCCAAGGCATCGAAAAGCTACATATATTGAAACAAGTTTCAATACAAAATGGGACCTCGCCGCCATTCAAACATTGAATGCATCAGAAATGAACAAATGTGAACAGTCGCTTCCCGGCTTATGAAGCAAGAGGTCGTTAAAAAACCCATGCGGCAACTTGCTGCTATACACAATATATAATCATCATAGGAGAGGAGGAGAAGAAGAAGAAGAATAAGGAGAAGATCCAACAAACTACCGACCAATCAATATGCGGTTATTTGCGAACCACAGATTTGATCTTCAACAATGCTAATTTTTGCCTGACAGAAAGCTGAAAGCGTTTGCTTTTCACAAAAATTTAAACATCATTCATCAACAGTTAATGGCTAAAATAGTCATACACCGGAACCACGTTTGATTTTGTGATCGCCTGGATTCATTGGCTGGGCTCAATTCTCGAGAGCCTTTGAATTGCGCACATGCCAAACGTCCCTTACCAGCCATTGCTTCCTGGCAAAATACTTTACAATCAAGATCTTGGGTCACCTCCAAGTTTCAGAAACTGCTTCACATCCGTCTTGCAAAGTGCCTGAAAGGAAGAAAAAGTGCACATTCGATTATGGGGAGTGGAATTTTTGTTTTTTAAGCCAAGTAGGGGGCAACAAAAACGACATATGATGATGTCAAACGACTCATATAAGAGGTTATGCAATTAAAGTTCCTGAACTTGCCATCCTCACAATGTTCCTTCTCAGCAGGAAAAGGCAAGCAACAAAAGCAAAGGAAACGATCAGGTGCAGAATCATACGTCAGAACACCGCAAAGGACACTTAACCCCTGGTAAACAAAGTGCAACTCACTTTTTGGGGTCAATGATTGGTCCAATGCTGGAGGGATTGGCGACGTTGAAGCGGACGTTTGCTACCTGATCCGCGCCATGCGCAAGACTGTGGGAGGTAGTAGTCGTGCAGTCAGGTCTGGGCACCCAAGCTCGGCCAGCACCTTGGCGTCAAGGGAGGCGCACATTAGTACAGCGCAGGGAGTTCGACTTCACGATTCAAATCTAAAGCGTCGGAATCAGAATGGAGCTCAAAAGTGGAGGGTACAGGAGCGAAGGAAGAGAAATTTCGGAAGGCCCTCGTCGCGCTTCAAGCAAGTTTGTTACATTGCGGCATCAAGCGCACGCGGTGATGAAATGCAAGGCTCACGTTGACAACAGATAAGCGTCGTCATGCGGTGCAGGTAATTGTTGATCCGCGCCATTGCGAGCACTTTGGGATATGATAGTCGTTTGCGCCCAGTCCCTCCCAAACCTTTCCACTAGCTTGCGCAGGTTGTTGTGGCAGCATCTCGATTGCAAAACTGGGACACAAAAGGAAGGGTAGAAACCACAAACATAACCAATAAATGAAGTTTTTAAGATCAAGGCTTGAAAGGTAGGACGAACAAATCAGTTCCTTTTAGGACACGCTTGGTGTGGAATGTAGTTTTAAGTTTAGCTTTGAATAGTACGACTACAGATCAGTGCTAGTGGGAAAGGCGGGAGAAATAAACAAGAGAAGAGAGGACTGGCAATTTAAACTACAAATCGACTTTACTTTGTTGGTTTCCACCCCGCACCACCCGAAATATACATCATACAAATCTTGATTCTTTCCATGAGGCCTCGCTCCTGCAAAATAATTATCTTTAAGCAGTACAGCCATAAGGTGCCTCACAGAACAGGTTATAACACCACCCCTTCTCCAGTTTACTCACCATGATCCACAAGCCAACAAGCATGCACAGACATTGCAACTTCTCATCAAAGAACTCCACACCCTGACACTGAGTGAGGGCGGACAAGCAGGTGGAATCTCAAAGAACAGAGTCGATAAACGACGTGTCAACGGTCAATCAATGAGCAAATGCTATACCAGTGCCGGCGAGCAGGGGCAGTGAGTCTATGATGGCAAGACGCACGCGGCCATTTGGCATCCTCTGCGAGTTCACGATGGCAGGCAGCAGGGACTGTGACAGCTGTCTGATCCATGACTTCGTACACAGTCCAGGTTGGAGATGATGTTCAACCTCACCCTGGGCACTAGTCATGAGAGGAGAGGGGAAGAAAGGGAGGAAAATAAATGGGTGAAAAGAAACTATCCAAGAGCTAATCGAGCCAGGCAATTTGTTCAGTAAAGATAAAAGAAAGATGAGAAATCAAACTCGTCTTAAGCTGAGTCAGGGAAAAGTGGCAAAAGTTCCACTGTATCTCTTTGCCCAGGATTCGACAAAACCCATGATTACAGAAGCGAAGAGCAGACTTCACGTGCTGGTTTGCATCTGAACCAGCTCTTGGAGGAAGTGACACAGAGGAACAACTTCATGTCAGAGCGACGGCCAGATGAATTCAGCAGTCCAGATGGTACACCTAACGCAACCTTCAATTCCAGGTTTTAAGCACCACAGACAATGTTTTGTCACCTTCACCGACCACAAGCATTCAAGCCCCCCCCCCCCGGTGAAGTCGGACTGCTGCACAAACTCACCTTCACCCACGGCAGGATGTTGTCATGATGCGTTCTCCCGGCAGTCGCTGCGGAGGTTTCAAAAACTCTGTGCGGACAGAAACACGTCAAGCGCAATGGTCAGAAGATGAGGATGACCAACGAAACTACAGTCTGTTAAAATAAACCGCGACCTTTGACCTTGAGCTCGTGAATTTATAGGATTGAGATCAAAGTCTTATGCTTTTACGTATATTGATAATCATAACATTGAAAGGTGTGTTAAGAAGCTAAAGGGAATAAAGAAAAAATATAATCAAGGAAACAATAAACTTTAAACACAAGCCGGGAGGCGACAATGGTTCGCGAGCATTATTGAACAATGCCACAATAGGTACAATTGAGTTAGTGGAAGCTTTTGAGGAAGCCCTACCGAAAAAACCTATCTCTTCTGTCAAAATTGACCAAATCAAATCGGATTTTTTATA
>CM068967.1:6910689-6924997 GCA_035128595.1 Eptatretus atami | reverse complement strand
ACGAGCTCAAGGTCAAAGGTCGCGGTTTATTTTAACAGACTGTAGTTTCGTTGGTCATCCTCATCTTCTGACCATTGCGCTTGACGTGTTTCTGTCCGCACAGAGTTTTTGAAACCTCCGCAGCGACTGCCGGGAGAACGCATCATGACAACATCCTGCCGTGGGTGAAGGTGAGTTTGTGCAGCAGTCCGACTTCACCGGGGGGGGGGGGCTTGAATGCTTGTGGTCGGTGAAGGTGACAAAACATTGTCTGTGGTGCTTAAAACCTGGAATTGAAGGTTGCGTTAGGTGTACCATCTGGACTGCTGAATTCATCTGGCCGTCGCTCTGACATGAAGTTGTTCCTCTGTGTCACTTCCTCCAAGAGCTGGTTCAGATGCAAACCAGCACGTGAAGTCTGCTCTTCGCTTCTGTAATCATGGGTTTTGTCGAATCCTGGGCAAAGAGATACAGTGGAACTTTTGCCACTTTTCCCTGACTCAGCTTAAGACGAGTTTGATTTCTCATCTTTCTTTTATCTTTACTGAACAAATTGCCTGGCTCGATTAGCTCTTGGATAGTTTCTTTTCACCCATTTATTTTCCTCCCTTTCTTCCCCTCTCCTCTCATGACTAGTGCCCAGGGTGAGGTTGAACATCATCTCCAACCTGGACTGTGTACGAAGTCATGGATCAGACAGCTGTCACAGTCCCTGCTGCCTGCCATCGTGAACTCGCAGAGGATGCCAAATGGCCGCGTGCGTCTTGCCATCATAGACTCACTGCCCCTGCTCGCCGGCACTGGTATAGCATTTGCTCATTGATTGACCGTTGACACGTCGTTTATCGACTCTGTTCTTTGAGATTCCACCTGCTTGTCCGCCCTCACTCAGTGTCAGGGTGTGGAGTTCTTTGATGAGAAGTTGCAATGTCTGTGCATGCTTGTTGGCTTGTGGATCATGGTGAGTAAACTGGAGAAGGGGTGGTGTTATAACCTGTTCTGTGAGGCACCTTATGGCTGTACTGCTTAAAGATAATTATTTTGCAGGAGCGAGGCCTCATGGAAAGAATCAAGATTTGTATGATGTATATTTCGGGTGGTGCGGGGTGGAAACCAACAAAGTAAAGTCGATTTGTAGTTTAAATTGCCAGTCCTCTCTTCTCTTGTTTATTTCTCCCGCCTTTCCCACTAGCACTGATCTGTAGTCGTACTATTCAAAGCTAAACTTAAAACTACATTCCACACCAAGCGTGTCCTAAAAGGAACTGATTTGTTCGTCCTACCTTTCAAGCCTTGATCTTAAAAACTTCATTTATTGGTTATGTTTGTGGTTTCTACCCTTCCTTTTGTGTCCCAGTTTTGCAATCGAGATGCTGCCACAACAACCTGCGCAAGCTAGTGGAAAGGTTTGGGAGGGACTGGGCGCAAACGACTATCATATCCCAAAGTGCTCGCAATGGCGCGGATCAACAATTACCTGCACCGCATGACGACGCTTATCTGTTGTCAACGTGAGCCTTGCATTTCATCACCGCGTGCGCTTGATGCCGCAATGTAACAAACTTGCTTGAAGCGCGACGAGGGCCTTCCGAAATTTCTCTTCCTTCGCTCCTGTACCCTCCACTTTTGAGCTCCATTCTGATTCCGACGCTTTAGATTTGAATCGTGAAGTCGAACTCCCTGCGCTGTACTAATGTGCGCCTCCCTTGACGCCAAGGTGCTGGCCGAGCTTGGGTGCCCAGACCTGACTGCACGACTACTACCTCCCACAGTCTTGCGCATGGCGCGGATCAGGTAGCAAACGTCCGCTTCAACGTCGCCAATCCCTCCAGCATTGGACCAATCATTGACCCCAAAAAGTGAGTTGCACTTTGTTTACCAGGGGTTAAGTGTCCTTTGCGGTGTTCTGACGTATGATTCTGCACCTGATCGTTTCCTTTGCTTTTGTTGCTTGCCTTTTCCTGCTGAGAAGGAACATTGTGAGGATGGCAAGTTCAGGAACTTTAATTGCATAACCTCTTATATGAGTCGTTTGACATCATCATATGTCGTTTTTGTTGCCCCCTACTTGGCTTAAAAAACAAAAATTCCACTCCCCATAATCGAATGTGCACTTTTTCTTCCTTTCAGGCACTTTGCAAGACGGATGTGAAGCAGTTTCTGAAACTTGGAGGTGACCCAAGATCTTGATTGTAAAGTATTTTGCCAGGAAGCAATGGCTGGTAAGGGACGTTTGGCATGTGCGCAATTCAAAGGCTCTCGAGAATTGAGCCCAGCCAATGAATCCAGGCGATCACAAAATCAAACGTGGTTCCGGTGTATGACTATTTTAGCCATTAACTGTTGATGAATGATGTTTAAATTTTTGTGAAAAGCAAACGCTTTCAGCTTTCTGTCAGGCAAAAATTAGCATTGTTGAAGATCAAATCTGTGGTTCGCAAATAACCGCATATTGATTGGTCGGTAGTTTGTTGGATCTTCTCCTTATTCTTCTTCTTCTTCTCCTCCTCTCCTATGATGATTATATATTGTGTATAGCAGCAAGTTGCCGCATGGGTTTTTTAACGACCTCTTGCTTCATAAGCCGGGAAGCGACTGTTCACATTTGTTCATTTCTGATGCATTCAATGTTTGAATGGCGGCGAGGTCCCATTTTGTATTGAAACTTGTTTCAATATATGTAGCTTTTCGATGCCTTGGGGTCCCATAAATAGAAAATTGTATTGTGTCGTCAGTGACCAAATTGTAAATGATAGGGGGATACCCTGCTGGCATTCGCATTGTAAGCTGGTGTGCTTCATGGTATGGTTGCTGGCTTGAGGTCTTAGGCTCTTGAGTCCAATCCTCGGTCAGCACAAATGAGTGCCAGCTTATTTGAAGTCGGGGGGGGGGGGGGGGGGGGGTACTGCATCGGCGGCACGCCGTCGCTCCAATCATGATGCAACCAGCAGCCGGAGTTGCAATACATATGCATACCTTGTTGAAATGTACTCCGAGTGAAAAATCCATTACTTGTTTTCTGACTCTACTTGCGCAGGACACTTTCCCTATAAATAGTTTATTTTTGTCGGAGTGAGCATCAACATTTGCGGTTCAGGCAGAGCATACTGACTGTTCCATGCCACTCTTCTTGTTTTATGGTAATGATAAAGACACCTCTGTGACTTGTTCTAATTTGTTTTTTTGTTGTTGTTGTTTTTAACTCCTCCCCCCATACCAGTGCTGGTGCTGGGCGCGTTGAGACATTCCGGAACCGTATCTTCAACTGTTCAAATCCGACTTTCCGCCCTCCTCCCCCCTCTGCCACCGAACGTGGCGTGATTCTGCATGGTGTCATGGACTGACACAAATACAAATATAATTCCTCGTTCTTATTTCCAGCTATCGTTCCTATATCTTCCGTTTGCCTCCCGTGGCCAAACTGCATTCGTCCTTTCCTCCCCATGTAATTGAATCATTGCTGTGGCAAGTGCGTATTAAAGTATCAAATTGAGGAACATGTGTTTGTCCTTTTATTATTTTATTTCCTTTTCCTTCCTTTCTTTCTCTTTTTTTTTTAAAAAAAAAAAAAAAACATTTTTTCTTCTTCTCCCCCTTTACAATGTCTTGTCTGACTCGCCATCGAGAAAAAAAATAAACCCCGATTCTCATGTGCGGTTGAGTGCTTTCATTTGCAGTATATCGTTCATGGACTTTGCCAATAAAAAACTTAGTCAGGTTGTTGAAGCCATGACGGTGTAATTCGCGACGGCTCGCGTTGGTTTGACGAATTTTAGAGAATGTTTATTGTTATTATTAGGATCAGTCAGAGCTATTAAGCGCAATTATTTGCCATTTTAAACAATTAGGTTCTGATAGGGGCAACGGATTAGCAGACAGTTTTCCTTGCTTGGTACTCGGCATTAAAAAATTTTTTTTTAAGGAGGATGGAGTATAGTAAAAAGCGAGGTGGGCGATCGAGAACAAGCTTGACGCCAAGAGTCGTGTTGAGTTCGCTTGTAAGGAAACATATATATATATATATATCCACCACATGATTGAAATCTCGCGAGAGTAGCATCAACGGGGGAACAAGCGCGCAAGTCTCGCCATTCAGGCTGAATATCTCGCAACTCCACTTTGCAACAGAGAAGGACAAGTTATTGGCCTGCATAGGGTTGTGTGTTGATAAGGGAGATTTATTTTAACCACATTCATTTGTAATCGCCACGTTGTCTCACACGGCTTCGTTAAGCGATCTCCTTTGCACTCCGATGGGAAAAGGCAAACGGCTCGACTACGCTCGGCCTGCATCCCCCTCTCTGCGTTGACGTGTTTTGTCAGAAGTGGTATCCATTGTCGTTTAAATATCGCGCTTTTTTTTTTTTTTCCCCAGTGCGTGTTTTCGCGTGCAGTCTGGAACTGCTCGACTCGAGAACTTCTATCATATAGAGTCTCATTTGGAAATCGAAAATCTCGATTAATATACTGTATGGTCAGTTGCTTTACGTTCAGACTATCGGTTTGCGTCCGTAATCGTTGCTTTGTTTGGATGTGACGTCCAGTTTTCACGACCGTCCGTGCACGTTTCAGCAATATATATAATATAACACACTGTAATGTACTAAACATGATCTTGTCTCCCCCGTTAACAGCTCCCAGGCCCATGCTTTCCCTCCTGAAGAGTTTCTGTATCCGTGGTCCACCGCGTGCGTGCTCCCTCATTCTCCCCAACCCATTGCTTGTCAATCTCCAACTTGCCTTTCAACTTTGCTGTTGGTGCTTCTTCACCTCCCCACCATCTTCCTCACTCCCCCTCCTTCCTCCCTTCCTCCCACCTCTCCCTCCCCACCTCCCTCCTTCTTCCTCATCCCACCCTTCACTCCTCCCCAACTCCTTTCCCTCACCTCCCCAATCCCTTCCCTCACCTCCCTCCCTTCTCCTCCCTCCCTCCCTTCTCCTCCCTCCCCCCTTCTCCTCCTCCCTTCTCCCTCCTCCTCCCTCCTTCCTCCCTCCTTCTCCTCCTCCCTCCCTCCTTCTCTCCCTCCCTTCCTCCTTCCTTCTCCTCCTCCCTCCCCCACCTCCTCCCCCTTTCCCTTCCTCCTTCTTCCCCTCTCCCTCCCTCTCTTCATTTTTCTCTCTCTGTCCTGTTAGTCCTAATCCGTACAGTGTTCGTGCTTCACGAAGCTTGACCACTAGATAGTTTTGATCATACATTCAGTCTCAGATGATCGTACAGTATCCTTGTGCATGCATTGGATGTTAACAACACACCACACACCACAACACCACACACACACACCTATATTATTTATTTGTACATGGACCTGTTGTTCGTGCTTGGGTTTGTTCTGGTGCTGCTCGTGTTTGTAATGAATCCGTTCTAACTTTGCTCATTCTCTGATCCTTAGAGTGAATTGTTCTTTTTACTTCAAGATCGAGAGCTTGTCGCCACGGGGATCGTTGTTCTCGTCTCCAACTAAGACCCAACCTTTAGCCAGGTACGAAGCAATGTTACCTGTCGGGTGTAATCCCTATCGCGTGTCCTCCTGTGAAATGTTGGGAGTTTCGATGTGTTTTGAATGTCGAAGAACATTTTAAACATTTCTAGGTGCCTGCTTGTGAGAACTTGCTTATTGTATTGACCCCTTCATCTTGTTCATTATGTTGATCGAGTTGCTATACTTAACCTACCTCTGTTTTCATCTGATTGTTGTTTGGATTTGACCCCTGTTATTCCCAGGGGGTGGGACTGGTGGTCACAGGGGTTGAAATGTGGGGAAAAAAATTTAACCCAAATTTGTATTTGGTCATTGGCTGAGGACAGAGGAGGTGGAGAGCATCATGGTCAAGGCAGGGCAGAACTTGATGCTGTCCCATCCTCACTCATTATAACAGAGAAAAGAACAGGAGAAGAAGAAGAGTATTCCTGTTCGAACTTTTTGCCATTTTTCAACTTTGTTTCGGGGGGGGGGGGGGGAAGCATGGGATTTACGATGGAACGCCATCGACTTCTCGTGGTTTTCATTTTCTCGTAGCCCTACCCATCGTGCTGTTCGGAAGAGGAACGTGATTAGTAAGTTTAACTCTCCATTGCAGTTGACTTGTGAGAAAGGTAAAAACATTGGTAACGTGCAGGGTTTGAGGTTTCATCATTCACCGAGTATGATACTTTGTGGAAGTGTTAATGGGTTTAACAAAGTTGGTGCAAAACCAGATTAAAAGTGGCGGAGTAAGGCCGAGTCTCCTGAGCTAAAGGCCATATCGGCATTCTGGGATGGCAGGCAGCGCTGTTACTCTCAATCGGCCTCTATTCAGTTCACTGTGGGACGAATGCCTCCCTCAACTCACATTGAAGGTGTTGACATACTCAACATGGTTGCTGAGTGCAAGTTGGTGAGAGTCGGGGCAGAGTTGTTTGATTTGCCTACGCTCTTTGTGAAAGGGACAGTCATGTGTAACGTGCTGGCAGATGGGTCCACCATCTTAACGTCCACCCAAGGCGGCACAACATGAATGCATTGGCTGCCTGCATGTCAAATCCAGGGTGTCAGTTTATAGCAGGATCAGAATTCCAACTTAGGCTAGATGCTCAGTAGAATGTGCTCCATGTCTTGTCAGCCCCGAGCAACAATCAGTGGTACCTAGAGTTCACAGACACCTTACCCTGCACAGTCTTGAGAAAAAGGACAAGGAAGGGTCTTTCCAACTCTTGCTTTGCGTTAACGGACCATGTCTGTAATTCCTATGAAGCCGCAATTTTGTCTGAATCTCAATGCTGAGAGCATGAGCGGAAAATTTGATTCGTCGTGATGGTGTAATATTTGTCCAAGTACTGCTAAACGGGAAGGTTTGTGGAAGTGAAAAGAAAGGGATTTAGTTCATATGTTCAGGTGTATCATTCAATTAAAATTAAAATAAAGAGTTTTAAAGATCGTAGAAAAAAAAATTCTGGAGGTTCACTGTGTTTATGCAGTGTCTTCACACCCAATCTCATATGGT
Organism: Eptatretus atami; assembly: GCA_035128595.1. NCBI lineage: Eukaryota > Metazoa > Chordata > Myxini > Myxiniformes > Myxinidae > Eptatretus > Eptatretus atami. The sequence continues at coordinate 6,918,037 of CM068967.1, read as the reverse complement.
ACATTAGTTATTCGTGCCTGTTGTTTGTGTCCTTTATGACGTCCTTAAAAACAGTAAGTCTTCTGTTGGAATGATTTTCAATTTTGTTTAACTGCTTGACAGCCACAGAGTAATGTGTATATATATTTTATAATATAGCTCCTCTCTGCGCTGCGCAATCGGGACGGTATTTCACAGATGATGTGGTCATATTGGCTAACAATATCCAGTTTTAATATGAAGCCTTTGATTTTGTATTTTGTAGACTGCATCTGGCTCTGGCAGGCAGCTTTGAAATGTGTTTGCCCAGGAGTTTGAATGACTGAAGTTCCTCAAGAGGATTGTTAAGAAAGTAGATAAGGTTTACCAGATGGCCTTTTCGGAGAGAGATATTGAGAGTGAGGTTTGTCAGTGATTGAAAGACATGGAGTGGAGCTGGCCTTGGAATGCCATAGGCAGATAGTTTGGGAGCAAGACAGGATTATTATTATCACCTTATTAGCGAGGACGCATGCTATGCACGGGAGGGGGCTGGATAGCCGTTGGACAGCCAGTCATGAAGGACTTGAGCAAAAACTTGCAGCTGACCCCAAGATCAGCTAGAGTAAGTTTTTTATTATTTTGAGTAATAGCTCTATGATGCCACAATGGTGAATCATGAATGTCATGGGTTGAAAGCATCACATCATTTCCTGATTCTCCTTTACCCTCAACCTCTCTACAATGTTCATTCCAAAACAGCATCAATCCAATCACAAATTAATACTATACCATTAATTTAACAAATGGAATATTACAAACACTCGTGAGGTAAATAAAGAAGAACACTGTTCTGATGTTATATCCGGTCGGGAGCAGTTTCATTCTGATCGAAATTCAAAAATCATTGTATTGAGGAATTTATGAAACCTCCACCCCTCTTCGGACACCAGTGGGACCTAAACGTTCCAAAGAAGGTTTGGTGGGGCCCCCAAAACTGAGGGAGTAGTTTAGGGACAGACAGACAAAGATACTCCTGCTTTATAATAGATCATTATTATTATTATTGTTAAATGTTGTTCTGCAAATTATTACTGTTATGTTATATGCCCTTATTAAATGAATCTTACAGATACTTGCTTCATGAGGAGTTATTGAGGTATCACATGGTGTTTAAAATATGGGCATGTGTACAGTGTCAACTGTGTTCTTTGCAGTTTGAATGGCAATGTTTGCTTTCTTTCAGACGATTGTTTTGCACAACTTGTACCAGAACCCACAGAACTGTGTACAGATACCAATGGGCTCACATGTAAGTGTATTCTCCCACCTGCACGTCCACCGTGGTAGTTCTCTGATTGAATGTATGTTCTTGAAGGACTGACATATTGATGAGTGTGTTGCAAGACGTGGCACAAGAATTAAATGCATTTTGTGTGGCTGGGGGGAGGTTCGGGAGGGAGGCTGAAATGGGTGACAGCATTAGAGTAGATTGTGAAGGGAGACCTCGGTCTCCGTATGTTGTGAATCTACTCGGTCTAGTACGAACAAAGTTGTACAAGAAAGCAGTTGGAGGTGATGACCATTTGTGCACACTGCGTTACGACACATGTTTTGAACTTGAGCAACATGAACCATGCATTGTTTGATTTTTGTGAATTTGGACACCTTTGTGTCCCTGTTTGTCGTGTCACAGCTATGATCAGCGATGTGGAAATTCCAGCAGCACTACGATGACTTCTTTGAGGTGAGCTCATCGCTCATTGTAGTTTGACAGATCCACCACCTGCCCCAAGTTTTCTTACTGTGTTATTTTGGAAGTGGAGCCTCCCACCCTCACTACCAATTCCTTTCATCTGCCACTGTAAAACGGGGTGTGTTCAGCTACCGAGTTCTTGGAGAGCACTCACCAAGTGGCTTAATCACTCCATTAAAAACCATTGATGTGCGACAAACTAGCTGCTTGGTAACTGGACAACCCCTGGTTTGGATGCGTTGTTCGAGGGATATGAAGTGTGTCCAGATAAGCACTGCACGCACAGACCCGTGTCCAATATTTGTGTCATGTAGGGTTCAGATCCTGTACTATATATAAAATAAGGAATCCTCTGTACATCTGATAATTATAGAATTGAAAATGGCTGGCCCAATCTCCACCAAAGGTTGTATGTGTGCCTGGATACCCAGGGTGAGGTCATGGGCCCCACTATTTCCTGAGGGATTTGGGGGTGGGGGTGAGACTAATTTTCATTTGTACATGTGGAATTCGTGCGAGTTTTTAATTTTGTGATCCCTGCCTGAGGAAGGGGTTATTGACAGCATATTTTGCCTCCAGCGGGATTGGGTTTTACTCGTTCCGATCGAATAACGTAGTAGACTGGCGGGTCAGCATCCTGAACGTTTTGCTGCCACAATAAACGTTTTCTCGTCACTCAATTTGTGTGAACCTGAGTAGATGATACATGGGGCTTCTGGACACCCATTCAACCATGAATGGGGAAAAGGGAAAAACTTTGACTCAAGCCCCAAAGCTCAAATAGAGACTGATTTTTCTCCCACCTATCCCTTCCCTCCCATACAAGCAAATGTAAAATTAGTGATTTTCTCCCCCTCCCATACAAGCAAATGTAAAATTGAGACGATGAAAGATTGAGACTTACTGATGAAGCACTTCTTCCTCCAACATGATCACAGTCCTTTTATATTTTCATTCCACTCAGAGCGAACCAACGAGTGCCGGGTTGTGGCGAGGACGACCGCTAGATGGAGCAGTTGGGCCGTCTCCACCGACACCGGATTGAAGGTCGTAACCTTCGGATAACTCCGAAGGTCACGGGTCCCTTAGTGGACCGTGGACGCCAATATTTTGACGGCGTGGGGTAGGGTTAATTGTCTAATTCCAATTTACCTAAGTACCCACGCCGTCTAACTCCGGGAAGCCAACCCTCGGCCGACTTTGTCCAAACCGAGTCGCGTTACCGCCTCTGATCCGGCGTAACCGAGCGGGGATTACCAAAGCCTGCGGACCAAATGAACAATTTACGGCACAAACGGCCTCCCTATTTCTCATGCCCGAACCATACTGGGTCAATGAAAAGAAAGCACAGACAACGAACTGGACCATGTAACAGTTATTTATTTCAATGTAAGACGGAGGGAAACACAGAGCAGACTTAATCTTGAATAAAGATGCAGGCAAATGGTACAGTGGAATCACTTAAACAGTTCTACTTACAGACGGCCACAGACACACACCACACACACCCAAAATGGACCTCGTGGGTCTTTATTCGGCCCTTCAGCTCGGGACGAGCGGCTGAGGCCAGAGTCTGGCCGGGTACCTGGCCACTCGTGCGGTTTCACCGACTCCAACCCACCACGGTGGTACTCGAACCACGACCCGGAATCCAATGAGCCCACGATCCTGTCTGCCACGAACGACGATACGAGCACCACGGAACACCTCCGCCACGCCCACCACCACGACAAGGAACCTGAAAAAGACCGCAGACGACCAAAAGACACCAGACCAAGACTGCGACGACAGCTCGCCACCTTTCTTATCCTGCCCCGGGCGGTAGAGAGATCTGCTCTGAGGTAACTCGCCTCCGGATTGGTCGGGGGGCGTCGGGCGATCGGTGTCCTCCCCTCATTGGACGAGGCGAACATTCCATCTGGCTGGGGTGGGTCGGCCCTGAGGCGAGGGGCTCTGCCCACGTCCGTAGCCTTGAACCGTGGGTTATGGCGCCGTGGTGTGAAGTGAATTGATGTAAAAAACTAACTAGAAAGAAACTCGCAGCGCACATAACACTTAATCACCCATTAAACATAGGGACGGGACCTAAACTTTAAGCACATACTTATTGAAATAACTGAACTGCGGGGACTCTGGCTGTTATGTGCAAATGGCTGCCAGATTCGTAAAACTACAAGCTAGCTGCTTGGTAACTGGACAAACCCTGGTTTGGATGCGTTGTTCGAGGATATAAGTGGCCAGACAACCATTGGACGCACAGACCCATGTCCAAATAATATTTGTGTCATGTCAGGGTTCAGTTCCGATACTATATATAAAATAGTAATCCTCTGTACATCTGATTATAATTAGAGAATTGAAAATGGTTGGCCCAATCTCCCCAAAGGTTGTATATGTTGCCTGGGTACCTAGGTGAGTCATGCGGCCTACTATTTCTGAAGGGTTTGGGGTGGGGGGGGGGAGACTAATTTTCATTTGTACTGTGGAATCGTGCGAGTGTTTTTTAATTTGTGATCCCTGCCCGAGGAAGGGGTTGTTACAGCATATTTTGCTCCCTGCGGGATTGGGTTTACTCATTCCATCGAATAACGTAGTGGACTGCTGGGGTCAGCGTCCTGACAGTTTTGCTGCCACAATAAACGTTTTCTTGGTCCATCAAACTTGTGTGAACCTGAGTAGATGATAAATGGGGCTTCGGGACACCCATTCAAATGAATGGGGAAAGGGAAAACTTTCTGACTCAAGTCCCAAAAGCTCAAAATAGGAGACTGATTTTCTCCCCACCTATCCCTTCCTCCCATACAAGCAAATGTAAAATTGAGACGATAAGATTGAGACTTACTGATTAAAGCACTTCTTCCCTTCAACATAATCACAGTCTTTTATATTTTCATTCCACTCAGAGCGAACCAACGAATATTTGCCATGTTCTACTTTGGGGAATAACGTAATTTTTTTTATAACATTCATTTCCATCGAGTATATTCACAAAGAATAACTTGGAACTTGGTTCTTGGTATAAGTGTCTTTGTTGAGCAGAAATTAAATGATAACTTCTCTTAATGCTCTTATTTGACCACCTCCTGAGCCACATATTTTGAGATTGTAGTAAATTGTTTTTCCATTGTTCAATTGATAACCATCAAAGTTTTCAAGTCATTCAAGGATATTTTTTTCTTTACATCCTCCAAACTTATTTGTAATTATATTTATCCGCTTATTTGTTTTATCTCACTTTTACCCGGTTATTTCTTCAATAAGACTGATATTTCTCACATTCTTTTTTCCCATTTAAATACCAAGGCTGATTACATCTCCATCTTTGTTTGGTTATTGCTTGGTTCTATCATTATAAATCAGTAAAAAGACTGGGTCGCCTGTTAAAATTCCCATCCAAATATCTAAACACACTTATAACCATACGGGAGACTATTTATTCCATTCTCTAAAATATTGTTGGCGGGCGCCAGCAGTTTGTTCGTGGGTGCCAGCAGTGACCACTATTTTCGTTGTGTCTGTGTGTCTGTCTGTCTGTCTGTTTGTGACTCTCTCAGAGCATAGCTCCGTGAAGTTTGCTGCGATCTTGATGAAACTTGACACAAGCTAGATATCATGGTCTGGTTGTGTCTTTTTGTATGAGGGGCATCCCACGCCCCTTGGGGGGAGCCACACCACTTGAACTATTTATTTATTTTTCTCTTTTTTTCTCGCAATTTAATTTCCTAGAAGCTGTGCGTAATGTCCATAAGTACAACATATAAAAAAATCCGATTTGATTTGGTCAATTTTTGATGGAAGAGATAGTGTTTTTACGGTAGGGCTTCCTCAATAATGCCGCAAACATTGTTGCCTCCTGGCTTGTATATTTTTCATCAAAGCTCCTAATGCTTTCTTATTTATCTCTTCTGTATATAATTGATGTTTATAACTTCAATTGTATTCATTTTTCTGTACTCTTCCTTCTTTAAGGTTAAACAGTTGTAATATTGGTTGCGGGCGCCAGCAGTGACCACTATTTTTGGGTAGTCGATCTAGTCTACCCTTATTATCAGTATTCCGTCGATATGTTTGTCTGTCTGTCTGTATGTATGTCTGTTCGGTCCAGTGCTCGGTTAATACAATGGCGATTTCGATGAAACTTGGTTGGTAGGGTTTCATACCATGACTAGTTGTGTGCAAATGAGAACCATTGCTATGACCCATCCGTAGCCTAGCAACGGACCTTTTGAAATTTTCAAAAAATCTCAATTTTTTTTTTCGAAAATCAAAATCGGGCCACGAGCGACTGTGGGCAGTACATTCAGCCATATTGTCAAAATTTCCAGCCGGATCCTATGAAAACTGTCGGAGAAGATGACTTTGAATGAACCCTGTCGAAAACAATAAAAAAAAACGAAGTTCGTTATATCTCAGAGACTGAGTCAGATATACATAAACGTGGTATGGTATGTCCTAGTTATGTGTGAGGGAAGACCATTGCTGTGGACCCCTCCGTTGCCTAGCAACGGCCGAAAAACCTCTAAATGTGGGGGTATTTTAACGAAAAAACAATCTGCAGCTTGATCTACCCTTGAAGCTAGAATCATGATTTTCTTGTGCTTAATCCTCAGGTCATTCCCCATCGAACGGGCCCATCGCGTCGGTTCTATTGGGTAGTCGACTACCCATGTCCGCCTACCGGCTTGTTGTTGTGTCTGTGTGTCTGTCTGTTGTCTGTCTGTTTGTGACTCTCCAGAGCATAGCTCCATGACGTTTGATGCGATCTTGATGAACTTGGACACAAGCTAGATCAAGATCGCATCAAACGTCATGGAGCTATGCTCTGGAGAGTCACAAACAGACAGACAGACAGACAGACACACAGACACAACAACAAGCCGGTAGGCGGACATGGGTAGTCGACTACCCAATAGAACCTGACGCGATGGGCCCGTTCGAGGGGAAGACCCCCCCATGAGGATAAGCACAAGAAAATCATGATTCTAGCTTCAAGGGTAGATCAATGCTGCAGATTGTTTTTTCGTTAAAATACCCCCACATTTAGAGGTTTTTCGGCCGTTGCTAGGCAACGGAGGGGTCCACAGCAATGGTCTCCCTCACACATAACTAGGACATACCATACCAGTTTCATGTATATCTGACTCAGTCTCTGAGATTAACGAACTTCGTTTTTTTTATTGTTTTCGACCAGGGTTCATTCAAAGTCATCTTCTCCGACAGTTTTCATAGGATCCGGCTGGAAATTTTTGACAATATGGCTGAATGTACTGCCCACAGTCGCTCGTGGCCCGATTTTGATTTTCGAAAAAAAAAAATTGAGATTTTTTGAAAATTTCAAAGGTCCGTTGCTAGGCTACGGATGGGTCCATAGCAATGGTTCTCATTTGCACACAACTAGGTCATGGTATGAACCTACCAACCAAGTTTCATCGAAATCGCCATTGTATTAACCGAGCACTGGACCGAACAGACATACATACAGACAGACAGACAAACATATCGACGGAAATACTGATAATAAGGGTAGACTAGATCGACTACCCAAAAATAGTGGTCACTGCTGGCGCCCGCGAACCAATTATTACAACTGTTTAACCTTAAAGAAGGAAGAGTACAGAAAAATGAATACAATTA
>CM068967.1:6895960-6908624 GCA_035128595.1 Eptatretus atami | reverse complement strand
CGATCGCCCGACGCCCCCCGACCAATCCGGAGGCGAGTTACCTCAGAGCAGATCTCTCTACCCGCCCGGGGGCAGGGATAAGAAAGGTGGCGAGCTGTCGTCTGCAGTCTTGGTCTGGTGTCTTTTGGTCGTCTGCGGTCTTTTTCAGGTTCCTTGTCGTGGTGGTGGGCGTGGCGGAGGTGTTCCGTGGTGCTCGTATCGTCGTTCGTGGCAGACAGGATCGTGGGCTCATTGGATTCCGGGTCGTGGGTTCGAGTACCACCGTGGTGGGTTGGAGTCGGTGAAACCGCACGAGGTGGCCAGGTACCCGGCCAGACTCTGGCCCTCACCGCCTTCTGTCCCGAGCTGAAGGGCCGAATAAAGACCCACGAGGTCCATTTTGGGTGTGTGTGTCTGTGGCCAGTCTGTAAGTAGAACTGTTTAAGTGATTCCACTGTACATTTGCCTGCATCTTTATTCAAGATTAAGTCTGCTCTGTGTTTCCCTCCGTCTTACATTGAAATAAATAACTGTTACATGTTCCAGTTCGTTGTCTGTGCTTTCTTTCATTGACCCAGTATGGTTCGGGCATGAGAAATAGGGAGGCCGTTTGTGCCGTAAATTGTTCATTTGGTCCGGCAGGCTTTGGTAATCCCCGCTCGGTTACGCCGGATCAGAGGCGGTAACAGCGACTCGGTTTGGACAAAGTCGGCCGAGGGTGTGGCTTCCCCGGTAGTTAGACGGCGTGGGTACTTAGGTAAATTGGAATTAGACAATTAACCCTACCCCACGCCGTCAAAATATTGGCGTCCACGGTCCACTAAGGGACCCGTGACCTTCGGAGTTATCCGAAGGTTACGACCTTCAATCCGGTGTCGGTGGGAGACGGCCCAACTGCTCCATCTAGCGGTCGTCCTCGCCACCGAACCCGGCACTCGTTGGTTCGCTCTGAGTGGAATGAAAATATAAAAGGACTGTGATCATGTTGGAGGGAAGAAGTGCTTTCATCAGTAAGTCTCAATCTTTCATCGTCTCAATTTTACATTTGCTTGTATGGGAGGGGGAGAAAATCACTAAATTTTACATTTGCTTGTATGGGAGGGAAGGGGATAGGTGGGGAGAAAATCAGTCTCCTATTTTGAGCTTTTGGGGCTTGAGTCAAAGTTTTTCCCTTTTTCCCCATTCATTTGAATGGGTGTCCCAGAAGCCCCATGTATCATCTACTCAGGTTCACACAAGATTGAGTGGACCGAGAAAACGTTTATTGTGGCAGCAAAACTGTCAGGATGCTGACCCCGCAGTCTACTACGTTATTCGATGGAACGAGTAAAACCCAATCCCGCTGGGAGCAAAATATGCTGTCAATAACCCCTTCCTCAGGCAGGGATCACAAATTAAAAACTCGCACGATTCCACATGTACAAATGAAAATTAGTCTCACCCCCCACCCCCAAATCCCTCAGGAAATAGTGGGGCCCATGACCTCACCCTGGGTACTCCAGGCACACATACAACCTTTGGTGGAGATTGGGCCAGCCATTTTCAATTCTATAATTATCAGATGTACAGAGGATTACCTTATTTTATATATAGTACAGGATCTGAACCCTGACATGACACAAATATTTGGACACGGGTCTGTGCGTGCAGTGCTTATCTGGACACACTTCATATCCTCGAACAACACATCCAAACCAGGGGTTGTCCAGTTACCAAGCAGCTAGTTTGTCGCACATCAATGGTTTTTAATGGAGTGATTAAGCCACTTGGTGAGTGCTCTCCAAGAAACTCGGTAGCTGAACACACCCCTGGTTTACAAGTGGCAGATGAAAGGAATTGGTAGTGAGGGTGGGAGGCTCCACTTCCAAAATAACAACAGTAAGGAAAACTTGGGGGCAGGTGGTGGATCTGTCAAACTACAATGAGCGATGAGCTCACCTCAAAGAAGTCATCGTAGTGCTGCTGGATTTCCACATCGCTGATCATAGCTGTGACACGACAAACAGGGACACAAAGGTGTCCAAATTCACAAAATCAAACAATGCATGGTTCATGTTGCTCAAGTTCAAAACATGTGTCGTAAACGCAGTGTGCACAAATGGTCATCACCTCCAACTGCTTCTTGTACAACTTTGTTCGTACTAGACCGAGTAGATTCACAACATACGGAGACCGAGGGTCTCCCTTCACAATCTACTCTAATGCTGTTCACCCAATTTCAGCCTCCCCTCCCGAACCTCCCCCCCAGCCACACAAAATGCATTTAATTCCTTGTGCCACGTCTTGCAACACACTCATCAATATGTCAGTCCTTCACAGACATACATTCAATCAGAGAACTACCACGGTGGACGTGCAGGTGGGAGAATACACTTACATGTGAGCCCATTGGTAGTCTGTACACAGTTCTGTGGGTTCTGGTACAAGTTGTGCAAAACAATCGTCTGAAAGAAAGCAAACATTGCCATTCAAACTGCAAAGAACACAGTTTCGACACTGTACACATGCCATATTTTAAACACCATGTGATACCTCAATAACTCCTCATGAAGGAAGTATCTGTAAGATTCATTTAATAAGGGGCAATAACATAACAGTAATAATCTGCAGAACAAACATTTAACAATAATAATAATAATGATCTATATTATAAAGCAGGAGTATCTTTGTCTGTCTGTCCCTAAACTACTCCCTCAGTTTTGGGGCTAGCCCCACCAAACCTTCTTTGGAACGTTTTAGGGTCCCAGCTGGTGTCCGAAGGAGGGTGGGAGGTTTCATAAATTCCTCAATACAATGATTTTGAATTTCGATCAGAATGAAACTGCTCCCGACCAGGATATAACATCAGAACAGTGTTTCTCTTTATTTACCTCACGAGTGTTTGTAATATTCCATTTTGTTAAATTAATGGTATAGTATTAATTTGTGATTGGATTGATGCTGTTTTGGAATGAACATTGTAGAGAGGTTGAGGGTAAAGGAGAATCAGGAAATGATGTGATGCTTTCAACCCATGACATTCATGGATTCACCATTGTGGCATCATAGAGCTATTACTCAAAATAATTAAAAACTTACTCTAGCTGATCTTGGGGTCAGCTGCAAGTTTTTTGCTCAAGTCCTTCATGAACTGGCTGTCCAACGGCTATCCAGCCCCCTCCCGTGCATAGCATGCGTACCTCGCTAATAAGGTGATAATAATAATCCTGTCTTGCTCTCCAAACTATCTGCCTATGGCATTCAAGGCCAGCTCCACTCCATGTCTTTCAATCCTGACAAACCTCACTCTCAATATCTCTCTCCGAAAAGGGCCATCTGGTAAACCTTATCTACTTTCTTAACAATCCTCTTGAGGAACTTCAGTCATTCAAACTCCTGGGCAAACCACATTTCAAAGCTGCCTGCCAGAGCCAGATGCAGTCTACAAAATACAAAATCAAAGGCTTCATATTAAAACTGGGATATTGTTAGCCAATATGACCACAATCATCTGTGAAATACCGTCCCGATTGCGCAGCGCAGAGAGGAGCAATATATATACACATTACTCTGTGGCTGTCAAGCAGTTAAACAAAATTGAAAATCATTCCAAACAGAAGACTTACTGTTTTTAAGGACGTCATAAAGGACACAAACAACAGGCACGAATAACTAATGTACCATATGAGATTGGGTGTGAAGACACTGCATAAACAGCAGTGAACCTCCAGAATTTTTTTTTCTACGATCTTTAAAACTCTTATTTTATTTTAATTGAATGATACACCTGAACATTAGAACATAAATCCCTTTCTTTTCACTTCCACAAACCTCCCGTTTAGCAGTACTTGGACAAATATTACACCATCACGACGAATCAAATTTTCCGCTCATGCTCTCAGCATTGAGATTCAGACAAAATTGCGGCTCATAGGAATTACAGACTATGGTCGTTAACGCAAAGCAAGAGTTGGAAAGACCCTTCCCTTGTCCTTTTTCTCAAGACTGTGCAGGGTAAGGTGTTCTGTGAACTCTAGGTACCACTGATTGTTGCTCGGGGCTGACAAGACAGTAGGAGCACATTCTACTGAGCTATCTAGCCTAAGTTGGAATTCTGATCCTGCTATAAACTGACACCCTGGCATTTGACATGCAGGCAGGCCAATGCATTCATGTGTGCCGTCCCTTGGGTGGACGTTAAGATGGTGGACCCATCTGCCAGCACGTTACACATGACTGTCCCTTTCACAAAGAGTAGGCAAATCAACAACTCTGCCCCGACTCTCACCAACTTGCACTCAGCAACCATGTTGAGTATGTCAACACCTTCAATGTGAGTTGAGGGAGGCATTCGTCCCACAGTGAACTGAATAGAGGCCGATGAGAGTAACAGCGGCTGCTTGCCATCCCAGAATGCCGATATGGCCTTTAGCTCAGGGAGACTCGGGCCTTACTCCGCCACTTTTAATCTGGTTTTGCACCAACTTTGTTTAAACCCATTAACACTTCCACAAACGTATCATACTCGGTGAATGATGAAACCTCAAACCCTGCACGTTACCAATGTTTTTACCTTTCTCACAAGTCAACTGCAATGGAGAGTTAAACTGTACTAATCACGTTCCTCTTCCGAACAGCACGATGAGTGAGGTGGCTACGAGAAAATGAAAACCACGAGAAGTCGATGGCGTTCCATCGTAAATCCCCATGCTTCCCCCCCCCCCCCGAAACAAAGTTGAAAAATGGCAAAAAGTTCCGAACAGGAATACTTCTTCTTCTTCTTCCTGTTCTTTTCTCTGTATAATGAGTGAGGATGGACAGCACCAAGTTTCTGCCCTGCCTTGACCATGATGCTCCTCCACCTCCCTCTGTCCTCAGCCAATGACCAAATATCAAATTTTGGGTTAAATTTTTTTCCCCACATTTCAACCCCTGTGACCACCAGTCCCCACCCCCTGGGGAATAAACAGGGGGTCAAATCCAAAACAACAATCAGATGGAAAACAGAGGTAGGTTAAGGTATAGCAACTCGATCAACATAATGAACCAAGGATGAAGGGGTCAATACAATAAGCAAGGTTCTCACAAGGCAGCACCTTGAAAATGTTAAAATGTTTCTTCGACATTCAAACACATTCCAAACTCCCAACATTTCACAGGAGGACACGCGATAGGGATTACACCCGACAGGTAACATTGCTCGTACCTGGCTAAAGGTTGGCTTATTGTGGAGACGAGAACAACGATCCCCGTGGCGACAAGCTCCGATCTTGAAGTAAAAAGAACAATTCACTCTAAGGATCAGAGAATGAGCAAAGTTAGAACGGATTCATTACAAAACACGAGCAGCACCAGAACAAACCCAAGCACGAACAACAGGTCCATGTACAAAATTAAATAAATATAGGTGTGTGTGTGTGGTGTGTGGTGTGTGGTGTGTAACATCCAATGCATGCACCAAGGATACTGTACGATCATCTGAGACTGAATGTATGGATCAAAACTACTATGTAGGTCAAGCTTCGTGGAAGCACGAGAACACTGTACGGATTAGGACTAACAGGACAGAGAGAAGAAAATGAAGAGAGGGAGGGAGGAGGGGAGAAGGGAGGAAGGGAAAGGGAGGAAGGAGGTGGGGAGGAGAGGAGGAGGAGAGAAGGGAAGGAGGAAGGGAGGGAGAGAGGAGGGAGGGAGGAGGAGAAGGAGGGAGGGAAGGGAGGGAGGGAGGAGGAGAAGGAGGAGGGAGAGGAGGGGAGAAGGGAGGGAGAGGAGAAGGGAGGAGGGAGGAGAAGGGAGGGGGGAGGGAGGAAGGAGTTGGGGAGTGAGGGAAGGGAGTTGGGGAGGTGAGGAAGGGAAGGGGGGATGGGGGAAGGGAGGGAGGTGGGGGAAGGGAGGAAGGAGGGGGAGGTGAGGGAAGGGATGTGGAGAGAGGTGAAGGAAGGCACCAACAGCAAAGTTGAAAGGCAAGTTGGGAGATTGACAAGCAATGGGTTGGGGAGGAATGAGGGAGCACGCACGGGGTGGACCACGGATACAGAAACTCTCAGGAGGGAAAGCGATGGGCCTGGGGAGCTGTTAACGGGGGGAGACAAGATCATGGTTTATGTACATACAGTGTGTATATATATATATATTGCTGAAACGTGCACGGGACGGGTGAAACTGGACGTCAATCCAAACAAAGCAACGATTACGACGCAAACCGATAGTCGTGAACGTTAAAGCAACTTGACCATACAGTATATATAATCGAGATTTCGATTTCCAAATGAGACTCCTATATGATAGAAGTCTCGAGTCGAGCAGTTCCAGTACTGCACGCGAAAACACGCACATGGAAAAAAAAAAAGCGCGATATTTAAAACGACAATGGATACACTTCTGACAAAAACACGTCAAACGCAGAGAGAGGGATGCAGGCCCGAGGCGTTAGTCGAGCCGTTTGCCTTTTCCCATCGGAGTGCAAAGGAGATCGCTTAACGAGCCCAGTGAGACAACGTGGCGATACAAATGAATGTAGTGTTAAAATAATCTCCCTTATCAACACACAACCCTATGCAGGCCAATTACTTGTCCTTCTCTGTGCCAAAGATGGAGGCGAGATATTCAGCCATGATGGCGAGACTTGCGCGCTTGTTCCCCCGTTGATGCTACTCTCGCGAGATTTCAATCATGTGGATGGATATATATATATATATATGTTTCCTTACAAGGAACTTCAACACGACTCATTGGGTCCAAAGCTTGTTCTCCGATCGCCCACTTCTCGCTTTTTACCTATACTCCATCCTCCTTTAAAAAAAAAATTTTAATGCCGAGTACCAAGCAAGAAAACTGTCTGCTAATCGTTGCCCTATCAGAACCTAAGGTTTAAAATGGCAAATAATTGCGCTTAATAGCTCTGACTTGATCCTAATAATACAATAAACCATCGTCTAAAATCTCGTTCAAACCAACGCGAGCCAGTCGCGAATTACACCGTCATGGCTTCAACAACCTGGACTAAAGTTTTTATTGGCAAGTCCTGAACGATATACTGCAAATGAAAGCACTCAACCGCATGGAATCGGGGTTTATTTTTTTTTCTCGATGGCGAGTCAAGACAAGACATTGTGAAAGGGGGAGAAGAAGAAAAAAAATGTTTTTTTTTTTTAAAAAAAAGAGAAAGAAAGGAAGGAAAAGAAAGAAAGAAATAAAAAGGACAAACGACATGTTCCTCAATTTGATACTTTAATATCGCACTTGCCACAGCAATGATTCAATTACATGGGAGGAAAGGACGAATGCAGGGGCCACGGGAGGCAAACGGAAAGCATATAGGTAACGAGTAGTGGAAAAAGAACGAGGAATTATATTTGTATTTGTGTCAGTCCATGACACCAATGCAGAAATCACGCCACGTTCGGTTGGCAGGGGGGGGAGGGAGGGCAGGAAAGTCGGATTTGAACAGTGAAGATACGTCCGGAATGTCTCACGCGCCCAGCACCAGCACTGGAATGGGTGGGAGGGAGTAAAAACAACAACAACAAAAAACAATTAGGAACAAGTCACAGAGGTGTTTTATCAATTACCATAAAAACAAGAAGAGTGGGCATGACAGGTTAGTATGCTCTGCCTGAACCTCAAATGTTGATGCTCACTCCGACAAAATAACTATTTATTCTAAGACCTCAAGCCAGCAACCATAACCATGAAGCCAACACCAGGCTTTACAATGCGAATGCCAGCAGGGTATCCCGCTATTCATTTACAATTGGTCACTGACTGACACAATACAATTTTCTATTATGGACCCAAGGCATCGAAAAGCTACATATAATTGAACAAAGTTTCAATACAAATGGAGCACCTCGCCGCCATTCGAACATTGAAATTGCATCAGAAATGGCAACAAATGTGAATCAGTCGCTTCCCGGCTTGATGACGCAAGAGGTCTTAAAAACCCATGCGGGCAACTTGCTGGTATACACAATATATAATCATCATATGGAGAGGAGGAGAAGAAGAAGAAGAATAAGGAGGAAGATCCAACAAACTACCGACCAATCAATATGCGGTATTGCGAACCAACAGATTTGATCTTCAACAATGCTAATTTATTGCCTGAACAGAAAGCTGAAAGCGTTTGCTTTTCACAAAAATTTAAACATCATTTCATCAACAGTAATGGCTAAAATAGTCATACACCGAAACCACGTTTGATTTTGTGATCGCCTGGATCATTGGCTGGGCTCAATTCTTCCGAGAGCCTTTGATATGCGCACATGCCAACGTCCCTTACCAGCCATTGCTTCCTGCGCAAAATACTTTACATCAACATCTTGGTCACCTCCAAGCTTCTCCAGAACTGGCTTCACATCCGTCTGCAAAGTGCTGAAAGGAAGAAAAAGTGCACATTCGATTGGGAGTGGAATTTTTGTTTTTTTTAAGGCCAAGTAGGGGGCAACAAAAACGACATATGATGTGTCAAACGACTCATTAAGAGATTATGCAATTAAGAGTTCCTGAACTGCAATCCTCACAATTGTTCCTTCTCAGCAGGAAAAGGCAAGCAACAAAGCAAAGGAAACGATCAGGTGCAGAATCATACGGTCAGAATCACCGCAAAGGACACTTGGTAAACAAAGTGCAACTCACTTTGGGTCAAGGATTGGTCCAATGCGCTGGAGGGACTTGGCGACGTTGAAGCGGACGTTTGCTACCTGATCCTGCGCCATGCGCAAGACTGTGGGGAGGAGTAGTCGTGCAGTCAGGTCGGCACCGCAAGCATCGGCCAGCACCTGGCGTCCCAAGGGAGGCGCACAATTGAGTTACAGCAGCAGAGGTCGACTCACGATTCAAATCTAAAGCGTCGGAATCAGAGATGGAGCTCAAAGTGGAGGGTACAGGAGCGAAGGAAGCAAATTCTCGAAAGGCCCTCGTCGCGCTTCAAGCAAGTTGGTTACATTGCGGATCAGCGCACGCGATGAAAGTGCAAGGCTCACGTTGACACAGAATAGCGTCGTCATGCGGTGCAGGTAATTGTGATCCGCGGCCATTGCGAGCACTTTGGGGATGATAGTCGTTTGCGCCCAGTCCCTCCCAAACCTTTCCACTAGCTTGCGCAGGTTGTTTGTGGCAGCATCTCGGATTGCAAAAACTGGGACACAAAGGAAGGGTAGAAACCACAACATAACAATAAATGCAAGTTTTTAAGATCAAGGCTTGAAAGGAGGACGGAACAAATCAGTTTCCTTTAGGACACAGCTTGGTGTGGAATGTAGTTTTAAGTTTAGCTTTTGGAATAGGTACGACTACAGATCAGCTGCATAGTGGGAAATGGGGGAGAAATAACAAGAGAAGAGAGGACTGGCAACTTTAAACTACAAATCGCTTTACTCTGTTGGTTCCACCCCCGCACCACCCGAAATATACAATCATACAAAAATCTTGATCTTCCATGAGCCTCGCTCCTGCAAATAATTATTCTTTTAAGCAGGTACAGCCATAAGGTGCCTCACAGAACAAGGTTATAACAAACCACCCCCTTCTCCAGTTTACTCACCATGATCCACAAGCCAAGCCATGCACAGAGCATTCAACTTCTCATCAAAGAACTCCACACCCTGACACGAGGAGGGCGACAAGCAGGTGAGAATCCCAAAAGAACAGGAGGTCGATAAACGACGTGATCAAACAGGTCAATCAAATGAGCCAAATGCTATACCAGCTGCCCGGCGAGCAGGGGCATGTAGTCTATGATGGCAAGACGCACGCGCCATTTGGCATCCTCTGCGAGTTCCACGATGGCAGGCAGCAGGGACTGTGACAGCTGTCTGATCCCAATGACTTCGTTAACACAGTCCAGGTTGGAGATGATGTTCAACCTCACCTCTGGGCACTAGTCATGAGAGGAGAGTGGAAGAAAGGGAGGAAAATAAATGGGTGAGAAACTATCCAAGAGCTAATCAGAGCAGCAAATGTTGTTCAGTAAAGATAAAAGACAAGATGAGAAATCCAAACCTCGTCCTTAAGCTGAGTCAGGAAAAGTGGCAAAAGATGTTCCACTGTATTCTCTTTGCCCAGGATTGGCGACAAACCCATGATTACAGAAGCAAGAGCAGACTTCACGTGCTGGTTTGCATCTGAAACCAGCTCCTGGAAGGAAGTGACACAGAGGAACACTTCATGTCAGAGTCGGACGGACAGATGAATTCCAGCAGTCCAGATGTACACCTAAACGCAACCCTTCAATTCCAGAGTTTTAAGCACCACAGACAATGTTTTGTCACCTTCACCGACCACAAGCCATTCAAGCCCCCCCCCCCCCCCCCCCCGGTGAAGTCGACTGCTGCACAAACTCACCTTCACCCACGGCAGGATGTTGGTCATGATGACGTTCTCCCGGCAGTCCGCTGGGAGGTTTTCACAAAACTCTGTGCGGACAGAAACACGTACAAGCGCATGGTCAGAAGATGAGGGATGACCAACGGAAACTCACAGTCTGTTAAAATAAACCGCTGACCTTTGACCTTGTTGGCTGCGGCTGCCCGAACCTCAGCCTCGCAGTCTTTGAGCAAGTTTTGAAATGCTGGCACCAGATCTGTCTTTGTGATCTCCGCACCCACAGCCTTCTGAATCTAAACACAACCATCAAAACAGGCATGCTGAACAACTAACTTCAGCAAATCTGAACAAATACAAACAAAGCAAGTAGTATACATGTGGTACCTCAGTGAACTTGTCCGCAACCATGTAACGGACGCGCCACGACTTGTCCTCGGCGGCCTGGCGCAGCGTGGGCATCACCAGCGTCTCCAGGTCTTCTTGTGGAAGCAATGTTGCCACGGAGACACCCGCCTCCACAGCCAGCAACCGCACGGAGTCCTGCGAACATGGAGAGACCTTGAGAAGTGTTGCTAAGAGTAGGCGAGATACAAAATGCTAAAATATTGCATCTCTGGGATACACACTGATAGCAGGAGATGCAGGGTCCTATCTTTTCAATGGACAATTGGGGCACCCTGGACTTGACTAGTTCTGCCCATCCCGACTTGAAATACATTACACCAATCTAAATGGCTTGACAAACGATCATCAGTGGGCTCAGTAACTGAGCAACAGGTGCTCAAAGATGGATTTGCATCCGCAGTTTGGCAACCGAAGCACCGTGAACATCTCTTCCCAGACTCTCCAAGGCTCTTCCTCAGTTTCAGGTTCGCTATTGAA
The DNA here is from genome assembly GCA_035128595.1 of Eptatretus atami. Taxonomy (NCBI): domain Eukaryota; kingdom Metazoa; phylum Chordata; class Myxini; order Myxiniformes; family Myxinidae; genus Eptatretus; species Eptatretus atami. The sequence continues at coordinate 6,897,458 of CM068967.1, read as the reverse complement.
GAGCATATCAGGGATCAGGAAACAGGACGGAACATCGTGAGCAACACCGAGGTAAAAGCGTACTTAGCTTACCAAGGTAAAAATCCCATGCCTTGGAAAGGCATCCAAGGGGTCAATAAATGATTCGTATTAATAGTCGCTATCAGATAACCTATCACTCTCAGTCACCAGTACCATCGACACACTCAATGGACAAACAAGACTGGCACCTTGTAATTTGGTCCACTGAACATTGAGCCTTGATGCGCCTTTATGTTGGAAGTAAAAATAAAAAATAATATATATACACATCACATTCTCCAAGGCCAGAGGCATTGGTACCCAGACCTTGCCTGAAAGCACTCGTGACGTTTTGTAACGGAGATTGATGTTTTGAACAAACTTTTCCCCAAAGCGAAGCGAATCCCGGATCATACTTTTGGGCCCAAAATAGCGTTAACAAATCACAACCAATTATGCTCGATCATCAATGCATGTGCAGATTTAATTATCAATTTGATGATTGAAATGATGTTTATGATCCTCGATTCTGCATCCCCACTGAGCGACACTTTGTCCCCACCCCCATTTGAGTGAAGTGGCGGGGTGCCGGTGGAAGCTGCGAGATGCCGGTGGAAGCGGCGAGGGCGCGGAATCGGCGAGGCGGCGGGGTGCCGTTGGAAGCGGCGAGGTGCGGTGGAAGCGGCGAGCGGCGGAGTGCCAGTGGAATCGGCGAGTGCCGGTGGAAGCGGCGGAATCGGCGAGGCGGTGGGTGCCGGTGAAGCGGCGGGCGTGCCGTGGAAGTGCGAGCGGTGCGGTGGAAGCGGCGAGGCGGCAGGGTGCCGGGAAGCGGAGAGGCGGCGGGTGCCGGTGGAAGCGGAGAGGACGGCGGGGGGTGCCGGATGCGGAGCGACGGCGGGCGGTGCCGGTGGAAGCGGCGAGCAGGTGGCGGGGTGCCGGTGGAAGCGGAGAGGCGGCGGGGGTGTGGTGGAAGCGGAGAGACGGCGGGGTGCCGGTGGAAGCGGCGAGGCGCCGGTGGAAGCGAGAGGCGGCGGCGTGCCGGTGGAAGCGGAGAGGCGGCGGGTGCCGGTGGAAGCGGAGAGGCGGCGGGGTGCCGGTGGAAGCGGCGAGGCGGCGGGGTGCGGTGGAAGCGGCGAGCGGCGGGCGGGGTGCCGTGGAAGCGGCGAGAGTGCCGGTGGAAGCGGCGAGGTGGCGGTGGAAAGCGGAGTAGGCGTTGGAAGTTGTGAGGCTTGATTCACTGACCAAATTAAGGCCCCAAAATCTCAATTCCTGTCTTTATCAGTTGGCTGGGATGACAGGTGGATGTGCAGAGGACCCCATGGTGGGACATCACACCTGTTCATCAGATGCGAGGTTTCCAAACATGGGTATGACATCATTCTTCAAATACTCCAGCTCAAGAACACGAGCAAATTCACCCAACTTGGAGGCAGCAGCACGGCGTACCATGGGGGTGTCATCACCACAGAGGTTACGAAAGTGCCTGTCAGTTGTACAA
>CM068967.1:6820977-6847128 GCA_035128595.1 Eptatretus atami | reverse complement strand
GCAAAGATGACTGCATCATCTGCGAAATCAAGGTCAGAGATCTTGACATTCCCAGATGATTCACCGCAGCTTGATCTCTCCGACATCCTCCACAGAATGCAGTCCATACAAGGGCTGAAAAGTGTCGGGGCCAGTACACACCCCTGACGGACTCCAGTAACAATAAGTCAGAGATGGTATCACCACATCTCACAGCGCTCTCAGTCCCAGAGTATAGTTCAGACATCAGATTGATCAGTTTTGGCGGCACCCCACGAAAACCAAGAATCCTCCAGAAGCCATCCCAATTCACGGAATCAAACGCTTTACAGAGATCAACATAGGCTGCAAACAGCCCCTGCTGAAACTCTCGTCTGCGTTCGGTGAGGACCAGAAGAGCAAGGATACGGTCAATCATTGGCCTCTTTGGTGTAAAGCCTGACTGCTCTGGATGCAGGTGCTCAAGCAGATGGTGGCGAACCCTATCATGAATTATCGGAGCAAAGACCTTGCCCGGCACTGAGAGCAGCGTCACCCCTCGGTAGTTGTTGCAGTCTTGCGATCACCCTTCCTTTTCCAGAGAGGGACAACAAAGCCCCTCTTCCAGTCAGTTGGGATGATGCCTGTGTTCCGGCAGAGCACAGAACGGCATGCAACGACACGAGTGCAGCATTTCCACCAGCCTTGAGAAGTTCAATGTGGATGCCACAGATCCCAGCAGCCTTACCCCTATTTCAACCAGTTCACCGCAGCCTGTGGTTCCATAAACGAAGGTGGACCACAGTTGATCGGGTGGTCGGCATTCGAGATTGTCATACCCCTGACATCCAACTCAACAGCTGGTGGATCAGCCTGGTGAAGCCGTTCAAAGTAACCGGCCCAGTGGGCCTTCACTTCAGATTCCTCTGTCAAAAGCCCAACACAGTCTGCTCTAACTGCAGTACACCAAGGGCCAGGCATGGAGGAACGCAATGCACGAATTCCCCTGTAAGCAGGATGAGAATCACTTGACCACAGGTGATGCTCTTCACCCTCACAGATTCCTCACACATAGGCCTGCTTGTCCACCCTTAGTGCACATACAGTTTTATGCCTCAGCTCCCTGAATAGCTCATCTCTGCCATTCAGCCTGACCCTGTGACTCTGGTGAATGGTATCCAGTGTCCCTTGAGAGACAAAATTGTTGTTCGCCCAATGGTGAGTTCCAAGATATCTCCCGGCAACATCAAGGATGGTGGTCTTGAAGGCACTCCACAACTCTTCAGGATCACCAAAGCACCCAGACCCCCCAAATCTCCACTCAGCCTGTTCACAAACTCCTCAGCTACCCTCTCATCCTTGAGCTTGCTAACATCCAGCTTCGGCTGCGATGGTACCATTCTCCTGGATTTAAGGTGCAACTTAAGAGTTGCTACAATAAGCATGTGATCAGTATTGAGGAACTGAGCACTCCAGTAGACCCTGCAGTCCTGGATCATCCTCCAGCGACCATCAAAGAGCACATGGTCAATCTCCTTTTCCACACCACCAGCGTTGGAATACCAAGTTCAGCGATAAGCCTGTGGGCGCTGAAACCATGAACCGGCCACCCTAAGTCCATGACTTCTTGCAAAGTTAAGGAATTTAGGGCTATTCTGGTTCACAGTTACATACCTATGGGGACCAATACACGTCTCATAATCATCCCTATCAGTTCCAGTCGATGCATTGAAATCCCCCAAGACGAGAAGAGTATCTTGCCTGGGGCACTCATCAACCACAGACTCGAGTGTGGCAGAGAATGCGTCCTTCACGGTGAGATGACTCGTCTCAATCGGAGCATACACAGAGACCAGGGAAATGACACTCAAGGAGTGATAAATCCTTAGTCTCATAATACGTTCGTTGACTGGAGTCACCTCAATTATCATTGGAGTTAGCTTATTGGATGCAGCTACAGCAACTCCTTGTTCATGGTAACCATCAGAGCGACCAGACCAATAGTAGGTGTAACCACCCGCTATGATCTCGCCGCAATCCCATCTCCAAACCTCAGAGAGTGCTGCAATACCAATGTCCAAAGGCTTGAGCTCAGATGATAACAGAGACAGGTGATCATCCTCTCTTCGGGATAGGTCATTCTAGGCACCCACCCGAAGGGACTGCTTCAGGTTAACCCAAGGTGACCACCGTCTTGTGCACGACATCGCAGCACCACCCCGATACACACTACCACAATCTCACCCAGGAATCCCCCCCCCCATGTTTTCCCTCCTATTATCAAGGATTGGGGGCCCTGGAGGCTTTGCCCTAATCCCGTCATTTGTTGAGCTGCCCTGTGAAAGGCTGCTACACAGGAGGTACTCCCACGGAGTGGGTTTTTCGATTTTTTAAATGCTTTTGGAATGTTTTGCGGAATGAAGGGTTCTACGATGTCCGGAGTGCAAATCTGCCACCAACCTTCTTATAAAAATGTAACCCAACTGTAGGAGGACGTCCGCAGACACAGTTGGGCACTACATAGGGATGGCCATTGGCTCACAAGGAGCTCCTTCACCCTTTAACAGGTTTTGTTCTTCATTCTGCTGGGTGTCCATATCATACACCCTCCTCAGCAAGAAACTTGGTGGGGGAGATGGTTTAGTCGCCGACAACCCGACCATGGCACAGGTTAGTGTAGGTTTACATGGTACCTGTAGCAAGTCACATATCTAATCTGACCTGACCTGACACACACTTCTCACTCCCCACCTCACCAAGTCACAGATCTAACCTGACCTGACCTCACCCGAACGACCCCGCTTCTATCCATTCTAAAGCAGGTGGGTTATATCCAGATGGTGGTTATGTCCAGATGGACCCTTCCCTCACACTGCCTTACCATGGTCTCCCCTGCCCTCCTCTCATGCTTTCTTCCCTTCCCCACCCCTTCTCACTCCCTTCCTCACTCCCCAACCCCTCCTCGCTCCCCCCTCCTTCCTCACTCCTTCACCCCTCCTCCTTACTCACTCCCACACCCCTTCTCACTCCCCCAACTCCTCGCTGCGCCACCTCTACTCGGTCTCCATTCCTCCTCTCTCCCTCCTCCATCCCTCCCCCTCATTCTTCCTTCCACCCCTTAATACTCCCGTCAGCGAAGAAACAGGTTGTATTTGCTCAAACATAATATTGTTACCTGGAAAGCGGGAGGAATCCATAGCTAGACTGTTTTAAGCATCATATGGTCTGTGTGTTTTGAGTCGGTTAGATTGCCATGTAACAAAGTCCATGAGAGTGGACACCAAGAGAGTTCAGCGGGGAGTCCCCCAGGAGAGGCTCATGCACGAGAAAACTAAGAGAGGCTCATGTGCAAGGAGGATAGAGACTTGGCTTGGAGGAGAAGTCTCATGGGGAATCAACCCAAGCTGGGATCACCCTGTGTTTTTGGAGGGCCTGGAGGAAAAATGGACAAAAGGGGACCATGTGGCCAAGTTGAAGGCCTACCCATCGCTGGCCCTGTTTACTACTGGTTGTCGTATCTCTCCTGGTTTCTAAAGTGGGCACCATCGAGTCCTGGATCCACCTTGCGCATCGTAGAGAAAAGGGATGTCCCACTTGCATTAATGTGTTGTTGTACAGGGTGTTCCAAAAAGACCTGGACAATATTGGTTGTTAATATATTTAGCACCACAAATGAAACAACGACACCCTTTGTTTTATATGATACAGAAACTCATAAAGTTTTGTGCACATCATCAATGCACTTCATTGTGAGCTCCGTTTGTCACGTGCAGGACATCAAGGTGGTACACGAGTTCTTGCCATGTTTGGCTCAGCATATTTGCGTTCACCAGTGTGCATGCAGCTGTGATCTGAGAATGAAGATCCTGTAGGTTTGATCTTTTTTTTTTGATCTTTTTGATGATCTTTTTGAAGATCTTTTTGGAAAACTCAGTGTACATGTGTGATAGTGGCATCGAGTGGGTTAGGATTTAATCTTTTATTTCTCCTCATTACACATACAATTGCATCTCCCATTCTCTTATTTGTGTCTCTTGACTCGCTTGGTTTGTTTCGCTTATTATAATGTCTTGTCGACCCTCTTCCTTGTGCTTTGCTTTATAAAAATAAACCCTCCAAAAGGTAAGAAAGTGTGTTTCAGCCATTTGTTTTCTGTGTGGGTTTGCCGTAATTTTGGCTCATTTGAACGACCTTGGGGAATGGTAAAGTACGGTGAAATTAAATGCAATGCATATTAAGAAGACCGCTTTCACCATCCCTCGGGATGAAAGGTCCCGGCTCTAAAGAATTCCATATTAATGGCAACAAGGACATTCAATTTCAGTCCATTCAGACTGGACACAAATATATATATATATATATATATATATATATATATATATATATATATATATATATATATATATATATATATATATATATATATATATATATACACAGGCCGGTAGGCGACATGGGTGGTCGCTATATAATTGCATACTAGTCATACAGTTTTTGACGGATCGGGATGAAAATTTTTGACAAAGAGGTTGATTATAGTGCGCATAAAAGCGCAGAAGCCGATTTTTGATTTTCGAAAAAAATATATAGAAAAATATTTTTCGGATTTTTTTCAAAAAATTCAAAATCCCGTTGCTAGGCAACGGTGGCGTCCATAGCAACGGTGCTCAAAAGCATACAACTAGATCCTGGTATGAACCTACCAGTCAAGTTTCATCAAAATCCGTTAATTCCTCTGGCCTCCAGAGCTGTCCATTACATACATACAGACAGACGGAAAACCTGAGAATAACCTGAGTCAAGCGACCACCCAATATATATAATATATATACAGTATATGTATATATATATATATATATATATATATATATATATATATTGATTGTAGATTTCCGCACGCCGGCGTGCGAACGACCGCGTCTAACCAATAGCGGTCGCTTCGCCCACCGAACGGACAATCCAGTCGGGGCTTTCCCGGATCAACGCCGGAAACCAGCCACGGGTGTGTTTGTAACACACCACAACCTTGTCCGCACTCTACCCGCGCTACAGGGTCCGATCGCCAAATCTTCGATTTACCTAATATATCGCGCGGGTAGGTTACCGAGAGGTTGTACTCAACGGGACGCTTGGAAACGAGCCGCTTAAGCAGCTCGCTTCCTTTTGGGATAACCGAGCGGGTGTATTATCGTGCAGTCCCGTTGGACCCGATCACTTTACCGGCTATTTAAAACCAACTATATTCCGAGTGCAAGATGGCACTAATTAAGGGAAGAGGACGCAACGAACAGCTTTACATTCACACAAGGACATTTATTATAATAAAGCACGTATGCAATTAAACAAGGCAAAACACGTATGCAATTATACAAGCAACAAAAGCATGACAAAAGACTACGACCATCTATACGAAATGCAATGCAAACATTTACAGCACACAAAGCACTTAACAATTTCCCACTTATTAGATGGGCCCACGGACACACGTACGCACACACACACACCCAAGAAATGGTGGCAGTGGCCTTTAATAACGAGCTCCATAGCACGTCATTGCCTGCAATCCTGGCCAGAATTTTCACTTGGATGGGACCGAAGTCCGAGACACTACATCTAACAGAAGGACAGCAGGTTGATTTTTTGGAAGCATGGCAGTGAAGAGCCGTAGAGGGTGGTCTAATGGAGAGACGGTGGACACACCACACAATACAACACCTCTGATGCAATGGGCGTAAAACTGGATGGTGCAAACGGCTGATACAGAGTTGAGCAACAAACAACCAATCCCAAACACCCATCACATGTTGCACAGCCAACGAGAACCCCAAACACTCACAAACCACACACTCATCATGCCAACCCGGACAGAAAACCAGCCGTGTTGTGCCCCGGAAAATCACAACCAAGAACAACAAAGCACACAACACCAAAGTCTATTCAACAGCACATACAAAACCACCATGGTATAAACAAAAAAAAGCAGAGCACCCCTTCATGATGCTGATTTGACGTTGTTTTTGCTTTGCAAAAATTAAATAAAATGCACTCCATCCATGACCTCGAGCACCACACGTAGACCAAATGGAACGAGGGTCATGATCGAAATTACCCGGACACGTGTTCAGGCTCGGGGCCTATCATGCCTGATGAATGCCGGCTGTGAAGGCTGGTGAAAGTTTTCTGGACCAAAAAATAACATGGGTCTTGCTCTCACGCTTTCATTGCTATCAATTATCGGAGCATCGATCCTGTTTTATTACCTTTTGTTTGAAGTGCATCCTTCTCTTCTTTAAATAATGTAGTATATATATATATATATATTATATAGTTTATAACGGATTTTAGAACGGTCTGATGGAGATGCTCCACCAACCGTCCTCAGACAGTTATTTCCATTAAATGCATGTTCGAATTAGCCCCATCCCATGTACTAATGGGATCTTAAATGTGATAGCGTTGAGGAGGGTAAAGGATCGATCCCCTCTCTTTATGGGAAGTTTTTTTTTTAACGGACAGACCACGTTCAACTCATATTTCTTTCTCAAGTCTGAAGCCCGCCCTTCATTTTTCTCAGCAACATTCTTTCGGCGAGCTCTACCCAGCCGCCTTTTTTTGAAAGCGCACGGGTCGTCATGGAACCCTGTTCCCCTGTGGGGCAGGGTGAGCTTGGAAGGCGGAGGCACCTGTGGAGACGCCGGGATATATAATAACGAGCGAGGAGAAATGATGAAGGCATTCCTGAGATATAAAAAAGTGAGGAAAGATGGGACAGTTCTGTGAGGAAAGAGCGTTCTGAGATATAAAAAAGTGAGGAAAAAAGGCGAAACGAGAGGGAGTTCTTGTGACGAGAGACTATCTGAAGATATAAAAACGAGCGAAAAGCAAGAGGAACGTTCTGAGGGGAGAGAACGTTCTGAGGAGAAAGTCTGAACGATGATGAAAAGTCGAAGAGAGAAAAAGTGAGGAAGAGAAAGGAGGGAAATAAGCGTTCTGAAAGAGAAAAGTGAGAAGGAAAAGCGAAAGGAAGAGAGGAAAAGCAAAGGGCGAGAGAAGCGACAAGAAGCGGGTGTCTGACCACACCGGACCGAGACATAATTCGCCCTTTTCCGAGTGCTTGGGCCAGAGCCCCGAAGGTGTAGGTAGCGCGTGGTGGGTGTGAGCAGCGCCAGCCACAAGTGGAGAGCTACGAAGTCCGATACACCAACAAATCATCCGATCATAAAAGGGTGTGGACCGCCGCGACGGAACGATCTACTGGTGACCTCGCAGGACTTCGAACTGGCGTTCAATGCTTTGCCCCCCGAGAGGGTGCACGGCAGGTGGGTTGCTGGCGACGGATGTGACACTGGCACTGCACACATTTCAGAGAATAATGCTGAGATTATCGTGATTCTCATATCAATTGTAAGAGCTTCCTTTGTTTAATCGCTTCCTGGATGTTACCTTTACAACCTCACTTCCCTTTTCTCATGCGATGTTAAACCTAACAAACCTTCACTTCCCTCTTCAGTGGATGTTACCATCACAAAACCTTCACTTCCCTACTTCGTGGAATGTTACCATTCACAACCTCACTTCCCTCTTCGTGGATGTTACAGAAGTAAATAACACCTTACTTCCCTCTTCGTGGATTGTTACATTAACAAACCTCACTTCCCTCTTCGTGGATGTTACCAGTTTTTTAAAACCAAACGTCACTTTCCTCTCGTAGGACTGTTACCTTAACAAAACTCACTTCCCTCCTTCGTGGATGTTTACACCTTAACAAACTTCTTCCCTCTTCGTGGAGTTACATTCAAACAAACCTTACTATCCTCCTTCGTGGATGGTTACATTAACCACCTCAACTTCCTCTTACGTGGATAGTTACATTAACAAACCTCACTTCCCTCTTTGTGGATGTTCCTTTAATAAACCTTACTTCCTTCGTGGATTTACTTCACAAACATACTTCCCTCTTTGTGGATGTTACCTTCACAAACCTCACTTCCCTCTTCGTGGAGTTTACTTCACAACTCACTTCCCTCTTACGAGGATGTTTACCTTCACACCTACCACTTTCTTCGTGGTGTTACCTTCACAAACCGTCACTTCTACTTCGTGGATCAGTTACCCCATTCACAAACCTTAACTTCCCTCTCGTGATTGTTACCTTAACAACCTCACTTACTCTTCATGAGATGTTAGGTTAACAAACCTCGCTTTGTAATTGCAATTTTTAGCATCGCTGTTCGAAGAACTCATAACGTATAGCTAAGATGCAAAAAAAAGAACAACGAGGCTGTAATTATATAAATAAAATAAAGCTAAAATCAGGAGAGCTGACAGAGTAAATTGTAATACAAGTAAATCAAGATCATTGAGAATAAATGGGGAACACCAACGAAAAGACTAAACAATTTATACATAAAATGAACAAATTTTCACCACAGTAGCGCAACTCAATGCACAATGTTTAATGATAATGATAATGATGGTCATCGTCACGTGGTTTGGCAAGCATATTGGAAAAAGGAAAAACTTTGGACCTCTGTTTTCTGAACCCGCACCACGGAAAAAATTGAAGATGGCACATCGGCAAAGAAACTCCCTGATGGGGAGAAAGTGTGATTTTTTTTTTTTTTTTTTAATGTGTATCATGTGTCTTCATTATGACGTCATGCCATACATAGAAGCTACATCCGATCAGTATGAACATTTTTGAGGGCATCTATGGATAAATTAGTCAACAGAAAAAATTAAATGAGTTCATTGGTCACTGGTTCGGCAACCTTTGCTTAAAAAAAATAAATAAACCCTTCAAAATCTTCCAAAACGGCTGAACATTGAGGCGAAACTTTAGCAAGTATGACGACCTATCCATGACCACCAAGTAATGACCAGCAACAAAACTTTTCACACTTATTATGTTCAAGTCACATGGTTTGCAGCCATATTGGATTAATCCTAAAACTATAAAAATCGTCTTCTCAGAAGACTGAACAGATTGAGGGGAAACTTCACACAATGTTCCCCAAGCAGCAGAGATACCAGGGTATTCACGAATAATTGAAAGGTCACTATGGCTGGCAGCCATATTGGATTTAGCGAAAAATTTTTTAAAACCTTTGTTTTGAACGCTTCAGCAATCGACATGAAACTTCACATTATGATCTAGTATGATGCGGAACATATATTTGAAATTTCAAGATCGGATGCATGGGCTGGCAGCCAGAATTATTTTGAATTTTTTGATTAGGTTTCTTTTTGTTTTTTTTTTTTTCAAATAAGGCTCACTTGGCTGTGCTGGATGGGTTTGAGGGTAGAGGAGTAGCAGCTGAATGTGAGTCCTATCCAGGTTTCTTGCCTGATGACTTTAACTTTGGTCTTTGCTTGTTTGGGTTCCTCTCTGATGATCAATGCAGGACTGTTACCTATTTGGTCTTCCATTGATGAAAGTGGAATTTATTTTAAACCCATTCTGATTCAATTGAATAATAACAAGGAAAAAAGACATAAAATATCATAGGCCTGGTTGTTTTAAATAATTTTTTCTGGACGGAGTTCAGGGCTTAGCCATATTTATTTCAACTAAAATGGCTGCCATACTACCGGTAGCCGTCTTTGATCAGATTCGCAAAATAAAGTGCGGTTCACGCGTTCATTCATGTCCTGTGCTTGTGTCATGTTTCCAACAAATCAGACTGCGCACGGTCTGAGAAATGATGACAGGGAACACATTTAAGTAACAAAATGGCTGCCCAGTCGGTCATCTTGTATCTGATCTCAAAAACAAAAATAGACGTGCCATATGTAAGCCATCATTCATTATCTGTGTGCCAAGTTGAACAACATCAGTAAATGCATATCCGAAAATAGTTGAAGACCGTTTCGAATACCGAGTTTGTTTGTTTACACATAAAATGGCCGCCATCGACCAGTGGGGCATTTTGATCAGATCGCAAAATAAGTGAGGTGCAGGTGTATACCATCAATGTGTTGTGCTTGTGCAGTTTGGAAACAAAATCGGACCATACATGTCTGAGACTTGTTGGAGACACATTTAAGTAAACAAAATGGCACCAGTCGGCCCATACTTGGATCTGATCGTGAAAAAAAAAAACTGTGCATTGTATGCAAGCATATTCTTATTCTGTGTGCCAAAGTTTGAAACAAATGGTAAATGCAATGTCAAGCCATGTTGAATCGCATCGCAAACAAAGTGAATTGCTTCTGTATACCCTCAAGGAGTTGCCTTTGTGCCAAGTAGGAATAGAAATCTTCTCCGATACCTGTCGCGAGATATGGTTGCGGATGCACGCACACACGGACATGAAAACCATGACCAAATCCAAAATCCTTCAGAGAAGTCCAACAGGGGCTAATAATAGACTATGAGAACTGACACTTTATAACTGCTGGCAGTGATGACCGGGTACCAAGACATCCTCTTCGTCAAGTTTGGGGTTCGTGTTTTTACTAACATGCTTAAGTATGCTCACGAATAAACGATTCAGCAGTATGTGTCTGATGAGCTCAAAGCAAGAGCGAAAACTGATTGAAACTTTGCTTTCATTTATTTGTGAGATTGGGCTTTAATCCAGTTCGCAATGGACTGCAAGTGCCACACAGACGCCATCCTAGTTTGGAGGTGAGTGTCGGCATAACACAATTTAATGCAGCATTGATTTTCAGGGTCATATCATTGGGGTCAGTGTGCTCCTTTCGTTATGTATATATATATATATATATAAATATAATATATATATATATAATATAATACTATATATATATAATATATATATATCTTCTGTGGGATTCCCATAAGGGGTAACAGGAGTAAGATAGACTTTATTCATTGTTAAACGTCTGGCATAAGCTGTGTGGTTTCCATGTAGAATGATGGGACATGTGCCAAAGTGTGTTCAGAGCCAAATAACTGGATTCCTTCCGTAATGTATCTAAAGCTCTCCCACCAGTGTGAAGGGCATTACCTCGAAATACCTTTGTTACATAAAATAGCTTACAATAAACTCTTTTGATTATTTCATCTCTCTCTCTACTGATCTGGATTTGATTAGATACTGGAATATAATATATGTGAACATGTCCTTCAATCCCTGCCAAAATCTCACTGTCTCACCCTGCCAGGTTCATTAAACAATCGCAACCAGATAAGAGGTTCATCTCTGTCCCATCGTTCCACAGTGCACCACCATTTCATGTCACCCACATGCTCACCACAATCTTATGACTCATATTAACGCCTTTCTTTACCCAACCCTCTTAGCCTGGAAGGTTGCCTGTGTTTCCTCCCCTCTCCTCTCTCTACTCTTTCCTGTTGATCAATTCCCTTGTTTATTGTAACGAAACAGTTTGCCGCCCGCTGTCTTAACAGTGAATTTGTTACGCTCATCCCTTGCTCTTCCCATGAAGTCACAATCTTTATCGAAGCAAAATTAATAATGTGTAGAAGAAAAATAAAACTAGCATTTTCGCAGGTCTGGAACTGGACCCACACCCAAATGCCGGTACAGATGCCAATTTTTTTGCTTACTTGTTCTGTGAAGCTAATTGACCAACGTGAATCACTTTGCTGGTTGATGAGTCTGAGGGCTGTAAGAAAAGCTGATAGGGTGCAACCTGCCAGGAAATAAACAGGATCATGTTAAGTTCTCGAGATTTTGTTTAAATTAGTCCTCAGAATAGAAAAATAACGTCCATTTTTTATGACAAATGGCAATGCAGGGCTGCAGTTGACATTAACGGGAGAGAGAGAGAGAGAGAGAGAGAAGAGAGACAGAGAGAGACAGAGAGAGAGACAGAGAGAGAGACAGAGAGAGAGCAGAGAGAGACAGAGAGAAGACAGAAGAGAGAGACAGAGAGAGACAAGAGAGAGAGAGACAGAGAGAGAGACGAAGAGAGAGACAGAGAGAGAGAAGAGAGAGAGAACAGAGAAGAGAGACAGAGAGAGAAGAGACAGAGAAGAGAGACAGAGAGAACAGGAGAGAGAGAACAGAGAGAGAGGACAGAGAGAGACAGAGAGAGACAGAGAGAGACATGAGAGAGACAGAGAGAGAGACAGAGAGACAGAGAGAGACACAGAGAGAGAGACGAGAGAGAGACAGAGAAGAGACAGGAGAAGAGAACAGAGAGAGAGAGAGAGAGAGAGAAGAGAGAGAGAGAGAGAGAGAGAGAGAACAGAGAGAGAAGAGAGAGAACCAGAGAGAGACAGAGAGAGACAGAGAGAGAACAGGAGAGAGACAGAGAGACAGAGAGCAGAGACAGAGAGAGAACACAGAGAGAGACAACAGAGAGAGAGAACAGAGAAAGAGACAGAGAGAAGACACAGAGAGAGAGACAGAAGAGAGACAGAGAGAGAGACAGAGAGAGAGACAGAGAGAGAGAACATGAGGAGAGAGACAGAGAGAGAGACAGAGAGAGAGAGACAGAGAGAGAGACAGAGAGAGAGAGAGACACAGAGAGAGACAGAGAGAGAGACAAAGAGAGAGACAAGAGAGAGATGCAGAGAGAGACAGAGAAGAGAAGAAGGCAGAGAGAGAGAGAGAGAAACAGAGAGAGAGAGAGAGACAGAGAGAGAGAGAGGACAGAGAGAGAGAGAGAGACAGCGAGAGAGACAGAGAGAGAGACAGAGAGAGAGACAGAGAAGAGACAGAGAGAGAGAGGAGAAGAGAGAGAGAGAGAAGAGAGAGAGAGAGAGAGAGAGAGAGAGAGACAGAGAGAGGAGAGAGAGAGGATGAGAGAAGAGAGAGAGGCAGAGAGAGACAAGAGAGAGAGAAGAGAGACAGAGAGAGAGAGAGAGAGAGAGAGAGAGAGAGAGAAGAGAGACAGAGAGAGACAGAGAGAGAGAGAGAGACAGAGAGAGAGACAGCAGAGAGACCACAGAGCATTAACAGAAGGAGAGGTTTCATAGGGGTTTCCTCTTCTATGTCTCTTCTTTTTGAGTTTATTAATTACCTTTCTTGTTGCGTGCACTTGCCCAATGCCCCACTGTCACCATAATGTCTTATACGCTCCCTGTCAACCTTGTCTTTTCAACATAGCCGGATTGTAGTTGTATATGATGTATGTATGTATGTCTTGGGTTTTGGGTGATAGCTTCTCGGGGCTAACTTTGCGCAGTATAGGGTAGTTGTCTCTCATATTTGCATGTATTGGCATAAAGCATGATGTTATCCCCATATTTGCATGTAATTAAATTGTGATATAACATATTGCGTCATTTTTTTATAGAAAGATGCCATCAACCTCCCCAACATGGTGTGGTGTGTGAACCCACCATCATTTGAACCCCCTTTCATGTTTTATACTTTTGGAAATCTGCGTTTTATGTTCTTTTTCGCATTCTGCAACAGGTCATCAGGGGTGAGTTTTAGGTTGTGGGAAAAAGCTGCTCTACCATCCCGCATAAGGTCCCACTGCATCAGCACCATCTGGCGTGGAAAGTTTGGTGGGGAGGAGTAGGGGGTGTTCCAGCACTCACCAACTATCCCTGATCAATTAGTGGCAAGAAAGTGGAGGGGCTAAGTTGTCATCACTAATGTGGCTGGGCAAAAGCTATAAAGGCGGGATGCAAGCCGTGTTGGGGCGAGGGGGGGGCGAGGTAGAAAGAGATGCCATCAAGGAGATGCAAAATGAAGGCTGCTAAGAAACCTATGGCATGAAGCTGCCTCTAGTTTCGTCCCCCCATCTCCAAAACGAAACCTTTGCTTGCTGCATGCCTCTAGCCAAGCCCCTGCACAGCAAGCTGCACCCACTTTCCCCTTCATGCGATTTGTGAATCTGTGGCCACAAACTGTTCTTTTTGCCGCCCATGTCGATCCACTTTAGTCAAGCTGCTCCATTTGGGACACAGTTTGCGGTATTTCTATCTTGTCTATCTCCTGTAGTATGAAAGAATATTTAATTGATTAGATAGTTTAAGGTTCCCCTTTAGTCTGTTGACTCGTTCGCACCCATAGGTTTTTTTGGGGTTACTTATTACTCTTTTGCTTCCTTTTCATTTCTGCCCCATGTTCCTTCAATCCAACTTTTGAAATCACTTAGGTTCTCAGAGTTACTGACTTTGGGTGGCTCTGATCGCTATTAGAATGTTGTCATCGTTAAGACAGATTGGATTTGGTGATTAGTGCCTAAGAACAAGGCCATGTTTATGCCCAACGGCTCTGCTTGGTCGTATTTCAAGATAGGGCATACGGCACCAACGTAAGTGAGGTGAATAAACTGGTTCCGTGGTCCCACTAGGCCCGGTATTTGTGGCGACAAGCCAGTTAATCCAAGCCCGTAAGACAGAATCAGTTTCCGGAGTGCTGCAATTATGAGTCAGGCACAGTAACGAGCCGGTGATTCAATAGTATGTAATGTATGTATGCAAACAATTCAATGATTATGTATGGAGTTATGTGTGTATGTATTAGGTCTACATCCACACTGTAACTAAGCCAACCAATGCAGGCATACCCCTCCCGCCTCCCCCATTCTAGCTCCAATGGGACCTACACTATCCTTGAAAAGTTTTGTCACAATCAACTTAAAACGTTCATAAAGTACCTACCCCATTCCAAATCCATCACCTAAATTTCAAAATCTGCAAAGGTAATACTTCATTTTTTAATCATTACCCTCCATGGGGGCTAAACTATCCTCCCACATTTGTGTGCGGATCAGTCGAAGCTGTACAGAGGTCCCAACTGGCAGGTCTTTTGACATATCTTGAGTACGGTAGAATTTGTCTGTGCCACTCACTTTTCGCATTGTGAGAATGATGCAACGCATCTCGTTTCTTTCCCTGCATAGACACACGATGACATGTTTATAGCTTACGAGCACGTGGATCCCAAATACATCATTACAGAGATGTTTTCATAAACGACAAACAGGTGAAGAAAAGAGGAACACAAAAAACTAATGGCTTAAAAATGAAGCAGCAAAGAGTGAAAGAAAACATAATAATTATATAGATACAAAGTTAATAGACAATGACAGAGAGGAGATTGTGAGTAAACTAACTCAGAGATTCTGTAAGCAAAGAACAGATTCCGCTTTTGGCCGAAGGAACGTTGCTGGGAGGAGTCACAGGTCAGGCTGGTGTGGAATAAGCGCGGGAGTAGAAGCGTCTCTCGTGCATTATTTGCTGTGTGTGGGCTCAGTCACAATTGGCTGAGTGAATTCGATGACTTTCCACTGGGAGAGTGAAACATAATGGGAGCATTTCGTTAGGAGACAGAGGAGGAGGATAGGTGTACGGCCCAAAACAACTTTTAATTTGTCAAAGTACAATCACTTACGCAAAGTTCACTTTGGGCTTTGAATCATCCAAATGTAGAAACTCCTCCAGTTACACAAGCTTCATCTGTTCATTACGTACACACAATACGCGTGGAATTCCCACATCCATGCACGTACGGTACCAAAAGACACGCTAAACCAATGTTGCAGTCCATACGAAACCTGAGTTACTGATTCTGAGAAGCAGCTACATTGGCCAAAAAGAGAGAAAAAAGAAATACATTATTATGGGGGTAACGTTCAACCTTCAATTGAAAATGATGAGCAAGGTTGCTCTTTCCAACACGGGATTTGAAATGGAGTCGGGATGTTGGGCTGCAAAATGCAAATGGCATCTTTCTGTAAGTGAGCTGGCAAGCTTGGGAGCAACAATTCACATTTATTGCCATATCTGATGCAAATTTAAACTCTAATGGCGTGCATGGCGCTCCATTTGAACGGTTGTTCAGTATGTGTAGTGCTTTTGATTCCTCAGGTCCATTATTAAAATATGTACTGATGTCAATGACAAGTGACCACTTGCAAATTAATAGTAGGTGACTTCTGGATCAAAGTACATGTTATCAAACTCGTATTTAACCTAGAATGCACTTCGAAGAGCACATAGTCTCGCCTCACGCGATCATTCTGAACAAAATATACACGTTGACTGAACACGCTACCTATTTTGGCCAATTGCTATATGGCTCATGCACCCGTATCATCCATGCATACCTGTTATGTCACAGTTCTTGGTATGGGTTATGAACATTATAAAATTAATTCTTCACTCACATTCCAGTCATTGGTCAATAAATGAAATTCTTCACAGATTTTTGATAAGAATTATCAATTCCAACCAATTATGTCTGGCAATCCACTTCACTGATGATACCATCGTTATCACCCTATGTACTCAATGGGGGATGTTGATGACATAACGCCGTTTTCAATTTTTTTACATTGAGCGGTTTCAGAAAAATGATGTCCACATTTTTTCCTTATCCAATTGTGGCTGCCATACCATTTGACTTATGATGCAAAGTGAGCAATAAATATTCTCCATGGGGAGGCCCCTCGCATGTTTAAAGTGTTCACACGATCAGACAAACAGTTCCAGCAGAGAAACCATTTTGGATAAGGATTTCATTGAACCAATTATGGCTGGAATACGATTTCACGGACTGACGTCATTCGTTGTCACCCCCATTCACCCATGGAGTTGTGATACATACCAAGTTTAAATGTTTTGGTTGAAGGCGGTTTGAAAAATGATATGCAATTTTTTCCTTCAATCCAATATCGACTGCCGTAACATGGTAACATAAGACATCAGAGAAAGCAATCCAATATTCTCCATGGGGAGTCCCTCCTATGTTTAAAGTTTTGCATCAATCGGATAAGCAGTTGTAGGGAAACAATTTCGAAGCAAAAAATATATAGACGCAGACACAACAGACAGACAGACTGATATGCACACAGACAGGGGCATTGTGAGTCTTGCATCCCCTTCGGGGCGAGTCTAATAAGGTGGAGAGGAGGTACTTCCATTGTTACACTTGGTAAGGTTACATTTTACATCAAACCATAACTTCCTGTAGCTTTCCAGGTGTTTGACTAGTATGTTTTTTCTAATTACAATTAATTTGTGTGGATTAGTATTTCCTTGTCTGTACCTTGATGAACTGGACTGTATGTCAATGTTGAAGCTGAAGGATTGTCCGCTGGTGATGCTGAATTCGGGCGTTGTTGTTTGGCGTGGAACCGACGAAATTGGGAATGTACAAGTGGCATTCGGTTGGACTGCAGGAAAAGGACATGATCAGTGAGGAAAAGCATATCTGGCAATTAATTGATTCATATCAAGAGTGTGCAAATTTTCGATTAAATCCGAGTCATTTGGGCCAAAGTTTTTACCATTGGAGGTCACAGGGTTTCCCACAAGTCATAGAGATTATAGCTCATGGAGGATCAAGTGAGAAACAATAAACAGAAGAGAAGTGGGGAATTTACAGAGAGAACTGCACAGGTGAACTGTCCTAAGGAAATACAAGGAAACCAATGGAAGGATTTTATGATTTTTTATTTGAAAACCCGACAGACCCAAGATTTGAACTGGTCAAAGATATTCGAAGAGAGTGAATACTCATTGATGCACTCCTTGGTTAGGAAGGTACATGTTGAAATAGACAATGAATGTGGCCTTTTGTTAAGGCTGTTGGAATAACGACACAACTTCAATGTATCAGGGAAGGACAAAATGTAAAACGAAGTCAAAGAAATGAAAACGAAACTCACATTCAAGGAGCATCTGTAGTGGTACGGGAAGAGAAAGGTCCATCATTTGACCATTCACTGTAGGCAAAGTCCTCCAGGGTGAGGGCGAGCAGGGAAAAGCCTTGCAACATCACGTGGAGGGTTGAAGGTCAAGATACATGTTGTCTGTGGAGGGTTGTAAGAGAAGTGAAACAGGAAAGGGAATAGGTTTGACCTGCCACAAATTTAGATCAGTAAGACACTTCGTCCGAGACCCTCGGTGTGAATATTATGACATTACAAAATGTAACTAGAGAGTACTTAGAATACCTTAATCGCGAATAATGTTCACATAAATAATTTAATTGAAATAAAAGAATGATTTTAAAGGCCATATAAAAAAATTCCAGAAGTTTAGTGCCGGTTGCTGCAATCTTTTCCACCACCTTATATGATATGTCCAAGTTAATGCAGGACTGGAGGTTTTTTAGAAGTAATAAGAAGGCGTTTGTGTTCTTCAGTGATAAAGTAAATAATTGTAAATATGAAAGAAAAAATAAAGGTTGAAGTCGCAAAACAATATCATCCGGAAGTTTACTGTCGTTGACGCAGTGACTTTTACATGACCGTATCTAACACATATATTAGTTCTCCGTGCCTGTTGTATGTGTTCTTTATGATGTCCTCAAAACAGGAGGTTTCCTGTTTGGAATGATTTAAAATTTTGTTGAGTCTGTGTGTGTGTGTGTGTGTGTGTGTGAAGAGAAGAGAAGAGAAGAGAAGAGAGGAGAGGAGAGGAGGAGAGAGGAGAGAGAGAGACACTCACTTCATCCAAACTACCATAAGGAACAATTCCACACATGTCACCGCACTCGTCTCCAACAGCCACCGACAATGAACGTCATCCCCATCAGGGTCGAGAGCGCAAGTGCGATGGAAGTTGGACATTCCAGACTTCACTCCTGTGGAAACAATCAATGTAACTTCCTGTACCACAAGCATGATTCATATGTACGAGCATGTGTGCCTGTGATGTACCAAAGTTTGTTCATGGCATTAGAAAAATTGGGTCCAGGGAGGCAACAGGATGGATGCCCCCCAAAATTAGGTATTTGCTCTCCTCAGAAGCTACACATACAATTTTGATGAAGCTAAACCACAACCTTCATCACCCATGATGTACCAAAGTTTGTTCACGCATTAAAAAAATTAACATCCATAGGTATTTACTATTTTCTCCATCATATATTTTGTGGTCATCCATGCCTACTGTGCTTTGGTTTTCTTATCCAGCTGTGAGCAGGTGAGCACCAATGGGTATTGCCCCTATTTTTTATCTATATTTCAAAGCAGGAGTGTCTGTCAATCTGTCTGTCCATCCCTGAACTACTCCCTCAGATTTGGGGCTGACCCCATCAAACAATCTGTCCAACATTTTGGGATCCCAGAAATGTCCAAAGGTGGATGGAAGGTTCATAAATACTCAGTCAATTATGATTTTGACTTTCAATCCGTACAAAGCTGCTCCGAACCGAAGTAAGCAACAACCATGGGTTCGGCAGAAAACATTCGCTGGTTTGATAATATCTCAATACATTTGTGATTTTGAGTTTCCACCTGAACAGGTCAGGTCAGGTCAGTATGGGAACATGCGCCGGAACAGCGTGTTGCTGCATCCACTTTCCATGGGTACTCCAGGGGCCTCAGTCTGGCCATCCCCAGTCAGATGCTGGCCCATCCCATCTCCGTGAGATTGTTGATCAACCTGCTGCAATCATGAGGCACGTTGTCAGCTCATTGGCCTCCTCCACTCATGAGACTCCCTCGCTGAGAGAATCTGGTGAGCAGGATCAGCGTCAGAAAAAAGAGCCACATGTCCATACAGCCGCAGCTGACGCTCATGGACTATGCAGGTAACAAATTTCATTTGAGTCTCTCAGCAACCGCCCGTTGGACACAAAGTCTGACCAGCGAGAGCCAAGGATTTACAAAGAGACCTGGTACCAAAGGAATTAAGTCCCTTGTCTAGATCCCTAGTCAAAGTCCAAGTCTTCCCATCACAGAGCAAGACTGGAAGCACCAGACCTGAAGACTCAGCCTTTTGTCCTCCCGCACAGTACCGGCAGCACCACACCCCATCATCCAGTGAATCCATGGACTCCCTGGCCTGACCAGACGTCTGTTGACCTCTGGCTCACAGCCAGCAGACACATGACTATCACTGCGAAGGTAAGTGAATCTCTCCGTGACCTCAACATCCTCGCCAAAACAGGTACAGACAAGATGGCAGCATCCAAGTTGTCATTGAAAGCTTGATCGTAATTTTTGACAGAGGAAACCCGTAATTCTAGCAGCTCCGACTCCTCATTCAGCACCTCGAGGGCCTCCAAAAGGATATCTAAAGTCTCCGCAAAGATGACTGCATCATCTGCGAATCAAGGTCAGAGATCTTGACATTCCCAGATGATTCACCGCAGCTTGAATCTCTCCGCATACCTCCACAGAATGCAGTCCATACAAGGGCTGAAAAGTGTCGGGGCCAGTACACACCCCTGACGGACTCCAGTAACAATAAGTCAGAGATGGTATCACCACATCTCACAGCGCTCTCAGTCCCAGAGTATAGTTCAGACATCAGATGATCAGTTTTGCGGCACCCACGAAACCAAGAATCCTCCAGAAGCCATCCCAATTCACGGAATCAAACGCTTTACAGAGATCAACCATAGGCTGCAAACAGCCCCTGCTGAAACTCTCGTCTGCGTTCGGTGAGGACCAGAAGAGCAAGGATACGGTCAATCATTGGCCTCTTTGGTGTAAAGCCTGACTGCTCTGGATGCAGGTGCTCAAGCAGATGGTGCGAACCTATCATGAATTATCGGAGCAAAAGACTTGCCGGCACTGAGAGCAGCGTCACCCTCGGTAGTTGTTGCAGTCTTAGCGATCACCCTTCCTTTTCCAGAGAGGGACAACAAAGCCCCTCTTCCAGTCAGTTGGATGATGCCTGTGTTCCAGGCAGAGCACAGAACGGCATCAACGACACGAGTGCAGCATTTCCACCAGCCTTGAGAAGTTCAATGTGGATGCACAGATCCCAGCAGCCTTACCCCTATTTCAACCAGTTCACCGCAGCCTGTGGTTCCATAAACGAAGGTGGACCACAGTTGATCGGGGGTCGGCATTCGAGATTGTCATAACCCCTGACATCCAACTCAACAGCTGGTGGATCAGCACTGGTGAAGCCGTTCAAAGTAACCGGCCCAGTGGGCCTTCACTTCAGATTCCTCTGTCAAAAGCCCAACACAGTCTGCTCTAACATGCAGTACACACCAAGGGCCAGGCATGGAGGAAACGCAATGCACGAAATTCCCTGTAAGCAGGATGAGAATCACTTGACCACAGGTGATGCTCTTCACCCTCACAGATTCCTCCACATAGGCCTGCTTGTCCACCCTTAGTGCACATACAGTTTTATGCCTCAGCTCCCTGAATAGCTCATCTCTGCCATTCAGCCTGACCCTGTGACTCTGGGAATGGTATCCAGTGTCCCTTGAGAGACAAAATTGTTGTTCGCCCAATGGTGAGTTCCAAGATATCTCCCGGCAACATCAAGGATGGTGGTCTTGAAGGCACTCCACACTCTCTCAGGATCACCAAAGCACCCAGACCCCCAAATCTCCACTCGCCTGTTCACAAAACTCCTCAGCTACCCTCTCATCCTTGAGCTTGCTAACATCCAGCTTCGGCTGCCGATGGTACCATTCTCCTGGATTTTAAGGTGCAACTTAAGAGTTGCTAACAATAAGCATGTGATCAGTATTGAGGAACTGAGCACTCAGTAGACCTGCAGTCCTGGATTCATCCTCCAGCGACATCAAAGAGCACATGGTCAATCTCCTTTTCCACACCACAGCGTTGGAATACCAAGTTCAGCGATAAGCCTGTGGCGCTGAGAACCATGAACGCGGCCACCTAAGTCCATGACTTCTGCAAGTTAAGGAATTTGGGCTATTCTGGTTCACAGTTACATACCTATGGGGACCAAATACACGTCTCATAATCATCCCTATCAGTTCCAGTCGATGCATTGAATCCCCAAAGAATTATCTTGCCTGGGGCACTCATCAATCCACAGGACTCGAGTGTGCAGAGAATGCGTCCTTCACGGTGAGATGATGACTCGTCTCAATCGGAGCATACACAGGACCAGGGAAATGACACTCAAGGAGTGATAAATCCTTAGTCTCATAATACGTTCGTTGACTGGAGTCACCTCAATTATCATTGGAGTTGATTATTGGATGCAGCTACAGCAACTCCTTGTTCATGGTAACCATCAGAGCGACCAGACCAATAGTAGGTGTAACCACCCGCTATGATCTCGCCGCAAATCCCATCTCCAAACACTCAGAGAGTGCTGCAATACCAATGTCCAAAGGCTTGAGCTCAGAGTGATAACAGAGACAGGTGATCATACTCTCTTCGGGATAGGTCATTCTAGGCACCCACCCGAAGGGACTGCTCAGGTTAACCCAAGGTGACCACCGTCTTGTGCACGACATCGCAGCACACCCCGATACACACTACCACAATCTCACCCAGGAATCCCCCCCCCATGTTTTCCCTCCTATTATCAAGGATTGGGGGCCCTGGAGGCTTTGCCCTAATCCGTCATTGTTGAGCTGCCCTGTGAAAGGCTGCTAACACAGGAGGTACTCCACGGAGTGGGTTTTTCGATTTTTTTAAATGCTTTGGAATGTTTTGCGGAATGAAGGGTTCTACGATGTCCGGAGTGCAAATCTGCCACCAACCTTCTTATAAAAATGTAACCCAACTGTAGGAGGACGTCCGCAGACACAGTTGGCACTACATAGGGATGGCCATTGGCTCTACAAGGAGCTCCTTCACCTTTAACAGGTTTGTTCTTCATTCTGCTGCTGGGTGTCCATTATTCATACACCTCCTCAGCAAGAACTTGGGTGGGGAGGATGGTTTAGTCGCCGACAACCGCGACCATGGCACAGGTTAGTGTAGGTTTACAATGGTAACCTGTAGCAAGTCACATATCTAATCTGACCTGACCTGACACACTTCTCACTCCCCACCTCACAAGTCACAGATCTAACCTGACCTGACCTCACCCGAACGACCCCGCTTCTATCCATTCTAAAGCAGGTGGGTTATATCCAGATGGTGGTTATGTCCAGATGGACCCTTCCCTCACACTGCCTTACCAATGGTCTCCCCTGCCCTCCTCTCATGCTTCTTCCCTTCCCCACCCTTCTCACTCCCTCCTCACTCCCCAACCCCTCCTCGCTCCCCCTCCTCCTCACTCCCTTCACCCCTCCTCCTTACTCACTCCCACACCCCTTCTCACTCCCCCAACTCCCTCGCTGCGCCAACCTCTACTCGGTCTCCATTCCTCCTCTTCCCTCCTCCATCCCTCCCCCTCATTCTTCCTTCCACCCCTTAATTACTCCCGTCAGCGAAGAAACAGGTTGTATTGCTCAAACATAATATTGTTACCTGGAAAGCGGAGGAATCCATAAGCTAGACTGTTTTAAGCATCATATGGTCTGTGTGTTTTGATCGGTTAGATTGCCATGTAACAAAGTCCATGAGAGTGGACACCAAGAGAGTTCAGCGGGGAGTCCCCCCAGGAGAGGCTCATGCACGAGAAAACTAAGAGAGCTCATTGTGCAAGGAGGATAGAGACTTGCTTGAGGAGAAGTCTCATGGGGAAATCAACCAAGCTGGGATCACCCTGTGTTTTTGGAGGGCCTGGAGGAAAATGGACAAAAGGGACCATGTGGCCAAGTTGAAGGCCTACCCATCGCGTGGCCCTGTTTACTACTGGTTGTCGTATTCTCCCTGGTTTCTAAAGTGGGCACCATCGAGTCCTGATCCACCTTGCGCATCGTAGAGAAAAGGGATGTCCCAAATTGCATAATGTGTTGTTGTACAGGGGTGTTCCAAAAAGACCTGGACAATATTGGTTGTTAATATATTTAGCACACAAATGAAACAACGACACCCTTTGTTTTATATGATACAGAAATCTCATAAATTTTGTGCACATCATCAATGCACTTCATTGTGAGCTCGCGTTGTCACGTGCAGGACATCAGGTGGTACACGAGTTCTTGCCATGTTGCTCAGCATATTGCGTTCCAGTAGTGCATGCAGCTGTGATCTGAGAATGAAGATCTGTAGGTTTGATCTTTTTTTTTGATCTTTTTGATGATCTTTTTGAAGATCTTTTTGGAAAACTCAGTGTACATTGTGTGATAGTGGCATCGAGTGGTTAGGATTTAATCTTTTATTTCTCCTCATTACACATACAATTGCATCTCCCATTCTCTTATTTTGTGTCTCTTGACTCGCTTGGTTTGTTTTCGCTTATTATAATGTCTTGTCGACCTCTTCCTTGGTGCTTTGCTTTATAAAATAAACCCTCCAAAAGGTAAGAAAGTGTGTTTCAGCCATTTGTTTTCTGTGTGGGTTTGCCGTAAT
Source organism: Eptatretus atami (assembly GCA_035128595.1). Classification (NCBI taxonomy): domain Eukaryota; kingdom Metazoa; phylum Chordata; class Myxini; order Myxiniformes; family Myxinidae; genus Eptatretus; species Eptatretus atami. Next base: position 6,823,134 of record CM068967.1, on the reverse strand, counting down.
TTTGGCTCATTTGAACGACCTTGGGGAATGGTAAAGTACGGTGAAATTAAATGCAATGCATATTAAGAAGACCGCTTTCACCATCCTCGGATGAAAGGTCCCGGCTTCTAAAGAATTCCATATTAATGGCAACAAGGACATTTCAATTTCAGTCCATTCAGACTGGACACAAATATATATATATATATATATATATATATATTATATATATATATAGTAAATATATATATTATATATATATATATATATATACACAGGCCGGTAGGCGCATGGGTGGTCGCTATATAATTGCATACTAGTCATACAGTTTTTGAGGATCGGGATGAAAATTTTTGACAAAGGGTTGATTATAGTGGCGTATAAAAGCTCAGAGCCGATTTTTGATTTCGAAAAAAATATATAGAAAAATTTTTCGGATTTTTTTCAAAAATTCAAAATCCCGTTGGCTAGGCAACAGGTGGCGTCCATAGCAACGGTGCTCAAAAGCATACAACTAGATCCTGGTATGAACTACCAGTCAAGTTTCATCAAAATCCGTTAATTCCTCTGGCCTCCCAGAGCTGTCCATTACATAACATATACAGACAGACGGAAAACCTGAGAATAACCTGGAGTCAAGCGACCACCCAATATATATAATATATATACAGTATATGTATATATATATATATATATATATATATATATATATTATATATATATAAATATGTAATATATATATATATTGTTGTAGATTTCCGCACGCGCGGCGTGCGAACGACCGCGTCTAACCAATAGCGGTCGCTTCGCCCACCGAACGGACAATCCAGTCGGGGCTTTCCGGATCAAACGCCGGAAACCAGCCACGGGTGTGTTTGTAACACACACAACCTTGTCGCACTCTACCCGCGCTACAGGGTCCGATCGCCAAATCTTCGATTTAACCTAATATATCGCGCGGGTAGGTTTACCGAGAGGTTGTACTCGAACGGGACCGCTTGGAAACGAGCGCTTAAGCAGCTCGCTTCCTTTTGGGATAACCGAGCGGGGTGTATTATCGTTGCAGTCCCGTTGGACCCGATCACTTTACCGCTATTTAAAACCAACTATATTCCGAGTGCAAGATGGCAGCTCACTTCAATTAAGGGAAGAGGACGCAACGAACAGCTTTACTTCACACAAGGACATTTATTATAATAAAGCACGTATGCAATTAACAAGGCAAAACACGTATGCAATTATACAAGCAACAAAAGCATGACAAAAGAACTACGACCATCTATACGAAATGCAATGCAAACATTACAGCACACAAAGCACTTAACAATTTCCCACTTATTAGATGGGCCCACGGACACACGTACGCACACACACACACCAAGAAATGGTGGCAGTGGCCTTTAATAACGCGCTCCAGCTCGGAGGACAGTGCGCTGAAACCCAGAACCTATCTCGAACCTCTCCACCTCGTGTGGTCTTCAAGTTGTTCTGTCCCGGGCTCCAGCGAGAGCGAAGCTGGATCCAATCGCCATGGAGCCACGATCCTTCCCGAGCTCCGCGAATCCCTCCACGCTTCCAACACGTGCTGTGAGACGAGGCGCCGATCCTTTCCCGTTGATGCGCCGCTTCCCCCAAGGAACCACCTCCAAGAAAAGGTCGATGAGTCGCACCAAGCCGGGAACCAAATGGAGAACAAAGAGCTCCACGAACCAAGAAGGAAGAAGAAGCAGCACCACTCGCAGCTCGAGCCGAGCAACTCGCGCTTAACTTTCTTCCAAACAGGGCAGCTTGAAGCAAAAAGCTTTCAAAGCCTCCGACCCTAACCGAGTCAAGCAGGACCCCGAAGCTCGCTGAACAACTCCTCTGCAAGAAGCAAAAAGCTTCCGAAGGCCTCAATCCTAACCCAAGCAAACAGGACCCGAAGGTCTGCTGAACGACTACTCTCTGCCGAAGCAAAAAGTTACTCCTGGAAGAACAAGAAAGAAGTCTCGTCCTTATCCTTCTCGCCCCCTCCCCCACGCCCGGCGTGACTCATGCCTCGTGATCCATCCCCCCCGCTCAACCACGGGTGGGAGGGAGTTGTTGACATCATGAGTCACGGGACGGCAGGTTCTTCTTCCTCTTCGCAGAAGAGGGGGGAGGGACGTCTCCATTGTTCGTTCCTAAACTATTAATTGT
>CM068967.1:6806039-6820729 GCA_035128595.1 Eptatretus atami | reverse complement strand
GCCGGCCGCTCTGAAGGCAGGCTCGGACTTAGCCTCCTGTCTCCCCACACTCTATCGCCTTTGCCTGTCTCTGTCCATACCCACTCCCTTAATTTGCCACAAAACATTATTTTGCATGTATGGCATAAGCATGATGTTATCCCATTATTTGCATGTTAATTTAATTTGCTGATATAACATATGCGTTCATTTTTTTATAGAAAGATGCCATCAAACCTTCCCCAACCAATGGTGTGTGTGTGTTGAACAACCACCATCATTTGAAACCCCCTTTCATGTTCTGTATACTTTGGAATCTGCGTTTTATGTTTCTTTTTCGCATTCTGCAACAGGTCATCAGGGGTGAGTTTTAGGTTGGGGAAAAGCTGCTCTACCATCCGCATAAGGTCCCACTGCATCAGCACATCTGGCGTGGAAAGTTTGGTGGGGGAGGAGAGGGGGATGTCCACACTCACAAACTATGCCCCTGATTCAATTAGTGGCCAAGAAAGCGGAAGGGGCTAAGTTGCTCACTAATGTGGCTGGCAAAAGCTATAAAGGCGGGATGCAAGCCGTGTTGGGGCGAGGCGGGGGGCGAGGAGTAGAAAGAGATGCACAAGGAGATGCAACAATGAAGGCTTGCCTAAGAAAACCTATGCATGAAGCTGCCTCTGAGTTTCGTCCCCCCACTCTCCAAAACGAAACCTTTTGCTTGCTGCAGCCTCTAGCCAAGCCCCTGCACAGCAAGCTGCACCCACTTCCCCTTTCATGCGATTTGTTGATCTGTGGCCACAAACTGTCTTCTTTGCCGCCCTGTCGATCCACTTTTAAGTCAAGCTGCTCCATTTGGACACAGTTTGCGTATTCTATCTTGTCTATCTCTGTTAGTATGAAAGAATATTTTAATTGATTAGATAGTTTAAGGCTTCCCCTTTAGTCTGTTGACTCGTCGCCCCATAGGTTTTTTTGGGGTTTACTTATTACCTCTTTGCTTCCTTTTGCATTTCCTGCCCCATGTTCCATTCAAATCAACTTTTGAAATCACTTTAGCGTCTCAGAGTTAACTGACTTTGGGTGGCTCTGATCGCTATTAGTAATTGTGTACATCGTTAAAGGACAGATTGGATTTGTGTGATTAGTGCCTAGAACAAGCCATGTTTATGGCCCAACGGCTCTGCTTGGTCGTTATTTCAAGAATAGGGCATACGCACCAACGTAAGTGAGGTGAATAAACTGGTTCCGTGGCCCACTAGGCCCGGTATTGTGGCGACAAGCCGTTAATCCAAGCCCGTGAAGACAGAATCAGTTTCCGGGATGTGACTGCAATTATGAGTCAGGCAACAGTACGAGCCCGGTTGATTCAATAGTATGTATGTATGTATGCAAACATTCAAATGATTATGTATGGATTGTTATGTGTGTATGTATTAGTCTACATCCACACTGTACTCAAGCCAACCAATGCAGCATTACCCCTCCCCTCTCCCCCATTTCTACTCCCCAATGGGACCTACACTTATCCTTGAAAAGTTTTGTCACAATCAACTTAAAACTGTTCAATAAAGTACCCTACCCCATCCAAATCCATCACCTTAAAATTCAAAAATTCTAGCAAGGTAATAACTTTCATTTTTTTAATCATTACCCTCCATGGGGGCTAAACTATCCCTCCCACATTTGTGTGCGTGTCAGTGAAGCTGTTCAGAGGGTCCCAACTGGCAGGTCTTTTGACATATCTTGAGTACCGTAGCAATTTGTCTGTGCCACTCACTCTTTCGCATTGTGAGAATGATGCAAACGCATCTCGTTTCTTCCCTGCATGACACACGTGGAACATGTTATAGCTTCCGAGCACGTGGATCCCAAATACATCAACAGAGTGTTTTCATAAACGACAAACAGGGTGAAGAAAAGAGGAAACACAAAAAACTAATGCTTAAAAATGAGCAGCAAAGAGTGAAAGAAACAAATAAATTAATAGATACAAAGTCTAATAGACAATGACAGAGAGGAATTGCTGAGTAACTAACTCAGAGATTCTGTAAGCAAAGAACAGATTCCGCTTTTGGCCGAAGGACGTTGCTGGGAGGAGTCACAGTCAGGCTGCGTGGTGGAAATAAGCCGGAGTAGTAGAAGGTCTCCGTGCATTATTTCTGTGGTGGGCTCAGTCACAATTGGCTGAGTGAATCGATACTTTCACTGGGAGAGTGAAACATAATGGGACATTCGTTAGGAGGACCAGAGGCAGGAGGAATAGGTGTACAGGCCCAAAACAACTAATTTGTCAAGTACAATCACTTACGCAAAGTTCACTTTGGCCTTTGAATCATCCAAATGTAGAAACTCCTGCCAGTTACACAAGCTTCATCGTCATTACGACACACATACGCGTGGAATCCCACATCCAGCACGTACGGTACCAAAAGACACCTAAACCATGTTGCAGTTTCCTACGAACCTGGTACTGATTCTGAGAAGCAGCTACAATTGGCCAAAAAGAGAGAAAGAAATACATTATTAATGGGGGTACGTTCAACTTCAATTGAAAAATATGAGCAAGGTTGCTCTTTCCACACGGGATTTGAAATGGAGTCGGGATGTTGGGCTGCAAAAATGCAAATGGCATCTTCTTGTAAGTGAGCTGGCAAGCTTGGGAGCAACAATTCACATTTATTGCCATATCTGATTGCAATTTAAATGCTCTAATGGGCGTGCATGCGCTCGCATTTGAACGGTTGCTTCAGTATGTGTAGCTTTTGATTCCTCAGGTCCATTATTAAAACTTTGTACTGATGTCAATGACAGTGACCACTTGCAAATTAATAGTAGGTGACTTCTGGATCAAAGTACATGTTATCAAACTCGTATTTAACCTAGAATGCACTTCGAAGAGCACATAGTCTCGCCTCACGCGATCATTCTGAACAAAATTACCACGTTGACTGAACACGCTACTTTTTGGCCAATTGCTATTATGGCTCATGCACCCGTATCATCCATGCATATCCTGTTATGGTCACAGTTTCTTGGTATGGGTTATGAACATTATAAATTAAATTCTTCACTCACATTCAGGTCATTGGTCAATAAATGAAATTCTTCACGATTTTTGATAAGAATTTCCAATTCAACCAATTATGTCTGGCAATACCACTTCACTGATGATACCATCGTTATCACCCTATGTACGTCAATGGGGGATGTTGATGACATAACGCCGTTTTCAATTTTTTTACATTGAGCGGTTTCAGATAAAATGATGTCCACATTTTTTCCTTAATCCCAATATGTGGCTGCCATACCATTTGACTTATGATGCAAAAGTGAGCAATAAATATTCTCCATGGGGAGAGCCCCTCGCATGTTTAAAGTGTTCACATCGATCAGACAAACAGTTCCAGAGAAAACCATTTTGGATAAGGATTTCAATTGAACCAATTATGGCTGGAATACGATTTCACGGATGACGTCATTCGTTGTCACCCCATTCACCCCATGGAGTTGATGATACATACCAAGTTTAAATGTTTTGGTTGAAGCGGTTGTAGAAAAATGATATGCAAATTTTTTTTCCTTCAATCCAATATCCGCTGCCGTAACATGCTAACATAAGACATCAGAGAAAGCAATCCAATATTTCTCCATGGGTGAGTCCCTCCTATAGTTTAAAGTTTTCGCATCAATCGGATAAGCAGTTGTTAGGGAAAAACAATTTCGAAGCAAAAATATATTAGACGCAGACACATACAGACAGAACAGATGATTTGCACACAGACAGGGGCATTTGTGATAGTCTTGATCCCTTCGGGGCGAGTCTAATAAGGTGGGAGAGAGGTACTTTCTATTGTTACACTTGGTAAGGTTACATTTTACATCAAACCATAACTTCCTGTAGCTTTTCCTGGTTGTTTGACTAGTATGTTTTCTAATTTACAAGTTAATTTGTGTGGATTTAGTATTTCTTCTTGTCTGTACCTGAATGAACTGGACTGTATGTCATGTTGAAGGCTGAAGTTGTCCGCTGGTGATGCTGAATTCGGGCGTTGTTGTTGGCGATGGAACCGACGAATTTGGGAGCATGTACAAGTGGCAATTCGGTTTGGACTGCAGGAAAGGACATGATCAGTGAGGAAAAGCATAAAATCTGGCCAATTAATTGATTCATATCAGAGTGTGCAAAATTGTTCGATTAAATCCGAGTCATTTGGGCCAAAGTTTTTACCATTGGAGGTCACAGGTTTCCCACAAGTCATAGAGATTATAGCTCATGGAGGATCAAGTGAGAAACAATAAACAGAAGAGAAGTGGGGAATTTACAGAGAGAACTGCACAGGTGAACTGTCCTAAGGAAAATACAAAGGAAACCATGGAAGGATTTTATGATTTTTTATTGAAAACCGACAGACCCAAGATTTGAACTGGCTTCAAAGATATTCGAGAGAGTGAATACTCATTGATGCACTCCTGTGGTTTAGGAAGCGTACATGTTGAAATAGGACAATGAATGTGGCCTTTTTGTTAAGGCTGTTGAATAACGACACAACTTCAATGTATCAGGGAAGGACAAAATGTAAAACAAGTAAAGAAATGAAAACGAAACTCACATCTCAAAGGAGCATCTGTAGTGGACGGAAGAGAAAGGTTCCCATCATTTGACCATTCACTGTAGGCTAAGTCCCTCCAGGGTGAGGGCGAGCAGGGAAAAAGCCTTTGCAACATCAGTGAGGGTTGAAGGTCAAGATACATGTTGTACTGTGGAGGGTGTAAGAGAGTGAAACAGGAAAGGGAAATAGGTTTGACCCTGCCACAAATTTTAGATCAGTAAGACACTTCGTCCGAGACCCTTCGTGTGACATATTATGAATTACAAAAAATGTAACTAGAGAGTACTTAGAATACCTTAATCCGAATACTTGTTCAATAAATAATTTAATTTGAAATAAAAAGAATGATTTTAAAGGCCATATAAAAAAAAATTCCGAAGTTTAGTGCCGTTGCTGCAATCTTTCCCACCACCTTATATGATATGTCCAAGTTAATGCAGGACTGGAGGTTTTTTAGAAGTAATAAAAAGGCGTTGTGTTCTTCAGTGATAAAGGTAAATAATTGTAAATATGAAGAAATAAATAAGGTTGTAAAAGTTCGCAAAACCAATATCTTCCGAAGTTTACTGTCCGTTGGACGCGTGACTTTTAATCACCGTATCTAACACATATATTAGTTCTCCGTGGCCTGTTGTATGTTGTTCTTTATGATGTCCTCTAAAAACAGGAGGTTTCCTGTTTGACATGATTTAAAAATTTTTTTGAAGTCGTTGTTGTGTGTGTGCAAGAGAAGGAAGAGAAAGAAAGAGGAGAGGAGAGGAAGAGAGGAGAGAGGAGAGGACACTCACTTCATCCAAACTACCATAGGAAACAATCCACACATGTCACCGCACTCGTCTCCAACAGCAACGACAATGAACGTCATCCCCGATTCAGGGTCTGAGACCGCAAGTGCGATGCGAAGTTGGACATTCAGACTTCACTCTGCTTGGAAACAATCAATGTAACTTCCTGTACCAACAAGCATGATTCATTATTACCGAGCATGTGTGCCTGTGAATGTAACCAAAGTTTGTTTCAATGGCCATTAGAAAAAATTGGGTCCAGGGAGGCAACAGGATGGATGCCCCCCCAAAATAGGAAATTTGCTCTCCTCAGAAGCTACACATACAATTTTTGATGGAAGCTAAACCACAAACCTTCATCACCCATGATGTACCAAAGTTGTTCACGCTATTAAAAAAAAATTAAATCCATAGGTTATTTTACTATTTTCTCCATCATATATTTTGTGGGATCATTCCATGCCTACTGTGCTTTGGTTTTCTTATCCAGCTGTTGAGCAGTGTGAGCACCAATGGGAGTTATTGCCCCTATTTTTTATCTATTATTTCAAAGCAGGAGTGTCGTGTCAATCTGTCTGTCCATCCCTGATACTCCTCAGAATTTGGGGCTGACCCCATCAAACAATCTGTCCACATTTGGGATCCCAGAAATGTCCAAAGGTGGAATGGAAGGTTCATAAATACCTCAGTCCAATTATGATTTTGACTTTTCAATCCGTACAAAGCTGCCCGAACCGGAATTAAGCACAAACCATGGGTTCGGCAGAAACATTCGCTGTTGATAATATCTCAATACATTTGCTGATTTTTGGTTTCCACCCTGAACAGGTCAGGTCAGGTCAGGTTATGGGAACATGCGCCGGAACAGCGTGTTGCTGCACTCCACTTTCCATGGTACTCCAGGGGCCTCAGTCAGTCCCAATCCCCAGTCAGATGCTTGGCCCATTCCCATCTCCGTGAGGATTGTTGATCAAGCCTGCTGCAATCATGAGGGCACGTTGTCAGCTCATTGCCTCCTCCACTCATGAGACTCCCTCGCTGAGAGAATCTGTCAGTGAGCAGGATCAGGCGTCAGAAAAAAGAGCCACATGTCCATACTAGCCGCAGCTGACGCTCATGGACTATGCAGGAAACAAATTTCATTTGCAGTCTCCAGCAACCGCCCGTTGGACACAAAGTCTGACCAGCGAGAGCCAAGGATTTACAAAGAACCTTTCGGCTACCAAAGGAATTAAGTCTCGTCTTCAGATCCCTAGTCAAAGTCCAAGTCTTCCCCATCACAGAGCAAGACTGAAAGCACCAACGACCTGAGAGACTTCAGCCTTTTGTCCTCCCGCCAGTACCGGCAGCCACACACACCCCATCATCAGTGAATCCATGGATCCCCTGGCCTGAACCAGACGTCTGTGACCTCTGGCTTCACAGCCAGCAGACACCATGACTATCACTGCGAAGGTAAGTAATCTCTCCGTGACCTCAACATCCTCGCCACAAAACAGTACAGGAACAAGATGGCAGCATCCAAGTTGTCATTGAAAGCGCTCTCAATTTTGACAGAGGAAACCCGTAATTTAGCAGCTCCGACTTCCTCATCAGCACCTCGAGGGCTCCAAAAGGATATCTAAAGTCTCCGCAAAGATGACATGGCATTCACTGCGAAATCAAGCGTCAGAGAATCTTGGACATTCCCAGTGATTCACCGCACCTTGAATCTCTCCGGACATTCCTCTCACAGAATGCAGTCCATACAGGGCTGAAAAGTGTCGGCGCCAGTTACACACCCCTGACGGACTCCAGTAACAATTAATCAGAGATGGTTATCACACATCTCACAGCGCTCTCAGTCCCAGAGTATAGTTCAGACATCAGATTGATCAGTTTGCGGCACCCACGAAAAACCAGAATCCTCCAGAAGCCATCCCAATTCACGGAATCAAACGCTTTACAGAGATCAACATGCTCTGCAAACAGCCCCTGCTGAAACTCTCGTCTGCGTTCGGTGAGGACCAGAAGAGCAAGATACGGTCAATCATTGGCCTCTTTGGTGTAAATGCCTGACTGCTCGGATGCAGGTGCTCAAGCAGATGGTGGCGAACCTATCATGAATTATCGAGCCAAAGACTTGCCCGGCACTGGAAGAAGCAGCGTCACCCTCGGTAGTTGTTGCAGTCTTGCGATCACCCTTCCTTTTTCCAGAGAAGGGACAACAAAGCCCCTCTTCCAGTCAGTTGGGATGATGCCTGTGTTCCGGCAGAGCACAGAACGGGCATGCAACGACACGGAGTGCAGCATTTCCACCAGCCTTGAGAAGTTCAATGTGGATGCCACAGATCCCAGCAGCCTTACCCCTATTTCAACCAGTTCACGCAAGCTGTGGCTTCCATAACGAAGGTGGACCACAGTTTTGATCGCAGGTGGTTCGGCATTCGAGATTGATCATACCCCTGACATTCCAACTCAACAGCTGGTGGATCAGCCCCCCCATGCGTGAAGCCTGTTCAAGTAACCGGCCAGTGGGCTTCACTTCAGATTCCTCTGTCAAAAAGCCCAACACAGTCTGCTCTAACTTGCCAGTACCACCAAGGGCCAGGCATGAGGAACGCAATGCACGAAATTCCCCCTGCTAAGCAGGAGAGAATCACTTGACCACAGGTCATTGCTTCTTCACCCTCACAGATTCCTCAACACATAGGCCGCTTTATGTCCACCCTTAGTGCCACATACAGTTTATGCCTCAGCTCCCTGAAATAGCTCATTCTCTGCCAATCAGCCTGACCCTGTTGACTCTTGCACGTGAATGTATCCAGTGTCCCTTGAGAGACAAAATTGTGTTCGCCCAAACTGGTGCAGTTCCAAGATATCTCCCCGTGGCAACATCAAGGATGGTGGATCTTGAAGGCCACTCCACAACTCTTTCAGGATCACCCAAAGCACCCAGACCCCAAATCTCCACTCACTGTCACAAAACTCCTCAGCTACCCTCTCATCCTTGCTGAGCTTGCTAACATCCAGCTTCGGCTGCCTGGTACCATTCTCCTGGATTTTAAGGTGCAACTTAAGAGTTGTACCTACATAAGCATGTGATCAGTATTGACGGAACTGAGCAACTCCAGTAGACCTGCAGTCCTGGATCATCCTCCAGCGACATCAAAGAGCACATGGTCAATCCTCCTTTTCCACACCACCAGCGTTTGAATACCAAGTTCAGCGATAAGCTGTGAGGGTGCGCTTGAAACCTATGAACCGGCCACCCTAACAGTCCATGACTTCTTGCAAAGTTACAGGAATTTGGGCTATTCTGGTTCACAGTTACATAACCTATGGGGACCAATACACGTCTCATTAATCATCCCTATCAGTCCAGTCGATGCATTGAAATCCCCCAAGACGAGAAGAGTATCTTGGCCTGGGGCACTCATCAATCCACAGGACTCGAGTGTGCAAGAATGGCGTCCTTCACGGTGAGATGACTCGTCTCAATCGGAGCATACACAGAGACCAGGGAAATGACACTCAAGGAGTGATAAATCCTTAGTCTCATAATACGTTCGATGCACTGGAGTCACCTCAATTATCATTGGAGTTAGCTTATTGGATGCAGCATACAGCAACTCCTTGTTTCATGGTAACCATCAGAGGCGACCAGAACCAATTAGTAGTGTAACCACCCGCTATTGATCTCGCCGCAAATCCCATCTCAAACCTCAGAGAGTTGCTGCAATACCAATGTCCAAAGGCTGAGCTCAGATGATACAGGAGACAGGTGATTCATCCTCTCTTCGGATAGGTCATTCTAGGCACCCACCCGAAGGGACTGCTTCAGGTTACCCAAGGTGACCAACCGTCTTGTGCACGACATCGCGCACCACCCGATACCACACTACCACAATCTCACCCAGGAAATCCCCCCCCCATGTTTTCCCTCCTATTTATCAAGGCTTGGGGGCCCTGGAGGCTTTGCCCTAATCCGTATTGTTGAAGCTGCCCTGGAAAGGCTGCTAACACAGAGTACTCCCACGGAGTGCGGTTTTTCGATTTTTTTAATGTTTTGGAATGTTTTTGGAATGAAGGGTTCTTACGCATGTCCGGAAGTGCAAATCTGCACCCAACCTTCTTATTAAAATGTAACCCAACTGTAGGAGACGTCCGCAGACACAGTGGGCACTACATAGGTGGCCATTGGCTCACAAGGAGCTCCTTCACCCTTTAACAGGTTTTGTTCTTCATTCTGCTGCGGTGCTCCATATCATTAACCCTCCTCAGCAAGAACTTGGGTAGGGGCGAGATGGTTTATTCGCGACAACGACCATGGCACAGGTTAGTGTAGGTTTACATGGTAACCTGCTAGCAAGTCACATATCTAATCTGACTGACCTGACACACATTCTCACTCCCCACCTCACCAAGTCACAGATCTATAACCTGACCTGACTCACCCGACGACCCCGCTTTCTATCCATTCTTAAAGCAGGTGGGTTATGTCCAGATGGTGCGTTATGTCCAGATGGACCCTTCCCTACACACTGCCTTACCATGGTCTCCCCCTGCCCTCCTCTCATGCTTTCTTCCCTTCCCCACCCTTCCACTCCCTTCCTCACTCCCCCAACCCCTCCTCGCTCCCCCCTTCCTTCTCAACTCCTTCACCCCTCCTCCTTCCCCCTTCCTTACTCACTCCCACACCCCTTCTCACTCCCCCAACTCCTCGCTGCGGGCCACCTTCTACTCGGTCTCCATTCCTCCTCTCTCCCCCCATCCTTCCAATCCACTCCCCCCTCATTCTTCCTTCCACCCCTTAATTACTCCCGTCAGCGAAAGAAACAGGTTGTATGCTCAAACAAATATTGATTACTGGAAAGCGGGGAAATCCATAGCTTAGACTGTTTTAAAGCATCATATGGTCTGTGTGTTTTTGAGCTCGGTTGATTGCCATGTAACAAAGTTTCCATGAGGTGGACACAAGAGAGTCAGCGGGGAGTCCCCCAGGAGAGGCTCATGCACGAGAAAAAACTAAGAAGAGTCATTGTGCAAGGAGGATAGAAGACTTGGCTTGTGAGGAGAAGTCTCATGGGGGAATCACCCAAGCTGGGATCACCCTGTGTTTTTTGGAGGGCCTGTGAGGAAAAATGGACAAAAGACATGTGGGCCAAGTTGAAGCGCCTACCCATCGCGTGGCCACCTGTTTACTACGGTGTTCTATTCTCTCCTGGTTTCTAAAGGTGGGCACCATCGAGTCCTGAATCCACCTTGCGCATTCGTAGAGAAAAGGGATGTCCCCACTTGCATAATGTTGTTGTTGTAGCAGGGTGTTTCCAAAAGAGACCTGGACAATATTGGTTGTAAATATATTTAGGCACACAAATGAAACAACGACACCCTTTGTTCTTTTATATGATACGAGAAAAGCTCATAAAGTTTTGTGCACATCATCAGTGCACTATTGTGAGCTCGCGTTTGTCACGTGCAGGACATCAGGTGGTACACGAGTTCCTTGCCATGTTGCTCAGCATATTTGCGTTCACCAGGTGCATGCAGCTGTGATCTGAGAATGAATGATCTTAGGTTTTGATCTTTTTTTTTTGATCTTTTTGATGATCTTTTGAAGATCTTTTGGGAAAACTCAGGTGTACATTGTGTGATTAGTTGGCATCGATGTGGGTTAGGAATATTAGATTCTTTTATTTCTCCTCATTACAACATTTACAATTGCATCTCCATTCTCGTTTTTTCTGTCTCGTGACTCGCTTGGTTTGTTTCGCTTATATAATGTCTTGTCGACCCTCTTCCTTGTTGCTTTGCTTTATAGAAAATTTAAGAACCCTCCAAAAGGTAAGGAAAGTGTGTTTTCAGCCATTTGTTTTCGTGTGTGGGTTTGCCGTAATTTTGGCTCATTTGAACAACCTTGGGGAAATGGTAAAGTACGGTGAATTAAATGCATGCATCATTTAAAAGACCGCTTTCACCATCCTCGGATGAAAGGTCCCGGCTCTAAAGAATTCCATATTAATGGACAACAAGGACATTTCAATTTCAGTCCATTCAGACTGGACACAAATATATATATATATATATATTATATATATATAATATATATATATATAGTATATATATATATATATATATATATATATAATATATTTATATATATATACACAGGCCGGTAGGCGCATGGGTGGTCGCTATTATAATTGCACTACTAGTATACAGTTTTTTGACGCGATCGCGGATTGAAAATTTTGACAAAGAGGTTGATTATAGTGCGCATTAAAAGCGCAGAGCCGATTTTGATTTTCGAAAAAAAATATATAGAAAAATTATTTTTTTCGGATTTTTTTCAAAAATTCAAAATCCCGTTGCTAGGCAAAACGGTGGCGTCCATAGCAACGGTGCTCAAAAAGCATACAACGTAGATCCTGGTATGAAGCTACCAGGTCAAGTTTCATCAAAATCCGTTAATTCCTCTGGCCTCCAGAGCTGTCCGATTACATACATACACGACAGACGGAAAAACCTTGAGAATAACCTGAAGTTCAAGCGACCACCCAATATATATAATATATATACAGTATATGTATATTTATAATATACTATATATATATATATATATAGTATATAAATATGTATAGTATATCATATATATTGTTGTAGAATTCCCCAGCCGGCGCTTGCGAACGACGCAGTCTTAACAATAAGTCGGTCTCGTTCGCGCACCGGAACGCGGAAATCCTAGTTCGCGGCTTTCCGATCAACAGCCGGAAACCGCACACGGGTGTGTTTGTACACACCCTGACATACCTTGTCGCACTCCTATCGCAGCGTACAGAGGTCCGCAGTCGCCAAATCTTCGATTTAGCCTAATTAATCGCTCGGGTGGTTTACCGAAGTGTACGCTTCAATCGGGACCGCTTGCGAAACGAGCGCTTTAAGCAGCGTCTTGGTCCGACGGGCCGTTTTTCTTCGTCGTTGGACCCGATCACTTTATCACGCTATTTAAAAACAATTATATTCCGAGTGCAATGGAGCCCCAGTTTATATGGGAGATGGACTGCAACGACAGGTTTACATTCACACAAGACATTTATATAATAAATGCACGTATGCAATTAAACAAGGCAAAACACGATTATGCAATTATACAAGCAACAAAAGCATGACAAAAGACACGCATCTATAAAAATTGTAATTGCAATCTTCAGCACTAAAGCACTTACAATTCCACTTATTAGGAGGGCCCCACGGACACACGTACCGCACATCACCACAACCCAAGAAATGGTGCAAGAGGCCTTTAATAACGCAGTTCCAGGCTCGCGAGGACAGGTGCAGCATGAAAACCCAACCTATCTCGAACCTCTCCCCTCGTGTGGTCTTCAAGTTGTTCTGTCCCGGTCCTGCGAGAGCTGAGCTGGATCAATCGCCATGGAGCCACGTCCTTCCGAGCCTCCGTCGAATCCTCCCGCTTCTCGAACACGTGCTGGTGAGACAGGGGCGCGATCCTTCCCGTTCGATGCGCCGCTTCCCCCAAGGAACTCACGCTCCCAAGAAAAGGTCGATGGTTCGCCCAAGCCGGGAACCAAAATGGAGAACAAAGAGCTCCACGAACCAAGAAGGAAGGAAAGCACCACTCGCAGCTCGAGCCGAGCAACCGCGCTTAACTTCCTTCCAAACAGGGCAGCTTGAAGCAAAAAAGCTCAAAAGCTCCGACCTCAAGCAAGCAGGACCGAAGGCTTTGACACTCCTCTGCAGAAGCAAAAAGCTTCCGAAGGCTCAATCCTAACCCAAGCAAACAGACCGACCAGGCTGCCGAACGACTCACTCGAGCTGCCGAAGCAAAAAGCTTGCACTCCCCTGACGAAGCTAGCAAAGAAAGAAACGTCTCGTCCTTTAATCCTTCTCCGCCCCTCCCCCGCCGGCGTGACTCATGCCCTCTGTGATCCATCCCCGCTCAACACGGGTGGGAGGGAGTTGTGGACATCATGAGTCACGGGAGCAGGTTTCTTCTTGCTCTTCGCAGAAGAGGGGGAGGGACGTTCTCCATTGTTCGTTCCTTAACTATTAATGATCGCCAGCGCATACTAATCGATTCTGAACATTTAACAATGAAGGTGAGCTATCTTCGAACAAGCAGCTTATCGACATAGCTGACTAAGGAACCTGATGTTGTGTGCAATCGAATTCCCAAATTCGTAACACTACCCCTCCCCTTTTTACAGACTCGTCCGAGTCGTCAAATTTTCGTGTGACCAGCATGTGTAAGTTTTCCCTAGTACGTTCTACCTTCGGATCCCTGAGTGCGACATTTCTTTATACGTGTCCAAAATAAATAACCTATGCGCTGCGTAACTACTAAACAAACTCTCCAGACTCATTCGGACAACTTAACTAAATTGCCGGCGCTAAAACAAACATGCAGTGGGGTGTTCCACGTATTTACATTTTCACTCAACTTATCCATTACTTAACCATGGCCAGACTGTGATCTGTGAAAGGGGAAAAGGAAAAGTCATTTAAAAGTCATTGGTGCAGGGGAATGGATGGAGATGTCGCAAAACACAAATGAGCATGCATGGATGCAGTGCTTGCTGCAGGAGTCCTTGCAAAATGGATGGTCTGGCGCACATGGTGAGGATGGACACAGGGGCAAACGCAAAACAAGGGCTAGCAGGCATGGGGTCAGGCAGAGCAGGCAAACAGGCAATGGCAAGCAAGCCATGCAGAACAGGCGGCTGCAGCACACAAGCCGCAGTGCAAGCTGGCCGGCCTTGGTGTGGTCATCAGGTCTGGAGGAGTTGCGGTGGTGCCGGCCGCTTCTGAAGGCAGGCTCGGACTAGCTCTGTCTCCCCACTCTATCGCTTTGCCTGTCTGCTGTCCATACCACCCCTTAATTTCTGCACCAAACATCAACAAAATTTAGCCCTTCTTATTTTTATTATTTTATTTCCCTTTTATAATTGTCTCCTAACCCCTTATCGTCTGTCTGCTAACCTATCCTGTCAACCTAGCCTACTCCCACCCTACGTTCCCTCTCTGGAGAGGAATAGGGAGAGACTAGCGTCTGTCTCGAGGCCCAACGAAGCTCAGAATGGCCTCCTCAGAGTTCAGCGATCTTACCAGTGGAGTCCAGCGCGCTACAACGAGCGAAGATGGATGGTGCGAAGGGTACATCTCTATCTACCTAACATTTCAATTAACCTGAAACTACCCGGGCTTTCCAAAAACGCCTCACACTTTAAAACTATCGGTTCTAAAAACCATGATTCCCGTGCCTGTGTTGGTGTCCATATAAATTGGGCCTTGCCCTCAAATTTTCAATTTGTGCCCTCGC
>CM068967.1:6777311-6790295 GCA_035128595.1 Eptatretus atami | reverse complement strand
CGTTGACTTTCCCCGCAAATAAATGCGAAGTCCGCAATGGCCTCAGAGCGCGGTGCCGGTTGTATGCACCCCTCCTCCTCGTCAAATCCTCCCCGCCCCCAGCGAACCGCGGACAACCAGCATTCGTTCGTCTGGGGTCGGACTGGGATAGCCAAGTGGAATGTTGATGCATGATGCAGTCTTAAAAGAGATGAGGATAACATGGCCACAAATGGCATGAAACGATGGCACAAATGGAACGATATAAGAATGCAAGAGAATAAAAATCGGTGAAAGCAGCGCATGGGGCTGAATCTCGATCTGGGCAAAAGCATAATGCGTTCGAGAGGAACCGGCGTGGAGCTCAAGAATGGCGGCACACGGCTGATGACGACGCGGCTGAGGGTTGGACTGTGTGGCCCCGCGTGGAGACAAATAATACGGGAGACGTGTTGACGAACTCTAACGCAGAGGGAGTACGGTGACGGAGAGGGAAAATTTAAGGGAGACCGAAACGTGTAAGACGAAACAATGACGAGCAAATAATAGTGAGCGAAGGAAACGACACTGACGAACCAAATGTCACGGAACAGAGACCTGGAATTAGAGGATGAATTGACGGGGAAACTAAAACGAAACGACACCAGATGTAGTGGAGGACAATGGGTGAGCTGTGAATGTGTGGGACCGATGCAGCAGCAGGCAATGCCTCCTTCAGATACGAGGGGAGGACTGTGCGGCACTTGGGGATCGTGACGAGGAGAGTCGTTCGACTTGCGAGGTAGAGGGGCGAAGCTGCAAAAGGGTGCCGCGGAGCTTGGGGTTTATGGAAACCCAGGGACCCCTTTGGTGGTCTAATTCCAGCGTGGTGTTCCGTGTGATGTGGTGTCAAATGTGTGTTTGCAGAGGGCCGAAATCAAATGCTTTCCGCCGATGGTGTGATGAAACCGCTCGTGATGAAACCCGTGTGTGGATGAATCACGTGTGTGATGAGAGGCACGTGTTGGATGAGCTACCGTAATGTGTGGATGAAGCACCGTGTGTGTATAACACTGTGTTGATGAAAACACGCGTTTATAAAACACCGGTGTTATGAACACCGTGTGTGATGAGCACGGCATGTGATGAAACACCGTGTGGATGAGCACCGTGTGTGGTTGAAACACGAGTGTGGTGAAGCACCCGTGTGGTGAAACCGCAGTGTGTATAAACACTTTGTGTTGAGGGGGAAAAACACCGGTGTGGATGAAAACACCGTGTTGGATGAGCACCGGTGTGGTAAACACGGTGTGATGAGAGCACCGTGGATGTTGAAACCGCTTGATAAACACGCATGTGTAAGCAACGTGTGTGGATGAAACCCGCGTTGGATGAACCGTGTGTGGATAAGCACCGTGTGTTGTATGAAGCACCGTGTGTGATGAACCACGCGTGTGGATGAAAACACCGCCGTGTGAAAAACCGCGTGTGTATGAAACACCTGTTCGGATGACACCGTTGTGATGAACACCCGCTGTTATGAAACACTTGTGGTGTATGAAACACCGTGTGTATGAAGCACGTTGGGATGAAACCCTGTGTGCGGAAAACGGTGTGGATTAAACACCGCGTGTGATATGATACACCGTGTGTGTATTGAACACCGGTGGTATAAGCACCGTTGTGATGAACACCTGTGTGATGAAACACGCGTGTGTGAAAACACCGCTAGTTGTATTGTACACGTGTGTCATGAACACACCGTGGCGGATGAACACCGTGTTAGTGACAGACGCGTGTGTGATAGTATGTGTGTATGCAAGTGAGGCATAAGGTGTGAGAGAGACACGTGTTGAGTTCGGTATGAGAGGAGATGCGTGATCGGAAGGAGACGCAACTGCTTCTAATGTTAAATGTGATGTGTGTGGCGTCGTGGCACGCAGGATGCGCGTTAATGCGATAGACTGCGACAGCATGACGAAAAGCGGGTACGCCGTTAGCTGTTTGAGGCCGTGCCAGATGGCGCACCGCGGGGCCTGCTGTGCTACGCACGAGCCGCCACGTGCGCGATGCCGAGTGAAATTCCGGTCCGGAAACGTCCACGGTGGATGCAAGCGATCCCGCGGAACGGACAGTAGGGGTGGAATGTGAATTCGGTCGGAGGGTTCTCCACGCGAGCTGGTGTTAAGCTCCATGTGGCCGCACTTGCACTTCTGTTCGCCTAGCGTTGGAGCGGCTCCCGATGCGTTATGCGTACCCTTGTGCAGCATCGTGCAGGTTCGGCGTGACGCAGTGATTCATCAGGATTCCCGGCGCGGTAGTTTAACGACGGCGAGCACATGTCTTCCGTGGGCGAACCCTCGACGCGGGCTTGCTTGCAATGCGCGTGACGTGTGGCTTGCATGGTTGGAATCCTGGCAGTAGGGAATCCTGGGGGTACGTCGAGGAGGAGAACGTGAGCGAAGCCGAGCGCTGCCATTACGTCACGGGACAAGCGCAGGCTGTGATGTTGCACCTGTGGTCCCAAGAAAAGAAAAAAAGAGTAAGCGAGCCTCGCCACTTCAGTGACATACCCAGCAGGGGTGAGACCCCCTTGTAGGGGGACAGGAAGTACTAGTTAGGGATGGGTTACTAGTAGACCGTTTCTGGGACATGGATTGTTTCCTCATGGCCCTGGAATAGATTAGTTAGAGGGATTTTAGTCAGATTTAGGAACATGGAATTTTGGATTTTTGAGACTAGGAAGACTGGAAATGTTGTAGTGAGACGGCTAGCTACGTGTAAATGAATGTGTATTGATTGAAGGCTGACAGCGAGCACGAGTAGTTTGGTATTTGTTAGGATAGTGATGGCTTATAAGGTGTTGTGTGTGTGAAATGGAAGTGTTGGTGAGAATGAGTAGGACAGTGGCCCAAGTGTTAGATGGAGCATGTGGTTGCATGTGCGAGATTTATTGGGTAGGGAGGAGTGTTCCCACCAGGACCCCGGGTTCGTTAATGTTTAGTTCGTGTAATTAATTTACGAGAAGTCGTTTTGTTTTGGTGTGAGAGAAGGACAAACCCGTTTTTTGGGGATCAGGAGTTCATGACGGCTGAGGCTGGCTGTGAGGTGAGTTTTGTTTAGTGCGCACCCCGGCCGGACTAGTCGCGATAGGCCAGGGCCCATGAGGGGCCGGCGATAGTGTAGTGGGCACGGCGACCCGTCGGAAACGGGACCGTAGCGCCAGAATGCAGGGGGCAGTGAAGTGGCATGGCGACCTCGAAAAGACCCGGGTCACACGCCACGTGGCATCGGAGTGGCAATCCAGAAGGCACCCCCCTGTTTAGGAGCAGCTAGGCTCGGAGGCGCCTGCGGGCTGGGCTGCAATGAGTTAGTTCGGCAGAGGGAGTTCCTGCCAGTTGAGCCACGTGCCCAGCCGTGTATTGTGCGAGGCTGACGAAATTTGAGGCAAGGCCAAATTTATAATGGACCAACACAGCACGGAATCATGGTTTTTAGAACCCGTTTTAAAGTGAGGGCACGTTTTTTTGGAAAGCCTTCGGATAGTTCGTGTATAAATGTTAGGTAGTAGGTAGATTACCCCTTCGCATTCCATACCCTTCGTCGTTGTGGCACTGGACTCACCTTGTAATCCAACTCTGAGAGGCCTTCTGCGTTTCATGCCTCGGAAGGACGCTATCTCTCCCTATTCCCCTCCAGATGGAGTAGGGTTGGTAGGCTGGTTAACAAGATAGGCAGCGACAAGACAATAGGTTAGGAGACAATTATAAAATGAAATAAATAAAGAGGGGCTAAATTTTGTTGTGTTGTGTGGAATTAGGATGTGTGTATGACAGAACAGCAAATGCATAGAGTGGGGAGACGTAGGCTAGGCTAGCGCTCCGACTGGCCGCACCCCCTCCTTCCAACCTGTAACCACAATGAGCCGCCAGCTTCACCGCGGCCTGTTGTCTGCATCCGCCGTTCTGCATGGACTTGCCTTGCCTGCTCGTTTGCCTTGCCTCTGCCATGAACCCTTCCTGCTAGCCGTTTGTTTGCATTGCTTGTCCATCCTCACCATTGTGCCAGACATCCAGTTTTGCAAGACTGCGCAGCACCCGTGCATCCTCTGCTCATTTGTGTGTTCGTTCCATCTCCATCACTTCGCCTCACCAATGATTTGTAATGATTTTACCTTTCCTTTCCATCAACAGGTCCTAGGGCCATGGAAGTAATGGATAAGTTGCAGTGAAATTGTAAATACGTAGAACCCCACCGCATGTTTTTAGCCCAGCAATTTTAGTTAAGTTGTCCGAATGAGTTGAGAGTTTGTTAGTAGTTACGCAGTGCATTAGGTTATTTTTTTGGGACACGCTATTAAGAATGTCGCACTCGGGATCCGAGGTGACGTACGAGGGGAAACTTACACATGCTGGTCACACGAAATTACGACACGACGAGTCTGTAAGAGGGAGGGGTATAGTGTTACATTTGGATTTCGATTGCCACACAATTACAGTTCCTTAGTCACTATGTCGATAAGTGCTTGTTCCTAGATAGCTCACCTTCCATTTTAAATGTTCAGAATCGATCAGATGCCTGCGATCAATTAATGTTAGAACGAACATCGGAGCATCCCTCCCTCTTTTCGAAGAGCAGAGAACCTCCGTCCCATGACTCATGAGTCAACAACCCCTCCCACCCGCTGGTGACGGCGGATTACAGCATGGATCTATGAGTCACGCTGGGAAGCGGGAGCGGGAAGATAAAGGAGATCTTTTTCTTGTTCGTGTTGGGGTTGAGTCGTAGCTTTTGCTTCGAAGAGTTAGTCATTCAGCAGACCTTCGGCCTTTGGCTAGGGTTGAGGTTCGGGTTGAGGCTTCGGAAGCTTTTGCTTCGCTGGCTCAGAGCCTGCTGAGGCCTGGCTCGGAGAAAGGCTTTTGGAGGCTTTTTGCTTGGTCGTGAGCTTCGCTTCTGTTTCCGGGAAGCTTTTGCTTTGAGCTGCTTTGTTTTGTAAGGCAGTTGATGCCGGTTGCTTGGCTCGAGCTAGCGAATGGTGGCTCTTCTTCTCTCTTGGTTCGTGAGCTCTTTTTCTCCATTTGGTTCCCGGCTTGTTGGACTCATCGACCTCTTCGTGGATGTGGTTCCTCGGGGAAAGACGCGATCGACTGTGAAGGATCGGCGCTCGTCTCAGCCAGCACGTGTTGGAAGCGCGGGAGGGATTCTGCGAGCTCCGAGGATCGAAGCTCAACGGCCGGAAACAAGATTGCAGGCCAACTTCCCGCTCTCGCTGGACTCGGGTCGAAAACTTGAAGACACACGAGGTGGAGAGGTTGATGTAGGTTCTGTTCAGCTCACTGTCCTCCGCGCTGTGAGCCGTTATTAAAAGCCTCTGCCACATTCTTGGGTGTGTGTGGTCGTGTGCGACGTGGTGTCCGCCGTCTAATATAGACAATGTTATGTTGAAGTGAGTGCTGTAAATGATGAATACGAGTTTAGTTCTATAGCGTGTTTTGTTGCTTGTATAGATTGCTCTTTGCCTTGATAATGTGCTACGTGCTTTATTATAATAAATGTCCTTGTGGATGAAACCTGTTCGTTGATCTCTTCCCTAATGACTGCCATCTTGCACTCGGAATATAGTTGTGGTTTAATATTGCCGGTAAAGTCGATCGGCGTCAACGGACTGGGACGATAGATAACTGCCCGCTCGGTTTCCCAAAAGGAAGCGAGCTGCTTAAGCGGTCGTTCCAAGCGTCCGTTATGTACAATCTCTCGGTAACCTCCCCGGCGAATTAATTATGTAAATCAAGATTGGCGATCGGACCCTGAGCGCTTGCGGTAGAGTGCGGACAAGTGTGTGTGCGTTAAAACACACCGTGGCTGTTTCCGCGTTGTATCCGGAAAGCCCGATGATTGTCCGTTCGGTGGGCAACGAACGCTATTTGTTCGACGCGGTCGTTCGCCGCATAGGGCGTGGAAATCTACAACAATATATATTATATATATATATTTATATATATATAATATGATATGACGTCCAGCGAGGAGAGTGATGTAGGGACACATCGGCCTTTTGGCGTTAATGCCATATAGCATATTTTAACCTTACCCTATCTTCCGAGCTATTCATCATCATATTTCAAATGTTCGCTACATCACTCCTCCTCGCGGCACCTCATATATATTATAATATATATATAATATATATTATTATAATTATATATACTTATATTCGGATATTATTTATATATTATTACCTGCACAATATAATATACCTGACATCTAAAACTTAATTAGAAAACATGAATGTAGGCTGGGATCCATAGACCCTGTTGTAGATGGGTTTAAACACTTGGGGATGCAAACATTATCTCAATCCACCCCCCCCCCCGCCCCGCCCCCCATGGCGCAGAACCTCATACGGCACTCCCAACCCATTCATTGTGGTCGTGAGTGCGAGGAAATGTTTCGTCCATAAAAAAAACTGAATATTCTTCAAATGACATCGGATTAGAAGAGATCGGGCGACGCCACGTACACCGTAGTACATAATAAATATTAAAATACCTTCGCATTTTTCCTTTCAGGAGCTCGACATTGGGATAGCAATTAACTCCGTAGACTTTCAATGAGATGTTCGAAAGCTCGATTGTCCCGTTTTTGATGTCAAGGTTCAAACACGGCCGTGGGTTCTCGTTCATCCATGGTGTTCGATCGGAATTCTTCGTTCGTTTAGTTTTTTTAAACAACCCGAATGTGTTACGACTCGTCGATCTGTGCGAATCTCGAATTAATTGGATGATCTCGTTTTCAGGTCGTTTTCAGTCAGTGTACTGTCTTCACTCCACGTTGTTTTCACTGCATTGATGTCTAGTACTGCACTGCAACTTACTCACTGTACTTACTGAACTCTAATTAATTACGTCATGAATCGAGGTTTCTCTGTGAGGCCACAGAAAGAGAACCTCCGGGATCCACGAGTATCTCGGATGGAAGAACTGTGTCGTCGGAAGTTTCACACGACCGCGGTCCAGGATCGCTCCACCCGGGAACACCGGACACGTATGCTGTGTCTGTAACATCGTTTTTATGTTCCCGTTGCGGAGTCCGTGCTGTGCTCCATTATTCATATACTAATTGTGTGGTGTGTGTTGCAGTGTGTTGTGTGGGTGTGTGTGTTGTCAGTGTGTTGTGTGTCAGTGTGTGTGTGTGTGTCGTGTGTGTGATGTTCAGTGTGTGTGTGTGTTGTGTTCAGGTGTGTGCACTGTTCACGATGTGTGTTGAGTGTCAGTCAGTGGTTTGTCAGTCAGTGTGTGTGTGTGTGTCAGTCGGATGTAAATGTGTCAGTAGTGTGTATATGTGTTTGGTATGTGTTGATTGTCAGGGTGTGTGTGTTGTGTCAGTCAGTCAGTTGTGAGTGCGGCGGTGTCATCAGTGTGTGTGTGTCGTGTGGTGATGTCAGTTTGTTGTGTGTGGTGTGGTCAGTCGTGTGTGTGTGTCAGTCAGTTTGTATATGTTGTGTGGTGTGGTTGTGCAGTTGTGCTGGCAGTCAGTGTGTGTGTGTGTGTATGTCTGTGTGTGTGTGTGTCGTCAGTCTATGTTGTGTCAGTTGTGTGTGTGGTGTGTGTCATCAGTCAGTATTGTTGTGTGGCTGTGTGTGTGTGTGTCAGCAGTCAGTGTGGTGTGTGTTGTCATCATGTCGTCAGTCGTAGTGTGATGTTCAGGTGTGTGTGTCTCAGTATGTGTTGTCAGTTTGGGTGTGATGTGTCAGTGTGTGTGTGTTGTGTCGTGTGTGTGGTGTGTCATGGTGTGTCATTGTGTAGGTGTGTTGTGTGCGAGTGTTGTGTGTGTCAGTCAGTGGTGTGTCATCAGTGTGTGTGTGTGTGTGTGCTGTTCAGTCGTGTGTGTGTGTCAGTCGTTGTTATGTGTTGTGTATGGTGTTGTCGTGTGTCGTGTGTATTGTGTCAGTCATCGTGGTCAGTTCTGTGTGATGTGTCATGTGTGTGTGTCAGTGTTGTGTGTGTGGTCATCGGTGTGTTGTGCCGTCAGTGTGATATAGTGGGTTGTTGTGTAAGTGTGTGTGTGCATTCGTGGTGTTGTGTGTATGTCTGTGTGTGGTGTGTCGTCGTCAGTATGTGTGTGTCAGTGTGTGTGTGTGTGTGTGTGTGTGTGTGTCAGTCAGTCCAGTATGTGTGGGTGGCTTGTGTGTGTTGTTAAATCAGTGTGTGTGTGGTGTGCAGTCAGTCAGTCAATCAGGGTGTGGTCAGTGGTGTGTCGTCGTGTGTGTTGACGTGTGTTGTGTGTGTGTATCATGTGTTGTGGTCTGTCTGTGTGTGTGTGTGTCAGTTGTGTCACTCAGTCAGTGTGTGGAACACTGGTAGTGTGGTGTCAGTCAGTCAGTCAGTCAGATGTGTGATGGTGTCGTGTTGTGTGTTGTCATTCAGTATGTGTTGTAGTGGTGAGGTACAGTCAGTGTGATTTGTTACTCGTTCAGGTGTGTGATAGATGTGTGATCTGTAGTCATATGTGTCATTCAGTCAGTGTGTGTGCTGGTGTGTCTCTTTGCATAACCCAAACCATGAAACTAGTCTCTGGAACTTTACATTGCACACTAGAGAACTCGAAGTAAGTGCATGAGGGAAGATGATGTTGTTTCCATAAACCCACTCTTCTTCAATAAATCGCATTATTTATTATATCCTATAGAGATCTCGCGACCTAGCTCAACTGGGTCTTTACGCTTTCTGGTACTTTGCTGATCTGAAGCCTGTCATGTTTTTTTGGCCTGCTCACCATGCTTTGGAACGGGCCGCAACATTCTTAACGATAAAGTTTTTCATTTTATCTCTCTATTATTGATGCCTTCACCATAGTAGTCTCAGTGGAGCTAATGATGCTCGGAAGCATCGCTCGTCCGTCCGCTCGTCCACAAACACTCAACTTCTTCTCTGAACTACAATCGTTCTGAACTTCACTAACCCTCATCACGTGGATGCTACCAAAATTGTTCCACTGCCTTTAAAAAAAAATCTGGCCGGAAGAGGGGGGGAGGGGTGGCCCAAATAGGTATGTATTTCTTTCTTTTCTGAACTACCAATTTGATGAAACTGCCACAACATTCATCACCCATGAGTACCAAAGTTTGTATTACGGCATTTAAAAAATTGGAGTCTGAGGCGTTACGAGGTACGTTTCAGGGTGTCCCCCCCCCCCCCACCAAAGAGGTTATTCGAGAATTCTTAAGCACGACCTTCTCACTATATATTACCAAGTTTTTTCACTGCATTAAAAAAAAACTACAAAGATTTACTTTTCTTCTCGTTTTAAATATTTTGTGGTTATCCAAGCCTACAGTGTTTCCTGGGCTTTTGCTTCGCCTGTTCGAAGAACAGAGAGCATATAACTTCCGGCTTGAGTCGGTGGCTGAGTGTGAGCGTTGAAATTGTTACAGTTTTGGTTCGATATATTCCTTTCTAATTTATCTACACATATTTTTTCTGATTCAATATACGATACATATATTGCTTTAAATTATTTGGAGCAGACTTCACTGCACTGCTTTATTAAAAATATTATTAGACTGTCTTTTAAAACGGATAAGTATAAAGTGCAGCATTGTGTGGCTTTGACACCAACTCTTTGGTCTTATCCTCCCTCCAGGTGACGCGCCCATTGTATTGCCAATTTTACTCGATCAGCAATTTAAATCCAGATAAGGTGTCATCTGCCGTCTGTCGTCTTCTCCTTCTGACTGCGCTTGCAACGCTCGGCCCAAGCTGCTGACATTAGGCAGCAACTTCCTTCTGACTTATACGTTAATTGCAAGCTCATTCCTGTCACATGACTTTTAGGTTAAAATGGCAACAGTGATATCTTCAAAATCTCCTCTCCAGGACCACCAGTTCATCCTCTTCATGGACCACTACTCTGTCAGAGCGTTGGTTGCCTAAGCAGTCTCCTCTGGTAAAGGACAATCCTGGAGGTCACCACTCCGGACCAGGCGCGACACAGGCAGACAGAAAAACAGTCGATGCTACTAATTGAGAACAATCTGATGTTAATAGGCGGGCCTGTGATCACTGGACGAAGTGTGTCACTTGGCGTCAGAGCAAATTCCTTCAAATCTTCTTTGATCCACCTTCAGAATGTACCAATTTGGGTTAACATAAGGAAGGTCTGATGTTAATTACGGAGTCATGCCCATCACGCACGTGACCGAGTGTGTCAAAATGGCATGTTTGCAAAATCCGTAACTTCCTTCAAACCGTTCCTCTCCAAACCCACAGGCCAATGTACCAAATTTTAGGAGAGCATTATAGGCCAGGGCTCAGATTAGCGACGGTTTCTGTTCCTATTGTTATCCGCGTGACGAAGTTGGGAAGGCATTATTTTTCTGGTTGTCTGTCGGTATGTACATGCGCATTCTAACTTCTCTGTTTCTCTACAACTGCTTATCATGACACAAATTTCCATATATGCAACTACTCTTGGAATGTTTTGATTGTAATTATATGTCAGAGTCACCGTATGCTCACACCCAACAGCTTGGTTAGGTTGGCATGGGATTCCTAGGATCCTGAGTTAATCCCATCGGCTGTTGAATAATATCGGGTGAGTGCTCTGCTGTCCTTCTGATTCGGCAAAATGAGTGCAGCTTGCTGGATTCCTGTTGTCGATGGTTGACCATCCAGGTTGTATCCTAGCAGGAGACAGCTTAGCGCCCAACGCTCTGCTCAGGAGTATGGTCCATGGATGGATGGATGATCCACTGGTCTTTATATTATCTGATTTCATTGAAATCACAAACAGAAATGGGCATTAATTTAAAAATCTATATTCTGTTCATCAACGTTCTTAACCTTTACCAACCTCGTCTGTTCATAAAATGTATGTAGGTGGATATATTTGATGATGGATTTCACTTCGTTTAAAAATCGTTCATGAAAAATTCTTTCGTCTGTCTTCCTCCGGCAATCTTTCCAGCCTTTGCTTATCTTCTCCATTTTGACCACATTACCTTGTTTGACACCTCTGAACAACATGGCAACGTACAAGATACACTTTCACACTGAACTCGATATCAAAAGCCTTTTCACTCTTTTATCAACCTGAATATTCAGTTCCGAGAGAGATAGTCCTTTTTCCTTGCAAAACCATGTGATTTACAATGTTCTGACCATGTGGGCTATTATCAATGCTTATACCGAAATATCTATTGGATGTCAGTCTCAATATCTCAACATTGTTGATCACATTGTTCGGTAATTTGTGGTTTGGATTTCCAAAAAATATCTCTTAGTCTTTTGTGTTCAACTCAGAAAATATCGTACAACATTAACAAAATTCTAATAGTGTTTCCAGAATCCAATTCACTATCTTTAGAAACTCGACATCACGGGGTCATTTGCATATTTTATATGACACACTTGTTTTAGTGTCTACAATCATTGGATATAAAAAAAGCAGCGTGAAAGAAACATCCTTGTTGGCCCCGATGTTCATTGTATCTGTTTGCAAGTATTGTTACTTTTACCATGTGTTGTCTGTGCTTGTCCTGTTTAAAAACTAAGCGTCAAGCAAGGAAGCAGTACGTATATTTTTAAGTTCATATTAATTGGGCTGGAGTTTGAACCGCCAACCTCCTCGATTCAGATTCCACTCCTAACTTTAAGCTACCAAGCAAGTTAAAAGTGCAACCTGATCCTTGTTCATCATCTATCCACTGATAATGCAAGTGTAAACTTAATAGAAAGCAGGCTGTAAAATCAGCCAAAAAAGAAATAAATGGCCATCAAACACTGGTAAGAGCTTCTATTCTTGTTTTGTTTTTTTTTCTTATGGTAATAAGAAGGTAATAGCGAGTGGATACCTCGCTAAAAGCATACGATCGACCGTGGACTCGGTGGAGTTGGTTGTAGCCTAATCAGCCCGAGGACATACGCAACAAATAAACAGGATGCAACAACAATGCTAGAGACACGCATGAACAAACAAACAACAGAACAGCCATTGATGGAACACAAGCCGAATCGTTTTCTGAACTTTGGACAGAGTCACTCAAAGAAGGGAGGGAAAATCTGCCTATCCAAAACTAGACAGGAACTATGATGCAGTTAAAAGTGAATGTTTGGTATCTTAATAAAAGCATTAAGTAAATGCATAAAATGTACCGAGTAAAGATTGACTTACATGTTTAAGTCTGTGCACAGCTCGGAAAATGTAGATAAACTGTTGATAATGAGCTAGCTGTGGATTCTGAAGATGCTGACATTCTCAGACAACTTCCAGTAAAACGAGATCACATTTTGCTGGAAGCACTGCGATTTTCGTGCTTACATATACACCCGCTGAGGCAAGTGTGTCGACGGGTGACATGGACGAAGCGTTTTTCGATGTCCCGTGCTCGATTTACTCTGATGATGAACAGGTTAATGTCCCGTTGATGTTAAACGTGCGATTATATCAGTATTTAAACTCATAAGATTTGTGTCGGTTGAAAGAATCTTTTGAGTCTTCATCATCCTGTATGGCCAGCATTGAGAGAGACCACGGCAACTCGATCGCTTAAACGAGCCTGCCGATGAGTTGAGCCGACACAGAACAGAACACGGGCGGAACAACTCAAGCCGGATCGTAGTTGGACATGTTTAATGGTGAACCTCCTCGTTTGATTTGTTCTGTTATTTAAATCAGTTCAAAAACGTTACGCTGTTGATTTGTCCTTAAACGTCACTCAGAGTCACAGACAACAACTGACATAAATTATGGATTGCAGCTGACTGTACGTTTTCATAACCTGGATTGCGTCGTTAGAATGTGTGGTCGCAGATACACATGTTCCAATGAAGGACTAGGGGTTCCCGCAAGGTCCTCTCTCTTTTATTCCTGCATAATGGGAGTGTCCTGCATGGTCATTTCGCCCTGAGCCATGATTTCTAACATTTCTAAATTCATAACCCCCTGCTCCCGTTCGTCTTGAACCGCCATCTTGCGTATCGGAAATAATTTAAACTCGGAATTTAATGGAACCGGAGGGTCGCCTCG
>CM068967.1:6740231-6754719 GCA_035128595.1 Eptatretus atami | reverse complement strand
GGACAACCCTGACGGATACCACGCTGAAAAGGAAAGTGATGACACAAACTATTATTTACTTTTAGCAGGCATGATGCATTTCTGTACAAAGGTTTGATGCAAGATATGAATTTTTTTCCCCAAAACCTGCTCTAGTAAGGACTGCAAATAAGAACGAATGATCCACACTGTCAAAGGCTTTTTCCTGATCCAGGAGTAACAACCCAGAACCCCGAGGCACGGTTTGACCGATGGCAATTAAATCTCTCACCAAAAAAATACTGTCATAGATGGATTGTTCAGATATACAATACGTTTGGTCATTTCCAATCAGGAGAGAGATGACATTTTTAAGATGCATTGCATATATGTATATACAGTAATCCCCCGCTATATCGCGGTTCACATGCTATACGCGGCCGCCGGTTCATGCGCGGTTTTCCTTGGAACCTAACTAATTTTTTCTGTGGATTCCCCGGTACATCGCGGTAATAATATATAAAATATAAATTATTAAGCAATAAATTATAACGTGTGGTGCTCGACCAGTCACACAACGACGAGACAAAGTTTCGCTTGTGAACTTCGAATATTTTCTCCGTTTTTTCTCCAAGCCCTACGATGCGCGCCAAACGCCCTGCACCTTCTAAGGCTTCTGGCAAGGAACCGAGACGCCAGAGGAAGGTCCTGACGCTCCAGGAGAAGGTTAAAGTGCTCGATATGCTTCGGGAAGGAAAAGTTTGCTGCGGTGGACGAGCACAGCCAAACCGCCAGACCGACAAGTCGATCTCCGGCAACCTCGAACCCGATCATTGCCAGCGGCAGACCAGACGAGTCGATCTCCGGCACCTCGAACCCGATCATTGCCAAGCAGATCAGAACCAGACGAGTCGATCTCCGGCACCTCGAACCCGATCATTGCCAAGCGCCAGACTAGACGAGTCGATTCCGGCACCTCGAACTGATCATTGCCAAGCAGACCAGACCAGACGAGTCGATCTCCGGCACCTCGACCCGATCATTGCCAAGCCGGCCAGACTAGACGAGTCGATCTCCGGCACTCGAACCCATCATTGCCAAGCCGACCAGACCAACGAGTCGATTTTTATGAGGCATCCATTCATTGCGGATTTTCACTTCTCGCCGGGGGGGGGGGGGGGGGGGGTTGAACGTAACACCCAATAAACGGGATGACTGTATATATATATATTAATATATATATATATATATACATAACATACATATCATACATACATATAACACATATACTATATACATATATACATACATACATATATAATACATATATACATACATTATCCATATATAACATACATATATACATATATACATACTATATACATATATACATACATAACATATATACTAATACATATATACATACATATATACATATATACTACATATACATATACATACATATATACATCATATACATATATCTAATATACATATATTACATATATACATACATATATACATATATACATATATATACATATTATTATATATGTATATATGTATATATGTAGTATATATGTATATATGTATGTATATATGTATGTATATATGTATATAAGTATGTATGTATGTATATATGTATATATGTATGTATATATGTATGTATATATGTATATATGTATGTATGTATGTATGTATGTATGTCTTCTTCTCTCTTCTTCTTTCGGCTAGCTCCCGTTAGGGGTCGCCACAGGATCACCGTCTCCATTTCGCTCTATCCTCCACATCTTCAATTGACACTCAACCACCCGCATGTCTGCGCCCTCACCGTATCCATGAACCTCTTCTTTGGCTTCCTCTTCTCCTCCTGCCTGGCGGCTCCATCTTCAAACATCCTTCTCCCGATATACTCCGCTTCCCTCCTGTGCACATGTCCAAACCATCTCAATCTCGCCTCTCTCACTTTGTCTCCAACGTCCTACTGCGGCTTCCCTCTTATATCCATTTCTTATCCTATCCATCCTCGTCACTCCCACGAGAATCGCAGCATCTTTAACTCTGCCACCTCCAGCTCCGCTCCTGTCTTTTTTAGTGCCACCGCCTCCAAACCATACAACATAGCTGGTCTCACTACCGTCTTCTATACTTTCCCCTTCACTCTTGCAGCTACTCTCTGTCACAAATCACTCCTGCACTCTTCTCCAACCACTCCATCCTGCCTGCACTCTCTTTTCACTCTCTCCCACACTCTCCGTTACTTTGGACAGTTGATCCTCAAGTATTTAAACCCATCCACCTTCCCACCTCAACTCCTTGCAACCGCACCATACCACCACCTCCCTCTCATTTAGCACATGTACTCCGTCTTACTCCGACTGACTATCATTCCCCTTCTCTCCAGTGCGTACCTCCACCTCTCGAGGCTTGCCTCAGCCTGCTCCCTACTCTCCCTACAGATCATGATGTCATCCGCAACATCATAGTCCATGGAGACTCAGTCTGATCTCGTCCGTCAACCTGTCCATCACCATTGCAAACAGGAAAGGGCTAGAGTCGATCCTTGGTGCAATCCCACTTTTACCTTAAACCGGTCCGTCATTCCTACCGCACACCTCACCGCTGTCACACTGTCCTCATACATATCCTGCACGATCCTACATACTTCTCCACCACTCCGCGACTTCCTCATACAATGCCACAACTCCTCTCTTGGCACCCTATCATAAGCTTTCTCTAATCCACAACACACAATGTAACTCCTTCTGGCCTTCCCTATCTTCTCCATCAACATTCTCAAAGCAAACATTGCATCAGTGGTGCTCCTTTCCTGGCATAAACCATATTGCTGCTCCAGATCGTCACCTCTCCTCTCAACCTAGCTTCCACTACTCTTTCCCACACCTTCATGGTGTGGCTTAACAACTTTATCCTCTGTAATTTCCACAGCTCTGCACATCACCCTTTTCTGAAAATCGGAACCAGTACACTTAATCTCCACTCCTCCGGCATCCTCTCACTTTCCAAGACTTTATTAAACAATCTGGTTAACAACCCCACTGCCATCTCTCTAAGCACTTCCATGCCTCCACTGGTATACCATCTGGGCAACCGCCTTCCACTTCTCATCCTCTTCAGAGCAGTCCTCACTTCATCCTTACTGATCCACCCCACTTCCTGATTCACTATCTCCACCTCTTCCAACCTTCTCTCCTCTCATTTTCTTCATTCATCAGCTCCTCAAAGTACTCCATCCACCTTCTCACCACACTCTCCTCGCTCGTCAGCACATTCCCATTTGCGTCCTTTATTCACCCGAACCTGCAGCACATCCTTCCCAGCTCGGTCCCTCTGTCTTGCCAATCGTATAAAATCCTTTTCCCCTTCTTTTGTATCCAACTTATCATACAGCTCGTCATATGCCTTTTCCTTGGCCTTTGCCACCTCTCTTTTGCCTTTCGCCGCCACTCCTTGTACTCCTGCCTACTTTCTTCATCTTCTGACTATCCCACTTCTTTTCGCCAACCCCTTCTTCCTTATACTTTCCTGTACTTCTCGTTCCACCACCAAGTCTCCTTATCTTCCTTCCTCTGTCCAGATGTCACACCAAGTACCTTCCTTGCTATCTCCTCACCACTTCTGCCGTAGTTGCCCATACATCCACCCATCTTTACCACCATCCAACGCCTGTCCACCTCCTCCCTAAATTTCACGCAACAGTCTTCCTCCTTCAGCTTCCACCATCTGGTCCTTGGTTCAGCCCTCACTCTCTTCCTCAACCACACCTGTAAAGTCATCCTACAGACCACCAATCGATGCTGTCGAGCTACCTCTCCCCTGCCACCACCTTACAGTCACTAATCTCTTTCAGGTTGCATCTCCTGCTTAAGATGTAATCCACCTGTGTGGACTTTCCTCCACTCTTGTATGTCACCCTGTGTTCCTCCTTCTTTGAAATACGTATTTACCACTGCCATTTCATTCTTTTTGCAAACTCTACCACCATTTGCCCTTCCACATTTCTCTTGTTGAGACCGTACCTACCCATCACCTCCTCATCCTCTTTATTCCCTTCCCAACATCCCATTGAAATCTGCTCCATCACCCACTCTTTCATCCTTGGATACACTCTCCACATATGTATGATGTATGTATGTATATATGTATATTTATGTATTATATATTGTATATTGTATATATGTATTATGTATGTATATATGTATATTGTATATTGTATTATGTTTATATATGTATATGTATGTATAATATGTATATGTATATATGATATGTATGTATATATGTATGTATATATGTATATATGTATGTAATATGTATGTATATGTATATATGATTGTTTATATAGTATATATATATATATATATGTATTATATGTATAATATGTATATATGTATGTATAATTGCATGTATATATGTATGTATGTATATATGTATATATTAATGTATGTTATATATATATATGTATATATATATATGTATATATAAAATCCTGAATTTTAAAAATCCTCAAATTTCATCCGATTGAGTTGAAATTTGAACAGGATTTGCATATCAGGTCAGTGAATTCAACCACTATTACTTTTTGAGGTTATCATCGGTCAAAAGGTCAAGATCGCATAAGTCAATCCAAATAGGCCAAATTTTTATTCTTTCTGAAATTGTCAATTTTCATCTGATTGACTTGAAATTTGAAGACCATTTGCGTATCACGTCGCTGAATTCAACCACTGATTAATTTTAGATCACAGAGGCCAAAGGCCAATTTGGGCCAAATTGGGCCAAATTTTCTAAAAATCCTCAATTTTTATCCGATTGACTTGAAATTTGAAGAATATTTGCAGATAAGGTCGCTGAACCAAGCACTCTTCATTTTGAGGTCAACATAGGCCAAAAGGTTGACATAGGCATAAGCCAATTTGGGCAAAATTTTCAAAAATCAATTTTCATCCGATTGACTTGAAATTTGAAGAGCATTTCCATGTCAGGCTGCTGAATTCAAACACTGACTAATTTTGAGGTAAACATCAGCCAAAAGGTCAAAATAGTCCAACAGGCCAATTTGGGCAAATTTTCTACATCCTCAATTTTCATCCGATTGAGTTGAAATTTGAAAATGATTTACATATCAGGTCACTGAATTCAACCACTTTTATTTTTGTGTTTACCATAAGGCAAAAAGGTCAACATAGACCAAAAGGTCGTGAACCCATAACCATACCATGCCTGGTGTTGGCTTAATGGTTAGGGTGGTGGGCTTGGATCCTGGGATCCTGAGTTCAAATCCCCTTTGACTGTTGAATCAATACCAGCTGGGGTTGATTCTGCCTGTCATTCTTCTGAGGTTGGCAAAATGAGTGCCAGCTTGCTCTGGTATGCTGTGTCAAAGTGGGTGACCCATTTAGGAGTGTACCCAATCGCCAAGGAGACTAAAAAGGTGCAATATATATAGAGTCTATGGCTGCAGCCTGAATTTAAAATTGATTAAATGAAAAAAAAAATTGGCACCAATCAACAAAAAATACCCCACAATGACAAAGGGAAAACATGTTTTCGAAATTTTTACAATCAATAAAAATGAAAGTCTGAAATGTCTTAATTAAAAATGTGTATTCAACCCTTTGCTCGGACACACCAAATTGAGCTAGGTCCATCCAATTTCCTTTGATCATCCTTGAGATGTCTTTACAACTTGATTGAAGAGAAAGCATACGTTCTGAAAAGAAAAAGTGGGAGAGGAAAAGCGAAAGGAGAGAGGAAAAAGCAAAGGGCGAGAGAAGTGACCAAAGAAGTGGTGTCTGACCAGCGCCGAAGAGACAATCGCCCTTCGAGTGTTCGGCAAGCGAGCGTGTGGTGCACATGTGGGTGTGAGCAGTGCCACCAACAAGTGAGGCACGGGTCGGATCACCAACAACACCAGGGTCAAAACCCGCGACGGACGATCTCGGTGCCCTCCAGACTTCGACTAGCATTCAAGGCTGCCGGCGAGAGGGTGCTGGCGACGGACGTCACATGCACGCACGCATTTTCAGGACGTTTTCGCTTCATGGACGACTTTTCTGGTGAGCGAGACGATTCTCCCTTCCCTCCCCCTGAATGATCGCTGGGTACCCTTGTCTGTGTTTAGCTGTAAGTCAACCCCAGATAAGCATGTGCTCTTTGTCTCTTTCCTGGCATTTTGATTGATTTTGCTTTGAAATTCATTCTTTATTTACCTCAGCAAATAAAAGGTTCTTTTTATGTATTTTATTTATTATTATAAATTATTTGTCGATTTCCAACCTGTCCGTGTTTGTCCTTTCTTCTATGGCTACATTTTCCAAACGAGATAGACTGGGAGGTAATTACCACAGATTTGACCAAAAAATCGTCGGCACGCACCAGCGGTTAAAGCGCTCGGCCCCCTAATTAAAATCTAATCAGATAATATTGGTGCTTTGCCGAGGGCGGCGCTCACTCGCTCAGGTAACACGTGACCTCCAGTTAAACAGAATAATTCGAGCGGCGGAACTGGAACCCGTGGTTGACTGGGTGGCGTTCGTGGTTTTTAAAACAACTCACAGTACCAATAACGTTAATTGTGAGCATTGACCCCAGGTCCCGCTCTACCCAGGAAAACCGGGGATTAATCCCCCTGCGTGACAAACTGGTTGTCTCGGTACCAATGGCTGCAACAATATATATATATATATATATATATATTAATATCATATAAACATATATATATATGATATCAATATATATGTATATATATATATATATATATATATATAATATATATATATATATATATATATATATATGTATATACGTATATCAACGATCGGCAAGATTCAACAGGCCTTCAGGAAAGAAGCAATGGGCACCACACAGACAGAATGAGTGGTACAACCGCTTAAAAGATGGTCGCATCAGTGGAAAGTGAAGCACGTTCTGGGAGGCCCTCAAACATCCCGAAATCAAGATCGTCATTGACCAGGTGAGGACCCTGCTGATGCAGGATAAGTACCAAAGAGGTACTGCGTCACCTTCGTGACTCTGTGGCGACGCAAACGGCCGGACCTGTGGGCAGCGGTCAATTTGGCAGCTCCATCACGATAATGCACCACCCATTCCTTCACATTTTGATGCAGAGTTTCCTGGCCAAACACAAACACGAGCTGTGCTTCATCAGGCTCCCTACTCTCCCGACATGGCTCTGTGTGACTTCTGGCTTTTCCCCAAGCTGAAAATGCCCTGAAAGGGACGAGATTTCAGTCCAAGAGAAGACATCATGCTGCAATGCGACGGACCAGCTGCACGCCATCCCAAAGGAGGCGTTCCAGCGCTGCTTCCGACAGTGGCAGAACCATTTGGAGAAGTGTGTGGCAGCCCAAGGGACTACTTTGAAGAGATTAGTGAAAGTTTGTTGTATCTGGATACAAGTATTTTATGAACAAAAGTTGGATACTTTTTGAACACACCCCTCGTATGTATATCTTCTTCTTGTTCTTCTTTCGGGCTGCTCCCGTTAGGGATCGCACACAGTGATCAACCGTCTCCATTTCACTCTCTCCTCCACATCTTACCATTGACACTGCCAACCACCCGATGTCCGCCCTCACCGCATCCACGAACCTCTTCTTTGGCCTTCCTCTTCTCCTCATACCTGGCGCTCATCCTCAGCATCCTTCTCCCGATATATCTGTTCCGCTTCCCTCCTGTGGCACATGTCCAAACAATCTCAATTCGCCTCTCTCACTTTGTCTCCAAAACCGTCTACCTGCGCTTCGCCTCTAATATACTCATTCCTTATCCTGTCCATCCTCGTCACTCCAAGGAGAATCGGCAGCATCTTTAACTCTTGCCATCTCCAGCTCCGCTCCTGTCTTTTTGTCAGTCGCCACCGGCCTCCAACACCATACAAAACATAGCTGGTCTCATAACTACCGTCTTATATACTTTCCCCTTCACTCTTGCGGGCTACCCTTCTGTCACAAATCACTCCTGCAACTCTTCTCCAACCCATCCTATCCTGTCTGCACTCTCTTTTTCACTTTCTCTACCACACCTCTCCGTTATTTTTGGACAGTTTTCCCAAAGTATCTTTAAACCCATCCACCTTCCCACTCAACTCTTGCAACCGCACCATACCACCACACCTCTCTCATTTACGCACATGTACTCCGTCTTACTCCGACTGACTATCATTCCCTTTCTCTCCAGTGCGTACCTCCACCTCTCGAGCCTTCGCCTCAGCTGCTCCCTACTCTCCCTACAGATCATGATGTCATCCGCGAACATCATAGTCCATGGAGACTCCAGTCTGATCTCGTCCGTCAACCTGTCCATCACCATTGCAAACAGGAAAGGGCTCAGAGTCGATCCTTGTGCAATCCCACTTTACCTTAAATCCGTGCGTCATTCCTACCGCACACCTCACCGCTGTCACACTGTCCCTCATACATATCCTGCACGATCGACAATACTTTCTCCACACTCCCGACTTCCTCATACAATGCCACATCTCCTCTCTTGCACCCTATCATAAGCTTTCTTTAAATCCACACACCACACAATGTAACTCTTCTGGGCCTTCGCTATACTTCTCCATCAACATTCTCAAAGCAAACATTGCATCAGTGGTGCTCTTTTCCTGGCATAAACCCATATTGCTGCTCACAATCGTCACCTCTCTTCTCAACCCAGGTTCCACTACTTTCCCACACTTCATGGTGTGGCTTAACTAACAATTTATCCCCTGTAATTACCACAGCTCTGCACATTACCCTTGTTCTTGGAAAATCGGAACCAGTACACTTAATCTCCACTCCTCCGGCATCCTCTCACTTTCCCAAGACTTTATAAACACTCTGTTAACAACCCCACTGGCCATCTCTCCATAAGCACTTCATGCCTTTCCACTGGTATACCATCTGGGCCAACCGCCTTTCCACTTTTCATCCTCTTCATAGCAGTCCTCACTTCATCCTTACTGATCCACCCCACTTCCAGATTCATATCTCCACCTTCTTTCCAACATTCTCTACTCTCATTTTCTTCAATCATCAGCTCCTCAAGTACTCCATCCCCCTTCTCAATACACTCTCCTCGCTTCGTCAGCACATTCCCATTTGCATCCTTTATCACACCCGAACCTGCAGCACATCCTTCCCAGCTCGTCCCTCTCTCTTGCCAATCGTATAAAATAATCCTTTTCCCCTTCTTTGTATCCAACTTGTCCATTACAGCTCGTCATAATGCCTTTTTCTTAGCCTTTGCCACCTCTCTCTTTGGCCTTTCGCCGCCACCTTCCTTTACTCCTGCCTACTTTCTTTCATCCCTCTGACTATCCCACTTCCTTTTCGCCCAACCCCTTCTTCCGTTATACTTTCCTGTACCTTCCCGTTCCAACACCAAGTCTCGCTTATCTTCCTTCTCTGTCCAGATGTCACACCAAGTACCTTCCTAGCTAACTTCCTCACCACTTCTGCTGTAGTTCGCCAATCATCCCACCCCATCTTTTACCACCATCAACACTTGTCTCGCCTCCTCCCTGAATTTCACGCAACAGTCTTCCTCCTTCAGCTGCCACCATCTGGTCCTGTGTTCAGCCCTCACTCTCTTCCTCAATCCTCACCTCCAAAATCATCCTACAGACCAACCAATCGATGCTGTCTAGCTACACTCTCCCCTGCCACCTACCTTAGCAGTTCACTAATCTTTTCAGGTTCGCATCTACTGCTTTAAGTATGTAATCCACCTGTTGCACTTTCCTCCACTCTTGTATGCGCACCTGTTGTTCCTCCTTCTTCTATGAAATACTAATTATTACCACTGCCATTCCTTCTTTTTGCAAACTCTAACCACCATTTACCCTTCCACATTTCTCTTGTTGAGACCCGTACCTACCCCATCACCTCCTCATCGTCTCTTTATTTCCCTTCCCAACATGCCATATGAAATCTGCTCCAATCACACACTCTTTATCCTTGATAACTCTCCACCACTTCATCTAACTACACTCCAGAAATCCTTCTTTATACTCCACCTCACAAACCCCATATGAGGGGCATAGTGCACTGATGGACATTCAATATCACCCTTCAATTTTCACTTCACCTGACATCACTTGGTCCGACAACTCTCCTCACCTCCTAATACCTCTTGACATATATCTTCCTTCAAGATACCCCGCCACCATTTCTCCTCCCATCCACACTGCATGGTAAGAACAGTTTTGAAACCACCATCCAATGCTCCGTCAGCCTTGCCTCCCCATC
This sequence comes from Eptatretus atami, assembly GCA_035128595.1. Classification (NCBI taxonomy): domain Eukaryota; kingdom Metazoa; phylum Chordata; class Myxini; order Myxiniformes; family Myxinidae; genus Eptatretus; species Eptatretus atami. The sequence continues at coordinate 6,744,484 of CM068967.1, read as the reverse complement.
CACTTGGTCTCTTGTACACCCCAGTATGTCCACCTTTCTTCTCATCCTCATAATCAGCCAACTCTTGCCCTTTGCAGTCATGTCCCAACATTCAGAGTCCAAATAATCACCGTACAACACATTCTACCCTTCCGCTCTCCCTACTGCCTCCGGATTCACCTTCCCCTCCTTCTCTCCTTCGGCCGCTAGTAGCAAATTTCAACTGGTACCCCGTCCCTGCTGACCACCGGTACGGTGGGCGGGTCGTTGGTAACCCGGGCCTCGACCGTCCCAGTATGAAATTCGTTTTTGTTGTCGCATAATGATTGAATAGGTTTTTACGGCGCGGATCCCTTCCTGCGCAACCCTGGTCGCCTCTTACGACACAACAGGGATATGTACACCTATTCTAACCGGGGCTAACACCCGGGCCCCAGTACACTGGTACTTTTCATTTGCGCCCACCTCGAAGGATGACAAGGCTGAGACACATTTGAGATGTTTAAACAAAAAGAAATTCGCACGTCACCTGGCGTGTATTCAAGATGGCGTCCAAAAATGGCCACCAAAATGGTAAAAATCATAGAATATGGCTATATAACTTCAAAATGGTGGCAAAATTGGAAAAAATAAATCATTGAGATTTGGTGTCGTGGATCCATTGAGTAATACTATTACTCTGAAATTTGGGCTTTGTTGGCTCATTTTCCAAAATCCAAGATGGCGTCCAAAATGGCTTGCCAACATATGCACAAATCAATAGAAAATTATATATAACAACCAAAACTGTACAAAATTTTGTAAATTAATTTCGATAAATAATGTTTTCCTTATTACATTAGTGACTAATATCTGTTATTCCAATTCAGTTTGCTATTTTTTTAAGTTGAGTACTCAGTCCAAGTATTCCATCTTGGAATATCTGAATGAAAGAATAATGGTACTCAAATGTACATTTTATTTAGGCGATTGTCGCACCGCTTTTCCAAAACTATGCTGCACAAACTTTCATTATACAAGGAACACTTGTGATGATTCATACAAAATACCTAGTACCTTCGGCATGGAATTCCAAGTAGGAACTATCTGGTAACAGGCAAAATGCTACTAAAATGGAGCATTTTTATAGACTATGTCTCACCTTATTCAAAACTATCGCCAGCATCTTTCACTTATACAACGAACACACCTCTGGTGATGATCTTCATTACAATGTCCATTTGTTCTGGCAGTCCACAGAGGAAATATCTCCCAAATTATCCTTCCTGTAAACTAACAAGTTCATAGCATCCGGTTGACCTCCTGCATGGAGTGTCAGAATCAGTATTTGTCAGAATCGGAGTCATCAGCATCTCCAAGGTCATCATCAGATGCATCATCCTTGGTGACATCAGCTAATATATCTTGAAGGCAGGATGGCAAGATAGGTCCCTCAGACAATACTGGTTCAATGTTTTCATCGGAACGTACCCATCCGTGATTTGTAGCAGGTGGGATATCTACAATGGGTGTGTGTGGGGATCTGTGGGTGTGTGTTTTCTGGCTTTCAATTTGTCCACCATCTTCAATTCCAAGTACGATAACAATAACAAAACATCCTTGATAAGAATTACAAGACGAATATTCCATGGTTGTTGTCCCTCTATTATTATAATGATTATTTGAAGCTGACATTTGATATTTCCTCTGATTTTACCATTTAAAAAACCATTTTGAGCTCCATTTTGGATTTTTCTGGACGGCAACAAAACATAAATCACCACATATGCCTAGTAGTTTCTAATAATCAGGAACATATATTACAATGAATCCAAATATTAATTTACTGCATATTATTCTTGGTTTCAGGCTGTTATATACAATTGTCTATGATTTTGCCTTTTGTGGCGTCCGTTTTGGATGCCATCTTGGAATTTAAGCATTGTAACAAAATTCAATCACGAGGTATTTGTTACTAATGATGAGAAACACATTATTCCACTGAATAATTTACAATATTGTCAGAGTTTTTGGTTGTTATATATAATTTTCTATGATTTTGCATATTTTGGCAGCCATTTTGGACGCCATCTTGGATTTTGGAAAATGGCAACAAAGCCCAAATTTCAGAAACTAGTAGCTCATGATCAGGACCCAAATCCCAATGATTATTTTTTCCAATTTGCCACATTTTTGAGACGTTATATACCGTATTCTATGATTTTACCAATTTTGGTGGCCATTTTGGACGCCATCTGATTATCGCCAGAGTGCCGGGAATTTTTTTTTGTTAACATCTCAAATGTGTCATAGGACCATAAAGGAAAAAGTTAGTTTGGTAGAGTCCTGGGGGGGGGGGGGTGCACGGATACCCTCCATAGATACTCCCTTCACAGCTGCTGGCCCCTCGTCGCAGCTGCGCCAATGGCTGTGGAGCGTTGATTCAGCGGTTAGGCCTGCAATTTTGGCGTGCCGGCACAATAAAAGGCAAACCACCGCTGGGACTAGGGTTTGACATGGTTGCCTGCCCGGAGGATGGGTTGTCTCTGTGGATTCAGGGACATTGTGGATGGGGTAACTTGAAGAGCAAGGAGCAAGATGCGGCCATTCGGAGCTTTAGTGTTTTGTGTTTATTTATCTCCTTTACTTTTTTTGCCTTGTGTTCAGTTTTGTTTTTTGCTTTCTGTATTTGTTTTTCTGTAATTGCACGTAATTTAGCTGAATAGCTATGAAGTGTAATTTCAAATAAACCATCAACAATCATCTGTAAGTGCTCAGATTGAAACACGCAAAACAGGGGAAACAGAGATTTTAAATCCAGAAGTCTCAGCTCATGGATGAGTGAAACGACAGAGGAGTAACAGGTTTATGGACTGGAGGGTCAAAAGGGAACCATGGAAGAGAAAGACACATTGACACCGCAATATGGGTAGTTGAGTGGAGTCAATATCCTGAATCAGTTGAGTTTTGTTTTTTCGGGACTTTGTGAGCTGTTGTTTTTCCACTTTGATCGCAAGTTTCTTCAATGGTTTGTTTGATTTCAAGATTGTTGTTCATATTTCATGTATTTTTTAAATTGATTGCATTTGCTCTTAAGATAATCGTTCAGAACAGATTTTCTCTTTTTTTCAATACAAAAATTGAGCCTCATTATGGAAAAGAGAGGAAATCGAGTTTTACAGTGGACACAACAAGCAATTGAATGAGGAGAAATGAGAGGAGAAAAAGTTCAGGGCCCAGTTGCTCAAAGCATCGTTAAACCTATCATTAGCCTAACGATCGATTAAACCTATCGTTAAATTAACGATAGGTTTAATGCTGTTGCTCAAAGCTATCGTTAACTTTAACGATCGATTAAATCCCTCTTAACCTTTGAGCAACAACGTTAAATCTTGTCATTTGCTAATCTATCGTTAAGGAATTTAATAATCGATTAAGCCTAATCGATCATTAAATTTAACGATGCTTGGAGCAATCGCGCCCAGGACGGTTGGATAATGTGGGGTCAATGGGGGTATAAAAGATATCGGAAAGAGATGGGGGGTGGCAGTTGGTGGTGCATTACCAGCTCAAAGATATGGAGAGAAGATTGGGAATGAACTGCCTCAGGAAAGTAGCTCCACAAAAAGGAGGGACAGAGGAGTACAGATTGTCACGAAGCCTCAATTAAATTTGTTTTTTTTTACCATTCCTACTTTTCTGCCATGGATTCATTCATTCCAAAGCTGCAGTATTCATTTGTTTTTGATCACCTGAATGTGTACAAACGTGCATCATGTTGATACCAGTCTATCTATTAAGTGAAATTTGGATTAACCTCAAGCTGTATGAACTTTGGTTTGTAATTAAATGACTCGTCTTATGAAAAGTAATGGTGAGAAAATTATGTCACTCAGAAAGGGCATCACCTGAAAAGGTTACCTGCAATACCATATACGCTTCACGGTCAATGCGTCTTAAAACATAAGAAAACATAAGCCCTTGTTTTCGTGCTTGTAAATGCGCTTCAAGGTCAAAAATAAACTACGTGGCAGATAAATATTCGAAAAAGAAAAGCTCACTTGTCATCACTACTTGAAACTACATTCGTCAATGTCGATTAATCTGTCAAAGTCATCAGTGAATAATTACTTTTGTGGTTTCAAAGGCAAAGTTGTCCAATCTGAGATATTTTTTGAGACACACCCTATCCTGAGGCCAAGGGTAACCCAGATTTTAAAAAAACATTAATATTGTGCAGTGGCATTTCCGTAACGCCAGTGGCATGGACTGTCATCTCATGAAGATGGAAGCCA
>CM068967.1:6727202-6739417 GCA_035128595.1 Eptatretus atami | reverse complement strand
ATGAGAGAGATTCATACATCCGGTTTGACTCTCTGCAGGAGTCAGAATCTTCAATTCCAAGTACGTAACAATAATAAACATCCTTGATAAGAAATTTACAAGATGAATATCCATGGTTCTGTCCCTCTATTATTATTATTAAATTGATGATTTTTGAAGCTGACTATTTGATATTTACTATGATTTTACCATTTAAAAACCATTTTGAGCTCCATCTTGGATTTTTATGGATGGCAACAAAACATAAATCACCCACATCAGCCTATTAGTTCTAATAATCAGGAACATATATCACAATGAATCCAAATATTAATTTACTGCATATTATTCTTAGTTTCAGGCTGTTATATACAATTTTCTATGATTTTGCCTATTGTGCGGCCATTTTGGATCCATCTTGGAATTTAAGCATAGTAACAAAATTCAATCACTTGGTATTTGCTTACTAATGATTAGAAACACATTATTCCACTGAATAATTTTCAATTGTCACAGTTTTGGTTTGTTATATATAATTTTCTATGATTTTGCATATTTTGGCAGCCATTTTGGACGCCATCTTGGATTTTTAAAAATGGCAACAAAGCCAATTATCAGAAACTAGTAACTAATGATCAGGAACCAAATCCCAATGATTATTTTTCCAATTTGCCACATTTTGAGATGTTATATACCGTTATCTATGATTTTTACCCATTTTGGTTGGCCATTTTGGACGCCATCTTGAATATCGCCAGAGTGCCGGCAATTTTTTTTTGTTAACACTCAAATGTGACATAGGACCATAAAAGGAAGCTAAAAAAGTTGGTTTGGTTGAGTCCTGGTGGGGGGGGGGGGTGCACGGAACCCTCCGTAGATACTCCCCTTCACAGCTGCTGGCCCCTCGTGCGTGATGCGCCATTGGCCGTGTGAAGCGTTGCTTCAGCGGTTTGGCCTGCGGCCTGCCAATCTTTTGCGAGCCGACCGCAATAAAGCACAACACTCCTGGGACCTGGGGTTGACATGGTTGCCTGCCCGGAGGATGGTTGTCTCTGTGGATCCAGGGACATTGTGGATGGGGTACAAGAAGAGCAAGGAGCAAGATGGGGCCATTCGGAGCTTCACTGTTTTGTGTTTATTTCTCTCCTTTACTTTTTGCTTGTGTTCAGTTTTGTTTTGCTTTCTGTATTTCTGTTTTTTCTGTAATTGCCACGTAATTTAGCTGAATAGCTATGAAGTGTAATTTCAAATAAAACCATTCAACCAATCATCTGTAAGTGCTCAGATGTGAACACCAAACAGGGGAAACAGGATTTTAAAAATCCAGAAGTCTCAGCTCATGGATGAGTGAAAACGACAGAGGAGTAACAGGTTTATGGGCTGGAGGGTCAAAAGGGAACCATGGAGAGAAAGACACATTGACACCGCAATATGGGTAGTTGAGTGGAGTCAATATCCTGAATCAGTTGTGTTTTGTTTTCGGGACTTTGTGAGCTGTTGTTTTCCACTTTGATCGCAAGTTTCTTCAATGGATTGTTTATTTCAAGATTGTTGTTCATATTTCATGTTTTTTTTTAATGATTGCATTTGCTCTTAAGATAATTGTCAGAACAGATTTTCTTTCTTTTTTCAACACAAAAATTGAGCCTCATTATGGAAAAGAGAGGAAATAGAGTTTTACAGTGACACAACAAGCAATTGAATGAGGCGAAATGAGAGGAGAAAACGTTCAGGACGGTTGGATTATGTGGGTTTAATGGGGGTATAAAAAATATCGGGAAGAGATGGGTGGCAGTTGGTGGTGCATACCAGCTCAAAAGATATGGAGGAAGATGGAATGAACCGCCTCAGGAAAGTAGCTCCACAAAAAGGAGGGACAGAGGAGTAGAGATTGTCACGAAGCCTCAATAAAAAAATAATTTCCCATTCCTACTTTTCTGCCATGGATTCATTCATTCCAAAGCTGTAGTATTATTTGTTTTTGATCACCTGAATGTTACAAACGTGCATCATGTTGATTACCATTCTATCTATTGTGTGAAATTTGTATTAACCTCAAGCTGTATGAACGTTTGGTTTGTAATTATATGACTCGTCTAATGAAAAGTGATGGTGAGAAAATTATGTCACTCAGAAAGGGCATCACCTGAAAAGGTTACCTGCACTACCATATACGACGCGCAACATAAGCCCTGGTTTTCGTGCTTGTAAATGCGCTTCAAGGTCAAAAAAAACAAACTACGTGGCAGATAAATATTCGAAAAAGAAAAGCTCACGTCATCACTACTTCAAAGTACATTCTTAAGTGTCGATTAATCTGTCATAAGTCATCCAGTGAATAATTACTTTTGGGTTTCAAAGGCAAAGTTGTCCAATGTGAGATATTTTTTGAGAGACACACCCTATCCTGAGGACAAGGGTAACCCAGATTAAAAAAATTAATTAATATGTGCAGTGGCATTTCCGTAACGCCAGTGGCATGGACTGTCATCTCATGAAGATGGAAGCCAGGAGTCCAGTCGCTCTCAAGAGATGCAAAAATTCTCACGGAATTCAGAGTAAATCCCATTTTATTGCTGCAGTTGTAAATGCCATCATGGAAGCACACAATACGGTGCCTTCAGAAAGCATTTACACCCCTTGACTTTTGTCAACATTTTGTTGTGTTTCCATCCTGAATTTAAAATGGATTAAATTTAATTTTTTTGTCACGATCACACCAAAATACCCCATAATGACAAAGAAAAAACAGGTTTTAGAAATTATGAAAAATGAAAAGCTGAAATGTCTTGCATCAATAATGATTCAGCTCCCTGAGTCAATACTTGGAGAAGCATCTTTGGCAAGCGATTACAGCTTCGAGTCTCTTGCGCATGTCTGTATCAGCTTGCATATCTGGATTTGGGGATTTTCGCCCATTCTTCCTTGCAATTTCTCAAGCTCCTGTCAAGTTGGATGGGGAGGCATCGGTCAACAGCAATCTTCAAGTCTTTCCACGATACTAATCGAAGATTCCAGTCTGGCCTTTGGTTCGGCCACTCAAGGACTTTCACATTCTTGAGTTCTGAAGCCATTCTAGTGTTGCTTTGGCTGTATGCTTGGGGTCATTGTCCTGTTGGAACGTAAATATTCGCTGCAGCCGAAGGTATTTGTACTCTGAAGCAGGTTCTCCTCAAGGATTTCCCTGTATTTGGCTCCAATCATTGTTCCTTCTACCTACAAGTCTTCCAGTCCCTGGCCACTGAAAAGCATCCCCATCACATGATTCTGCCACCACCATCCTTCATGGTAGGGACGGTGTTAGATGGGTGATGACTTTGCTCGGTTTCTGCCAGACGTAGCATTTGCATTCAAGCCAAAGTGTTCAATTTTCGTCTCATCAGACCACAGAATATTTTGCCTCGTGTATCTCAGATTCTTTCACGTGCCTTTTTGCAAACTTCAGGCATGCTGTCATTGACTTTTTTCTCAGGAGTGGCTTCCGTCGGCCACTTTCCCATAAAACCTCGATTTGTGAAGTCCTGCAGAAACTGTTGTCCTTCTGGCAGGTTTCTCCAATCTCAACTAAGGAACTCTGTAGTTCTGTCAGAGTGGTCATTGGGTTCTTGGTCACCTTCCTGACCAAGATCCTTCATGCCTAATTGTGCAGTTGGTCGGACAACCAGCTCTAGGAAGAGTCTGGGTAGTTCCATATTCTTTCCAATTTCCTAATGATGGACAAACTGTGCTCTTGGGAACTTTCAACACTCTAGAAATGTGTTTTGTTCTTTCCAAGATTTATGCCACCTCACAATTATCTCTTTGAGTTCTACAGACAGTTCCTTGGACTTCATGGTGGAGTTTCTGCTCTAACAAGCACTGTAACAACAGTGGGACATTATATAGAAAGGTATGTTCTTTCTAAATCTTGTCCAATCAATTGAATTTGCCAACAGGCGAATTTTGCCACGAATGCTTTCCAATGGTTCTCTGATTTGCTTTTTGACAGTGTATCGACTTCGATGTCCGTCGCACGCAAAATCACCATGCTTCCCCATTATATCGGGTCGCTCACCTGCATTTAATTTTTCGTAAATTAATTTTCATTCATTATTTTTTTTTTCATTTATAGATGCTTTCCGATAGTTCTGTGATTTTTCTCGGGGCTTTGATGTCTGATGGCACGCTAAATTTCAGCTTTCTATGTCACCCAGAAGGTACCAAACATTAAATACCAGTCAGTCAGTCGGTCAGTGGCGTGAAAGAGCTTTATATATTAGATATTATTTTTTTAATGACTTTTGGAGATTTTTTTTATTATCATAGTAGAGGCTCGTGGAAGAGCAAGCACACTGAACGGATCAGGACATAACAGACAAAAACAGGACGTAATACACACCTGCATTGGTTGACATGTGGACATGGGGGAATGCATGAGGGGACAAGATGGAGACAGAAGGAAAACTCAAAGGTAAAACTGGAAAATTGGAAGGAGGAGGAGGAGTGATTTGGGTGGGGTTATCGAGGGTAGAAAAAGATTATGGTTTGGATTGGAGACGATTCTGAGATGGTGGTGAACAGCTGTCTTGACAACCTGGAGGGAAGAATGAAATACGGAAGTGATTTCCCAGGTGAGAAAAGAGGAAAAATTGAATGGAGGTGAGGAGTGATCCTGGATTTTGGTAGTTCACCAGAAGGGGATGATGGTGGAACTGTGCGAGCCCTGCAGAAACCTGGGGTGGGAGGAGGCAAAGCACGGAAAGAGCAGTGGGTACAAGATCACAAGGAGGCAGTGAAGACAGAGAGACCACAGACCTGTCAGCAAGGTGAAGTGATTGGCCTTGGACTCAGATTCATTGTGGGAGAGTCCAATAACCTTGAAGACCTTGGTTTCCACAGCATCCAGCTGAGAAAGACATGAGGCCAGTTAATTGCTTTAATGAAGCCCAGAAGAGAGAACCAGCCCGGAAAGAGAGCAGCAGTACTCCATCAAGCTGCAGAACAAAGTCTTTGCACATGGATAGGAGTTCAGGTGTGCCAAGGAAGGACTGTTCAGTGGTACGGTGGAGGATGCCCAGTCAGCGGCTGCTTGGAGGCCAACTTTGAAATGTGGTTTCTCAAGAAATATCATGGCTGCTAGTGAGACCCAGGAGTTTGAATGACTGGTTTAGAGTGTTATAATGCTTGTTTAGTTCATCTGGAACGTAGTTCTGGGGAGCTTTTGGGATGCTGAGTTGGTCCGTCCATCCACAAAATACTTACAACTACTTCTCTGAAACTACATAATATGGTTTTTGATGAAAACTTTACCATAACCTTCTCGTGTATAGATGGCCCGGTGTACAGACATGAATATATACATGCAAGCGATACTACACTGTGAAACCGAACACACACGTGACCACAACAAAACACAAAAACCCGATGTAGCTTGTAGTTGTAACAGTAATAATTATCTTTTTGACAGGCTAATTGCACACGTTGCCAATGTCAGGTAATTTGGAATCCAATGGTGGAAATAAAAGGTCAGAAAATACTCCTGAAATAATGGATTTTATCCAAGAAGTTAACATCGTGGAGGCTGTAATGTTCTTCAGGCAACTTCACAAATGGAAAATTAAATCGGAGTGCTACAGAATAATATAAGGATTTAGGGGCAATCAGTGAAAAGGTTGAACACCACTGCTTTACTTCATCGTTGGTGCCAAAAAGGGCCACCACCACCCATGTGTGCCCCGGGGCCTCCACTACCATAAATCCAGTGCCGCATACCGTTAAGAAAAAGTTTATAGTACGCTCAGTACTTGCAACATTCTTCTTTGCTGACCCTGTATTCACTCTGCTAAGCTCCGACCCCACGTTTTGCAACACACTAGCAACACATATATCTTTGTCGTCCTTGTTAACCTCATTGTGAGTAAATACATCGATTGTTGAATCAAGAGTGATGAATCTTCAAATCTCTGAAAGCGTTATTTCTTACTTGTTTACTTCTCACGATAGTCAGGGAGTTAACGTTCAAATTTCCAGACTTCGTGACCTGGTAAGATTAAAGCATCAAATTTGTCAACCTTGTTCCTGGGGTATGGATATAAATTCCAGAAGGGTGCCAAAATCGAAGCGCTCTGAGCCGTTTCTCTGGAGTTACCACCCCCAGATCTGACCGAAAAGATCATCGGCAAAATGACACCTTTACCGAAATGTTTCCTAATACATAACAAAATAAAAGGACACAGAGAGCCTCCCCTTTGAAATGGGAAAGCAATTAACTGGCATCAATTATTAGCCTAATTACCCTCACCAGAGGAGAGGATACTGCATTTGGGTACGTTTGTTTGTTACTTGGCAAAGAAAAAATATTTTTTGGACAAGTATGTTGATCACCTTCATTTGTTTGTTTCGGCACGGCACGGCACGGCACGGCTCGGCTCGGCACGCTACGGCACGGCTCAGCATTTACTGAATGCGATAACTCGTTTGTTACTTCGCAAAAAAAAAAAACAATTGGACAAGTGTGTGATCACCTCCGTTTATTTGTTCCGGCACGGCACGGCACGACACGGCACGGCTCGGCACGGCTCGATATTTACTGTGAGTGCAACATTTGAGCTGAATTTTATAAAATCCTCCAATATTTCATCCGATTGCGTTGAAATTTGAACAGGATTTGCACATCAGGTCAGTGGAATTCAACCACTTATTACTTTTGAGGTTATCATCGGTCAAAGGTCAAGATCGGCCATAAGGTCAATCCAAAATAGGCCAAATTTTAATTGTTTTCTACAAAAATGTCAATTTTCATCTGATTGACTTGAAATTTGAAGACCATTTGCGTATCACGTCGCTGAATTCAACCAACCTATTTATTTTGAGATCACAGAGGTCAAAAGGCCAATTTGGGCCAAATTGGCCAAATTTTCTAAAATCCTCAATTTTCATCCGATTGACTTGAAATTTGAAGAAACATTTGCAGATGAGGTCGCTGAACCCAACCACCTATTCATTTTGAGGTCGACAAAGGCTAAATGGCCAATTTGGGCAAAACTTCGAAAAATCAATTTTCATCCGATTGACTTGAAATTTGAAGAGCATTTCCATGTCAGGTGCTGAATTCAAACACCGATTAATTTGGAGGTAAACATCGGCCAAAAGTAAAAATAGTCCAACAGGCCAATTTGGGCCAAATTTTCTATATCCTCAATTTTCATCCGATTGAGTTGAAAGTTGAAAAGGATTACATATCAGGTCACTGAATTCAACCACCTATTATTTTTGTGTTACCATAGGCAAAAAGTCAACTAGACAAAAGGTCATGAACCCATAACCATACACTGCTGTGTTGGCTTAATGGTTAGGGTGGTAGGCTTGGGATGCTGGGATCCTGAGTTCAAATCCCCCTTGACTGTTGAATTAATACCAGCTGGGGTTGACTCTGCCTGTCATCCTTCTGAGGTTGGCAAAATGAGTGCCAGCTTGCTCTGGTATGCTGTGTCAAAGTGGTGACCCATTTAGGAGTGTACCCAATCGCCAAGGAGACTACTAAGGTGCAATATATATTATATATATATATATATATAATATATTTAATACAGTATATATTAAATATTAGTAACCAAATAATTAATTTTTACCCACAATTTCCTTAGTTGAAAGTGGATTTATGTTTATAAGCAGTTATATTGATAAGTGTTTTATTATTTATTATGACTAAGTGATTATGTATGGATTTATGTTTTGCTTTATGAGTGGATTGAGACCCCATGTGCCCTTTTGGGCACCCTATTGCTCTGATTTTTGGGCACCCCTTCTGAAATGTTCAGTAATACCTCAAATGTGACTGTGTTAAATTTGGCACTTTAATCCACAAAGCCTTGACTTAGAACACCAGAACTGACTTATACAGTAGCTTCAGAAAGTATTCACACCCCGCGACGTTTTCAAATTTGTTGTGCTGCAGCCTGAATTTAAAATTGATTAGATTTAAAAAAAAACTAGCAATAACCCGCGCTCTGCGGCGACATGTTGGGTGGGCGTGTTTGAGAAAGGAACTGATGCAGAGTATCAGTAGTAATTTTACTTTAATGCAGTATGTGGAATACGATTTCACTGTTCAGAACCATTTTATTTACTTTTTTTTATACCATGCACCTCATATGGTCTTTGAGATAATGTAAGCCGAATATCACGTTACTCGAGCGCAGAACAAAGTCGAAGATAGCGCGACACGAAACCACAAACTCGGAAATAATATATAAGATGGTACCATCAACAAAAAAAATACCCCACAATGACAAAGTGAAAACATATTTTTCGAAATTTTTACAGATTTAATAAAAAATGAAAATCTGAAATGTCTTAATTAAAAATATATATTCAACCCCTTTGCTCGGACACACCAAATTGAGCTCAGATGCATCCAATTCCTTTGATCATCCTTGAGATGTCTTTACATCTTTGATTGGAGTCACTTGTGGAAAATTCAATTGATTGGACAAGATTTAGAAAGAAACACACCTTTCTATATAATGTCCCACTGTTGACAGTGCTTGTCAGAGCGAAAACTCCACCATGAAGTCCAAGGAACTGTCTGTAGAACTCAAAGAGAGAAATGTGAGAGCATAGATCTGGGGAAAAGTACAAAACAATTTCTAGAGTGTTGAAAGTTCCAAGAGCACAGTGAGCTCCATCATTAGGAAATTGAAAGAATATGGAATACCCAGACTCTTCCTAGAGCTGGCCGTCCGACCAAACTGCACAATCAGGCATGAAGGACCTTGGTAGGAAGGTGACCAAGAACCCAATGACCACTCTGACAGAACTACAGAGTTCCTGAGCTGAGATGGGAGAACCTGCCAGAAGGACAACAGTTTCTGCAGGACTTCACAAATCGAGGCTTTCTGGGAAAGTTCCAACAGACAATGACCCCAGGCATACAGCCAAAGCAACACTGAAATGGCTTCAGACCAAGAATGTGAAAGTCCTTGAGTGGCCCAACCAAAGCCCATACTGGAATCTCGATTAGTATGGTGAAAGACTTGAAGATTGCTGTTCACCGATGCTCCCATCCAACTTGACAGAGCTTGAGCAAATCTGCAAGGAAGAATGGGCGAAAATCCCCAAATCAGATGTGCAAAGCTGATACAGACATAACCAAGAAGACTCGAAGTTGTAATCGCTGCCAAAGATGCTTCTCCAAAGTATTGTTGTGAATTCGCGCCCCGCCGGCGTGCGAACGACCGCTTTTAACCAATAGCGGCCGCTTCGCCCACTGAACGTGCAATGCAGTCGTGACCCTCTCGGAACAACGCCGGGAGTAGTCACGGGGGGGGTTAACCTCACCACAACTCAGTCCGCATTCTACCGCGCGAAATAGGTCCGATCGCCGAATGGTCGATTTACCTAAGTACCCGCGCGGATAGCGTACCGAGGAGTTGTACCACGCCACAGGTCGACTCCGGACACGAACCGCTTAAGCGGCTCGTTCCGTGCTACAGGATAACCGAGCGGAGTTATCGTCGACCTTGACGGTTCAGATTATTTACGGGCGTTTTAAACCCACTACCATCCCTTACGTGATGCAAGATGGAGATTCAATAAATGGAAAAGACGAAGCAAAAACGGGGAACAATTGACAAGCACATTTATTCACAGAGCACGGAAGGCACGTATATTACAGTAAAAAAAAGGAACAAAAGCATACACGTATACGTTTATGCAAAGAAAAACACAAGCAAAGAACCAACGCAGATCTACAACCGAATAAGGCAATTCACACGGCAACACTTAAAACAGTTTACTTCTCAAGACTGGCGCCACCCACAGACATTTACACAAAAACCCCAAAAAGAAAAGGAAGTCCGCACTTCCTGAGCGCTGTCGTCCAGCCTTGGTGACCGCAACTCCGAGTCCCTCGGCGTGGTCATTGGCTCGTTGGCTCGCGCCTGCACGTGTCGTCCGCCCGACAGCTCGGACGGGGTTCTGGGGAATGGGCCGGGTTTTCGCCGCTATCTCGGTGCGGACGGGGGGGGGGGGAAGGCAGGCGCTCCATCCCACTAGTGGGTCTGGTGACTGCACCGACTCCGATCGACCCTCCGACAGGAACAATCACCAGGGACCAGGTTCGACGACCCGTGCAATTCGACGACCTGCGCCAATTCGACGACCCTTCACCCGACCACGACCAGACCCGAACGAACGAACAGAACCTCAACCTCTTCCTCTGAACGAACAGACCATAAGCAGGGACTCTCCAACAACTCTCGACAATTCTCATTCAGGGACAACCGACCACCGACCAGGGACTCTCTTCGCCACGCCTTTTTTAGGTCGGGCTCCGCCCTTCGCTCCGCCTCGCGCCCCGCCCCATTCTTGGCTCCTCCTTCCTTCGAGACGCTTCCAGAAAAATGCCTCGAAGGGGGGCGTTCCTCTCCCCGGCCACGTCACACCGCGCATCCGCCAATCGGCGGAGAGGACGCGCCACCCACTCCCCTTTCTCACTCAGTACGACGAGGGAAGGAACGCCCCCCTTCGAGGCATTTTCTGGAAGCGTCTCGAAGGAAGGAGGAGCCAAGAATGGGGCGGGGCGCGAGGCGGAGCGAAGGGCGGAGCCCGACCCTAAAAAAGGCGTGGGCGAAGAGAGTCCCTGGTCGGTGGTCGGTTGTCCCTGAATGAGAATTGTCGAGAGTTGTTGGAGAGTCCCTGCTTATGTTTGTTCGTTCAGAGGAAGAGGTTGAGGTTCTGTTCGTTCGTTCGGGTCTGGTCGTGGTCGGGTGAAGGTCGTCGAATTGGCGCAGGTCGTCGAATTGCACGGGTCGTCGAACCTGGTCCCTGGTGATTGTTCCTGGTCGGAGGGTCGATCGGAGTCGGTGCAGTCACCAGACCCCACTAGTGGGATGGAGCGCCTGCCTCCCCCCCCCCCCCGTCCGCACCGAGATAGCGGCGAAAACCCGGCCCATTCCCCCAGAACCCCGTCCGAGCTGTCGGGCGGACGACACGTGCGGGCGCGAGCCACGAGCCCAATGGACCACGCCGAGGGACTCGGAGTTGCGGTCACCAAGGGCTGGACGACGCGCTCAGGGAAGTGCGCGACTTCCTTTTTCTTTGGGGTTTTGTGTAAATGTCTGTGGGTGGCGCCAGTCTTGAGAAGTAGAACTGTTTTAAGTGTTGCCGTGTGAATTGCCTTATTCGGTTGTAGATCTGCGTTGGTTCTTTGCTTGTGTTTTTCTTTGCATAAACGTATACGTGTATTGCTTTTGTTCCTTTTGTTTACTGTAATATACGTGCCTTCCGTGCTTCTGTGAATAAATGTGCTTGTCCAATTGTTCCCCGTTTTGCTTCGTCTTTTCCATTTATTGAATCTCCATCTTGCATCACGTAAGGGATTGGTAGTGGGTTTAAAACGCCCGGTAAATAATCTGAACCGTCAAGGTCGACGATAACTCCGCTCGGTTATCCCTGTAGCACGGAACGAGCCGCTTAAGCGGTTCGTGTCCGGAGTCGACCTGTGGCGTGGTACAACTCCTCGGTACGCTATCCGCGCGGGTACTTAGGTAAATCGACCATTCGGCGATCGGACCCTATTTCGCGCGGTAGAATGCGGACTGAGTTGTGGTGAGGTTAAACCCCCACCCGTGACTAGCTCCCGGCGTTGTTCCGAGAGGGTCACGACTGCATTGCACGTTCAGTGGGCGAAGCGGCCGCTATTGGTTAAAAGCGGTCGTTCGCACGCCGGCGGGGCGCGAATTCACAACAATACTTTGGAGAAGCATCTTTGGCAGCGATTACAACTTCGAGTCTTCTTGGTTTGTCTGTATCAGCTTTGCACATCTGGATTTGGGGATTTTCGCCCATTCTTCCTTGCAGATTTGCTCAAGCTCTGTCAAGTTGGATGGGGAGCATCGGTGAACAGCAATCTTCAAGTCTTTCCACCAATACTAATCGAGATTCCAGTATGGGCTTTGGTTGGGCCACTCAAGGACTTTCACATTCTTGGTCTGAAGCCATTTCAGTGTTGCTTTGGCTGTATGCCTGGGGTCATTGTCCTGTTGGAACTTTCCCAGAAAGCCTCGATTTGTGAAGTCCTGCAGAAACTGTTGTCCTTCTGGCAGGTTCTCCCATCTCAGCTCAGGAACTCTGTAGTTCTGTCAGAGTGGTCATTGGGTTCTTGGTCACCTTCCTGACCAAGGTCCTTCATGCCTGATTGTGCAGTTTGGTCGGACGGCCAGCTCTAGGAAGAGTCTGGGTAGTTCCATATTCTT
>CM068967.1:6712896-6725717 GCA_035128595.1 Eptatretus atami | reverse complement strand
TGAATTCAGTGACCTGATATGTAAATCCTTTTCAACTTTCAACTCAATCGGATGAAAATTGAGGATATAGAAAATTTGGCCCAAATTGGCCTGTTGGACTATTTTTACCTTTTGGCCGATGTTTACCTCCAAATTAATCGGTGTTTGAATTCAGCAACCTGACATGGAAATGCTCTTCAAATTTCAAGTCAATCGGATGAAAATTGATTTTCGAAAGTTTTGCCCAAATTGGCCATTTAGCCTATGTCGACCTCAAAATGAATAGGTGGTTGGGTTCAGCGACCTCATCTGCAAATGTTCTTCAAATTTCAAGTCAATCGGATGAAAATTGAGGATTTTAGAAAATTTGGCCCAATTTGGCCCAAATTGGCCTTTTGACCTCTGATGATCTCAAAATAAATAGGTGGTTGAATTCAGCGACGTGATACGCAAATGGTCTTCAAATTTCAAGTCAATCAGATGAAAATTGACATTTTTAGAAACAATTAAAAAATTTGGCCTATTTTGGATTGACCTTATGGCCGATCTTGACCTTTTGACCGATGATAACCTCAAAAGTAATAAGTGGTTGAATTCACTGACCTGATGTGCAAATCCTGTTCAAATTTCAACGCAATCGGATGAAATTTGAGGATTTTATAAAATTCAGCTCAAATGTTGCACTCACAGTAAATATCGAGCCGTGCCGAGCCGTGCCGTGTCGTGCCGTGCCGTGCCGGAACAAATAAACGGAGGTGATCAACACACTTGTCCAATTGTTTTTTTTTTTGCGAAGTAACAAACGAGTTATCGCATTCAGTAAATGCTGAGCCGTGCCGTAGCGTGCCGAGCCGAGCCGTGCCGTGCCGTGCCGTGCCGAAACAAACAAATGAAGGTGATCAACATACTTGTCCAAAAAATATTTTTTCTTTGCCAAGTAACAAACAAACGTACCCAAATGCAGTATCCTCTCCTCTGGTGAGGGTAATTAGGCTAATAATGATGCCAGTTAATTGCTTTCCCATTTCAAAGGGGAGGCTCTCTGTGTCTTTTATTTTGTTATGTATTAGGAACATTTCGGTAAAGGGTGTCATTTTGCCGATGATCTTTTCGGTCAGATCTGGGGGTGGTAACTCCAGAAACGGCTCAGAGCGCTTCGATTTTGGCACCCCTTCTGGAATTTATATCCATACCCCAAGGAACAAGGTTGACAAATTTGATGCTTTAATCTTACCAGGTCACGAAGTCTGGAAAATTTGACGTTAACTCCCCTGACTATCGTGAGAAGTAAACAAGTAAGAAATAACGCTTTCAGAGATTTGAAGATTCATCACTCTTGATTCAACAATCGATGTATTTACTCACAATGAGGTTAACAAGGACGACAAAGATATTGTGTTGCTAGTGTTGCAAAACATGAGTCGAGGCTCATAGCAGAGTGAATACAGGGTCAGCAAAGAAGAATGTTGCAAGTACTGAGCGTACTATAAACTTTTCTTACACGGTATGCGGCACTGGATTTATGGTAGTGGAGGCCCCGGGGCACACATGGGTGGTGGTGGCCCTTTTTGGCACCAACGATGAAGTAAAGCAGTGGTGTTCAACCTTTTCACTGATTTGCCCCTAAATCCTTATATTATTCTGTAGCACTCCGATTTAATTTTCCATTTGTGAAGTTGCCTGAAGAACATTACAGCCTCCACGAGTTAACTTCTTGGATAAAATCCATTATTTCAGGAGTATTTTCTGACCTTTTATTTCCACCATTGGATTCCAAATATACCTGACATTGGCAACGTGTGCAATTAGCCTGTCAAAAAGATAATTATTACTGTTACAACTACAAAGCTACATCGGGTTTTTGTGTTTGTGTGTGTCACGTGTGTGTTCGGTTTCACAGTGTAGTATCGCTTGCATGTATATATTCATGTCTGTACACCAGGGCCATCTATACACGAGAAGGTTATGGTAAAGTTTCATCAAAACCATATTATGTAGTTTCAGAGAAGTAGTTGTAAGTATTTTTGTGGATGGACGGACAACTCAGCATCCCAAAAGCTCCCCAGAACTACGTTCCAGATGAACTAACAAGCATTATAAACACTCTAACCAGTCATTCAAACTCCTGGGTCTCACTAGCAGCCATGATATTTCTTGAGAAAACCACATTTCAAAGTTGGCCTCCAAAGCCAGCCGCTGACTGGGCATCCTCCACCGTACCACTGAACAGTCCTTCCTTGGCACACCTGAACTCCTATCCATGTGCAAGACTTTTGTCTGCAGCTTGATGGAGTACTGCTCTCTCTTCCGGGCTGGTTCTCTCTTCTGGGCTTCATTAAAGCAATTAACTGGCCTCATGTCTTTCTCAGCTGGATGCTGTGGAAACCAAGGTCTTCAAGGTTATTGGACTCTCCCACAATGAATCTGAGTCCAAGGGCCAATCACTTCACCATTGCTGACAGGTCTGTGGTCTCTCTGTCTTCCACTGCCTCCTTTGTGATCTTGTACCCACTGCTCTTTCCGTGCTTTGCCTCCTCCCCACCCCCAGGTTTCTGCAGGGCTCGCACAGTCCACCATCAATCCCCTTCTGGTGAAACTACCAAAATCCAGGATCACTCCTCACCTCCATTCAATTTTTCCTCTTTTTCTCCACCTGGGGAAATCACTTCCGTATTTCATTCTTCCCTCCAGGTTGTCAAGACAGCTGTTCACCACCATCTCAGATCGTCTCCAATCCAAAACCATAATCTTTTTCTACCCTCGATAACCCCACCCAAATCACTCCTCCTCCTCCTTCCAATTTTCCAGTTTTACCTTTGAGTTTCCTTCTGTCTCCATCTTGTCCACCTCATGCATCCCCCATGTCCATCATGTCCAACCAATGCAGGTGTGTATTACGTCCTGTTTTTGTCTGTTATGTCCTGATCCGTTCAGTGTGCTTGCTCTTCCACGAGCCTCTACTATGTATAAATAAAAAAAATCTCCAAAAGTCATTAAAAAAGATAATATCTAATATATAAAGCTCTTTCCAGCCACTGACCGACTGACTGACTGGTATTAATGTTTGGTACCTTCTGGGTGACATAGAAAGCTGAAATTTAGCGTGCCATCAGACATCAAAGCCCCGAGAAAAATCACAGAACTATCGGAAAGCATCTATAAATGAAAAAAAAAATAATGAATGAAAATTAATTTACGAAAAATTAAATGCAGGTGAGCGACCCGATATAATGGGGAAGCATGGTGATTTTGCGTGCCGACGGACATCGAAGTCGATACACTGTCAAAAAGCAAATCAGAGAACCATTGGAAAGCATTCGTGGCAAAATTCGCCTGTGGCAAATTCAATTGATTGGACAAGATTTAGAAAGAAACATACCTTTCTATATAATGTCCCACTGTTGACAGTGCTTGTTAGAGCAGAAACTCCACCATGAAGTCCAAGGAACTGTCTGTAGAACTCAAAGAGATAATTGTGAGGTGGCATAAATCTTGGGAAAAGAACAAAACAATTTCTAGAGTGTTGAAAGTTCCCAAGAGCACAGTTTGCTCCATCATTAGGAAATTGAAAGAATATGGAACTACCCAGACTCTTCCTAGAGCTGGTTGTCCGACCAAACTGCACAATTAGGCATGAAGGATCTTGGTCAGGAAGGTGACCAAGAACCCAATGACCACTCTGACAGAACTACAGAGTTCCTTAGTTGAGATTGGAGAACCTGCCAGAAGGACAACAGTTTCTGCAGGACTTCACAAATCGAGGTTTTATGGGAAAGTGGCCAGACGGAAGCCACTCCTGAGAAAAAAGTCACATGACAGCATGCCTGAAGTTTGCAAAAAGGCACGTGAAAGAATCTGAGAACACGAGGCAAAATATTCTGTGGTCTGATGAGACGAAAATTGAACACTTTGGCTTGAATGCAAAATGCTACGTCTGGCAGAAACCGAGCAAAGCTCATCACCCATCTAACACCGTCCCTACCATGAAGGATGGTGGTGGCAGAATCATGTGATGGGGATGCTTTTCAGTGGCAGGGACTGGAAGACTTGTAAGGATAGAGGGAACAATGATTGGAGCCAAATACAGGGAAATCCTTGAGGAGAACCTGCTTCAGAGTACAAAATACCTTCGGCTGCAGCGAATATTTACGTTCCAACAGGACAATGACCCCAAGCATACAGCCAAAGCAACACTGGAATGGCTTCAGAACAAGAATGTGAAAGTCCTTGAGTGGCCGAACCAAAGGCCAGACTGGAATCTCGATTAGTATCGGTGGAAAGACTTGAAGATTGCTGTTGACCGATGCTCCCCATCCAACTTGACAGAGCTTGAGAAAATCTGCAAGGAAGAATGGGCGAAAATCCCCAAATCCAGATATGCAAAGCTGATACAGACATGCGCAAGAAGACTCGAAGCTGTAATCGCTGCCAAAGATGCTTCTCCAAAGTATTGACTCAGGGAGCTGAATCATTATTGATGCAAGACATTTCAGCTTTTCATTTTTCATTAATTTCTAAAAACCTGTTTTTTCTTTGTCATTATGGGGTATTTTGTGTGGATCGTGACAAAAAAATTAATTTTAATCCATTTTAAATTCAGGATGGAACACAACAAAATGTGACAAAAGTCAAGGGGTGTAAATGCTTTCTGAAGGCACCGTATGTGTGCTTCCATGATGGCATTTTCAACTGCAGCAATAAATGGGATTTACTCTGAATTCCTGAAGAATTTTGCATCTCTTGGAAGTGACAGGACATCCTGGCTTCCATCTTCATGAGATGACAGTCCATGCCACTGGCGTTACGGAAATGCCACTGCACAATATTAATTAATTTTTTTTAATCTGGGTTACCCTTGTCCTCAGGATAGGGTGTGTCTCTCAAAAAATATCTCACATTGGACAACTTTGCCTTTGAAACCCCAAAAGTAATTATTCACTGATGACTTATGACAGATTAATCGACATTGAAGAATGTACTTTGAAGTAGTGATGACGTGAGCTTTTCTTTTTCGAATATTTATCTGCCACGTAGTTTGTTTTTTGACCTTGAAGCGCATTTACAAGCACGAAAACCAGGGCTTATGTTGCGCGTCGTATATGGTAGTGCAGGTAACCTTTTCAGGTGATGCCCTTTCTGAGTGACATAATTTTCTCACCATCACTTTTCATTAGACGAGTCATATAATTACAAACCAAACGTTCATACAGCTTGAGGTTAATACAAATTTCACACAATAGATAGAATGGTATCAACATGATGCACGTTTGTACACATTCAGGTGATCAAAAACAAATGAATACTACAGCTTTGGAATGAATGAATCCATGGCAGAAAAGTAGGAATGGGAAATATTTTTTTTAATTGAGGCTTCGTGACAATCTCTACTCCTCTGTCCCTCCTTTTTGTGGAGCTACTTTCCTGAGGCGGTTCATTCCCAATCTTCTCTCCATATCTTTGAGCTGGTAATGCACCACCAACTGCCACCCCCATCTCTTCCCGATATCTTTTATACCCCCATTAAACCCACATAATCCAACCGTCCTGAACGTTTTCTCCTCTCATTTCTCCTCATTCAATTGCTTGTTGTGTCCACTGTAAAACTCTATTTCCTCTCTTTTCCATAATGAGGCTCAATTTTTGTGTTGAAAAAAGAGAAAATCTGTTCTGAACAATTATCTTAAGAGCAAATGCAATCAATTAAAAAAAAAAACATGAAATATGAACAACAATCTTGAAATCAAAACAATCCATTGAAGAAACTTGCGATCAAAGTGGAAACAACAAGCTCACAAAGTCCCGAAAAACAAAACACAACTGATTCAGGATATTGACTCCACTCAACTACCCATATTGCGGTGTCAATGTGTCTTTCTCTCCATGGTTCCCTTTTGACCCTCCAGCCCATAAACCTGTTACTCCTCTGTCGTTTCACTCATCCATGAGCTGAGACTTCTGGATTTTAAAATCCTGTTTCCCCTGTTTGGTGTTCACATCTGAGCACTTACAGATGATTGGTTGAATGGTTTATTTGAAATTACACTTCATAGCTATTCAGCTAAATTACGTGCAATTACAGAAAAAACAGAAATACAGAAAGCAAAAAACAAAACTGAACACAAGCAAAAAAGTAAAGGAGAGAAATAAACACAAAACAGTGAAGCTCCGAATGGCCCCATCTTGCTCCTTGCTCTTCTTGTTACCCCATCCACAATGTCCCTGGATCCACAGAGACAACCCATCCTCCGGGCAGGCAACCATGTCAACCCCAGGTCCCAGGGAGTGTTGTGCTTTATTGCGGTCGGCTGCCAAAAGATTGGCAGGCCGCAGGCCAAACCGTGAAGCAACGCTTCACACGGCCAATGGCGCATCACGCACGAGGGGCCAGCAGCTGTGAAGGGGAGTATCTACGGAGGGTATCCGTGCACCCCCCCCCCCCACCAGGACTCAACCAAACCAACTTTTTTAGCTTCCTTTTATGGTCCTATGTCACATTTGAGATGTTAACAAAAAAAAATTGCCGGCACTCTGGCGATATTCAAGATGGCGTCCAAAATGGCCACCAAAATGGGTAAAATCATAGAATACGGTATATAACATCTCAAAAATGTGGCAAATTGGAAAAATAATCATTGGGATTTGGTTCCTGATCATTAGTTACTAGTTTCTGATAATTGGGCTTTGTTGCCATTTTTAAAAATCCAAGATGGCGTCCAAAATGGCTGCCAAAATATGCAAAATCATAGAAAATTATATATAAAACCAAAAACTGTGACAATTGAAAATTATTCAGTGGAATAATGTGTTTCTCATCATTAGTAACAAATACCAAGTGATTGATTTTGTTACTATGCTTAAATTCCAAGATGGCATCCAAAATGGCCGCCACAATAGGCAAAATCATAGAAAATTGTATATAACAGCCTGAAACTAAGAATAATAGCAGTAAATTAATATTTGGATTCATTGTGATATATGTTCCTGATTATTAGAAACTAATAGGCTGATGTGGTGATTTATGTTTTGTTGCCATCCATAAAATCCAAGATGGAGCTCAAAATGGTTTTTTAAATGGTAAAATCATAGTAAATATCAAATGTCAGCTTCAAATAATCATCAATTTAATAATAATAATAGAGGGACAGAACCATGGAATATTCATCTTGTAATTTCTTATCAAGGATGTTTATTATTGTTATCGTACTTGGAATTGAAGATTCTGACTCCTGCAGGAGTCAAACCGGATGTATGAACTGTAGTTACAGGAGATAATTTGGAGATATTCCTCTGTGGATGCCATAACAAAATGGCATTGTATGAATCATCACAAGTGTTTCCTTGTATAATGAAAGTTTGCTGGTATAGTTTGATAAGCGGTGGACAATAGCTATATAAAATGTCCATTTTAGTAGCATTTTTTGCTGTTACCAGATGTTCCTAGCTGGAATTCCATGCCGAGTATTGGCAATTGTATGATCATCACAAGTGTTCCTTGTTATTGAAAGTTTGCGAGCATAGTTTGATAAGTGGTGGACAATCGCGATATAAAATGTACATTTTAGTACCTTTATTCTTTCATCAGATATTCCAAGGTGGAATAACGATGACTTAGTACTCAACTTACAAAATAGCAACTGAATTATAATAACCAGATATTATTGGACGCCATCTTTGATTTTGAAAAATGGCACCAAAATCCCATCATCGGAAGTTAGATACAAATGACCAGGAACCAAATCTCAATGATTATTTTTTCCAATTTGTCACATTTTTGAGATGTTATATTACCATATTCTATGATTTTACCCATTTTGGTGGCCATTTTGGACGCCATCTTGAATATCGCCAGAGTGCCGGGAATTTTTTTTTGTTAACATCTCAAATGTGTCATAGGACCATAAAAGGAAGCTAAAAAGGTTGGTTTGGTAGAGTCCTTTGGGGGGGGGGCACGGATACCCTCTGTAGATACTTGACTTGTGTCCTTCCCGTTAAAGCGCCCGATTTTCCTCAGAGAGCTCGAGGTGCAGCCGTTATGCAAGTGGGAATGCCGTTTCAGATCATGGAATGCCATTACATCTGAGTCGCCCTGCCAACCATGCAGATCATCGATCAATGGCAAATGAGAGTGAAGTGGCTGGGGCTTATAAAAGAGGCACAAGTGTAAGGTAATAAAAAGGTAGGCTTGCAGGAAGAGAGAAGAGAAGCATATATATAAATATATGTATATATATAATACATATAATATATAAATATATAATATTGTATAAGATTGGGGCAGTTGGGATTACACATTTTTAAAGAAGAAGAAGGCGCCTCCAACCAAAAGTAAAAAAAACAACTGGATCGACTCCACTAATTTGAGCCACAAAGCGAGAGAAGACCAGGTCTCAGGCAACGTTTTGCCGGTTTCGCAGCCGGCTTCATCAGGCACAATCGACCTATTGTGTCTGCAATAGTCATACAATATACACTACTATGGACGTCACGACAGTACAGTAACACTGCCACATTATTAAAAACACCTTACCACCACATAACTTCCATGAACACCTCACCTCCACATCATTCAAAACAACTCCCATTGTGCAATTCAAAACACCTCACACAAGTCGCGATAGAGACAGGCTCATTTAAAAAAGGATAATTATGTGAGTTGCCCTTTTTGTCATGATTTGCAGCAAGCAGAATTCAAACATTTATTTTGCAAATGCAATTGCAATATTCGTGATTAATTATTTTTTTAATAAGCAATTGAAATTGAAGATTTAATAAAAAAATAAATAATTAATTTTTTTCAAAAAACTTTCAAAAAGAAAAAAATTCAAAAAAATACCCTCAGGACATACACACTGGAGAGCTATGTAAGCCCAGAAGTTTGGTACAGTCTCACAAAACTTTGAGGGAGTAGTAGTTCAGTGGCAACACAACATGTGACAGACTGCACATACACAAAAAATATATACATATATGTATATATATATATATATATATATATGTATATGTGTGTATATATACATATATACATATACACATATATATGTATACATATATATATATATATATATATAATAATCATATATATACATATACTGTATATGCATATGTTGGGATTTGTATCTTTTTCTTATAAGCTTTGTTTCTTCCAAACTCAATTCACTCGCCTGCAGTTATTAACCTTGAGTGATTCAAGGGAGCATTGTGTAGCAGGATCTGGGAGGAAAACCTCTGATCTGCTTATCGGTTTGATATATATCGCCAGGACATAAGCCAGCTGGTAATCCAGCTGGTCCTGGGATGAAAGAAAGGAATTTGCTGGAGATAAAATTGCTATATACGGGGAGTGATTCAACCATTCGGGTAGAGCACTCTCCACGTTACCTCAATTGCAAAATTGGTGTTCCTGGTGTTCCTGCTCTCCGTGCGGCCGCATGTATTGATATATAAATAACATTTTTCTCTCAAGTACATCGACATCTTCATGCCTTGGTAAAGGGTGATCGACGCCGACAATTGGCCCAGCGAGCAGGGGCGAGACGAGGTTGAGGAGAGGTAGGGATGGACCCTTGGTGACCAAAGAAAAAGCCGTGGTGACCAATTTGAATAAGGTAAGCCTTTGTGCTGGGGAGTTAAAATTATATATTCTCTTTGTCACCTCAGCTTTTGTCAATCCCTGCTTCTGCCTCTTGTCCTCGCCCAAGAACCGGTAAAGATAAGTGTGGAGAAAATTGTTTATTGTATATCAAGGGGTAGCTATCTTAAGGTCCAGAAAGGGGAGTTTGAGGGCTGAGGGCATATGGCTGAGGCTGCCTAGTCGGACCCAAGAAAACTCCAGGAAGGGTCCAGCAATAGTGATGGGAAACAGATCAGGAAAACGAGAGAGAAGAAAGAACCTCCTCGGGATACACTGCTTACCAAATGTTTAAATTACATGGGATGGTAGCAGTGGAACAGAATGATTGCTGGGTAAAATGGACAGTGGATGGCTCACCATGGCCAGAGGGCGGGTCATTTGACCTCCCAGTAGTGCAGAATCTGCGGGAAGAGTTGCTAAGACGCCATAGACTATCCAGTAAGAAAACGCCAGTGAATTGGCTGGGATTTGGGTTATGGCAAGAGGAAGCAATTCAAAGATCAAGCACAGTCAAGCAAGCAACCTTGGCGGGTAAGGTGCTGAAGCTTCAGGGTCAATTAGAAGGTGCAGAGCGGCAAGCTAAGGATGCGGTCGCATCAGTGCAAGCCACCTAGCCAGATAACAGGACATGGCTCATCATCTGTCCCGGTGTCTGCAGCACCGGGGCAGGCGTACTCTAACACCGATACAGTACCATCAACACCCCAACCACTGGCATATCAACTGCTGGGACTACCTCAGTCAGTTGCACAGCATCAGCTGTTTATGATGTATGTCGTGGGGAAAGGATACCTTACTGTGGAGTGAGGAATGTGTGTGCTTTGCCTGAAGGATAAAGGGTGGGAAACTTGTCTTCAAGCCCACAAACTTGTTCCGACCTCCTTGAGAGAAATTTGATTGTCGACAAAATTGTTTTGATGTGGGAAAATTAAAACATCTTTGTTGGGAAAATGAAAATATTATATATTAATTATATTAATAATATTAATATTTAAATAAGATTTTTTATATATTTTAAAAATTTATTATATTTAAATTTTTATTATTAATTTTTATTTTATTAATTTAAAATATTAATAAATTATTAAAAATTAAATTAAATTAAATTTTAATTTATAATAAAAAATAATAATTTATTTTATATTTAAAATATATAATAATAATAATAATAAAATTATTTTTTTTTTTTTTATTTTTAATTATATATTAATTTATATTAATATTAATTTTTTTTTTTTTAATTTTTAAAATTATTTATTTTTATAATTAATTTTATTTATATTTTTAATTTAATTAAGTTTTTATATTATTTTTATTATTTTTTTTATTTTTTATTTTTAAAGTTTTATTTTATTATTATTTATTTTTTAATTTTAAAAATTTTTTTTTTTTTTTTTTTTTTTTTTTTATTTTTTATTAATTTAATTTTTATAATTAATATTTTTTTTTTATTTATTATTAAATAGTTTTAAATTTTTAATTTTTTTTTTCTTTTTTTTTTTATTTTATTTTAATTTTTTTTATTTATTATTTTTTTTATATTTTTATTATTTATATTAATTTATTTTTTATTAATTATATTTTTTTTTTTTTAAAATATTTTTATTTTTTAATTAATTAATTATTTTAAAAATTTTTTTAATATTTATTTTAATTTTTTATTAATAAATAAATATTTTTTTATATATTAATATAATTAAATTATATAATTAATGTTTTTTTTAAAATATTAAAATTAATTTTATTTATTTATTTTTTATATTATTTTTATTTTATTTTTTTTATTTAATTTATTTAATTTTTATTAAATTAATTTATTATTTTTTTATTAATTTTTATTTTTTTAATTTTAATTTTATTTTTTTTTAATTTTTATTATTTTTTTTATTAATAAATTTTTTAATAATTATTTTTTTTTTTTTTTAATTTAATTTTATTTTTATTATTATTTATTTTTTAATTATTTTTTTTAAATTTTTTATTTATTTTATTATATTATTTAATTTATATTTGATTTAAATTTAATAAATTTAATATAATTTTTATTTTTTTATTTATTTTATTTTTAATTTTTTTTTATTTTTTTTTTTTAAAATTTTAAAAATTTTTTTTAATATATTATTTTTTTTTTTTTTTTTTTATATTTAAATAATTTTATTTAAATTTTATATTATAAAATTTTTATTTTTTTTAAATTAATTTACATTAATTTTAATTTTTTATATTTTATTATTACTTTTTTTTTTTTATTTTTTTTTTTAATTTTTTTTTTTTTAATTTATATTTTTAAATTAATTTTATTTTAAATTTATTATTTTTTTTTTATTTTATTTTATAAAATTTTTATTTTATATTTTTTTTTATAAATTATATTTGTAATTTTTTTATTATTATATTTTTTTTTACTATTTAATTTATTTTTTATTATTTAATTTTTATTTATTTTCATTTAATTATTTTTTATTTTTTTTTTTATTATTTTATTTTTTTTATTTATTAATTTTTTATTTTTATTTATTTTTTTAGTATTATTTTTTTTTTTAATTTATTTTTTATTTATTTTTTTTTTATTTTTTATTATATTTTTATATGTTATTTTTTTTAAATTTATTTTTTTTTTTTTTTATTAAATATTTTTTATTATAAAATGTTATTTTTTATTTAATTATTATTTATTTTAATTTTATATTATTTAATTTATATATTATTTTTATTTTATTTTAATTTTTTTTATAGATTTTTTAATTTCTTAAATTTTTTTATTTTTAATATTTATTTTTTAATATTTTATTTATATATTTTATTTTTAGTTTAGATAACGGAAAAAAGTTAGGGCGGGAGGCCAAGAAACACACCCTGCTGTGAATTTGCCTGCTTGTCCGGGCCGTGTGCGAGAATTTTTGCCCTGATAATTGGGGAAAAAGAAGCTGGAAGGGCGCTCATCTTTAAATAGTGGGACAACTGGCTTTGGAAGAGAAAATATTTTTTTTGAACTATGGAATGTTGAATGAAAAATGGTTAACTGTGAATGAGCTTAGAATGATTTAACACTTGCACGATGGTAAAAAAGCCATTGTATGTGATGGAGGGTTTGCCAACCGTGAGGGGCATTTTTGTGGAGGGTGTTTTAAAATTACACTTAGATGTGGAATGGTCTTTGCTTTGGGTCGCCACTGCTGGTTGGGCGAACGCAGGCGGGTGATGATTTGTG
>CM068967.1:6681315-6694426 GCA_035128595.1 Eptatretus atami | reverse complement strand
TTGTCGGGCCGTGTGCGAGATTTGCCTGATAATGGGGAAAAGAAGCTGGAGGGCAGCTCATCTTTGAAATAGTGGACAAACTGGCTTTGGAAGAGAAATATTTTTTTTGAACTATGGAATGTTTGAATGAGAAATGGGTTAATGTGAATGAGCTTAGAATGATTTAAACCACTCACGATGGTAAAAAAACCGGACCTAGCTCCCGCTCGTTCCGATGAGGTTCACGAACTGCCAATTGCACTTCAGTGGCGAATCGGCCGCTATGGTTAAAAGCGTCGTTCGCACGCGCGGGTCGCGCGAATCACAAAACAATATCTTTGGAGAAGATCTTTGCGACTATACAACTTCGAGTCTTCTTGCGTTATGTCTGTATCAGCTTTTGCACACTGATTTGAATTTTCGCCCATTCTTCCTTGCAGATTTGCTCAAAGCTCTGTCAATTGGATGCGGGAGCATCGCGGAACCAATCTTCAAGGTCTTTCCACCAATACTAACGAGATCCCAGTATGGGCTTTTATGGCACTCAAGACTTTCACATTCTTTGTCTGAGCCATTTCAGTGTGCTTTGGCTGTATGCCTGGGGCATTTCCTGTTGGAACTTTCCCAGAAAGCCTCGATTGCTGAAGTCCTGCAGAAACGTTTGTCCTTCTGGCAGTTCTCCCATCTCATGCTCAGGAACTCTGTATTCTTCAGATGTCATTGGGTCTTGTCACCTTCCTGACCAATGTTCCTCATGCTTGATTTGCAGTTGGTTCGGTACGCCAGCTCTTAGGAAGAGTCTGGGTAGTTCCATATTCTTTCAATTTCCTACATGATGAGCTCACGTGCCTCTGGAACTTTCAACACTCTAGCAAAATTGTTTGACTTTTCCCCAGATCTATAGCCTCCTCACACTTCTCTCGTTGATTCACAGACAGTTCCTTGGACTTCATGGTGAGTTTTCTACCTGACAAGCACTGTCCAACAGTGGACATATATAGAAAGGTATTTTCTTTCAAATCTTGTCCAATCAATTGAAATTTTCCCACAAGGAAACCCCAATCAAGATGTAAAGACATTCTCAAGGGATGATCCAAAGGGAAATTGATGCTCTGAGTCAATTTGTGTTCGAGCAAAGGGTTGAATATATATTTTAATTAAGACATTCAGATTTCATTTTTTATTAAATCTGTTAAAAATTCGAAAAATATTGTTTATCACTTGTCATTTGGTATTTTTTTTTGATTGGTACATCTTATTAATTATTTCCGGTTTGGTTTCGGTCCCGCTATCTTCGACTTTGTTTCTGCGCGTCGAGTAACGTATATTCGGCTTAACATTATCTCAAAGACCATATGAGGGCATGTATAAAAAAAAAGAAATAAAATGGTTCTGAAACAGTGAAATCGTATTCCACATACTGCCATTAAAGTAAAATTACACTAACTCGCATCATTCCTTCTCAAACATCGCCCACCCCAGACATGTCGCGCAGAGCGCGTTATTGCTACGTTTTTTAAACATCAATTTAAATTCATGCGCAGCACAACAAAATTGAAAACGTCGCGGGTGTGAATACTTTCTGAAGCTACTGTAAAGTCACTGGGTTCTAGCAAGCTTGTGGATTAAAGCTGCCAAATTTTAACACACAACATTTGAGTAGACTGACATATTTTCAGAAGGGGTGCCCCAAAAATCAGACAATAGGGTGCCCAAAAGGGGCACATGGTCTCCAATCCACTCATAAAGCCAAAACATAAATCCAGTACATAATTTAAACTTATCATAAATATAATTAATAAAAACACTGAATTCCAAATAAAAACTGCTTATAAACATAAATCCACTTACCATTAAATATATTGTACTAATATTTAATATATACTGTATATAATATATATATATATATATTAATATAATAATTATAGACATATATTATATATTGCCACCAGTTCTCCGTTTGGCTATTTGTAACACTCTAATGGTAATAAATCTCTATGACACAGTCATACCAGAGCAAGCTGCCACTCATTGCCACCTCAGAAGGATGACAGCAGATCAACCCCAGCTGGTATTAATCATACCAGTCAAGGGGATTGAAACTCAGGCATCCCAAGCATCCCAATCCTAACCACCCCCTAATCCATTTTAAGCCAACACCAGGCATTGTTAAGTATGGTTCATGACCTTTTGGTCTATGTTACCTTGTGCGCTATGTAACCACCAAAATAATTATCGTTTGAATTCTATGACCTGATATGTAAATCCTTTTCAACTTTCAACTCAATCGGATTGGAAAATGAGGATATAGAAAATTTGTCCCAAATGGCCTGTTGACTATTTTACCTTTTGGCCGATGTTTACCTCCAAATTAATTCGGCTGTTTGAATTCAGCAGCCACATTGGAAATGCTCTTCAAATTTCAAGTCAATCGTATGAAAATTGATTTGCGAAAGTTTTGCCCAAATTGGCCATTCTAGCCTATGTCGACCTCAAAAATGAATAGTGCTGGTTCACCGAACCTCATCTTGCCATAATGTCGGTCAACATTCCAAGTCAATCGGATTGAAAATGAGGATTTTTAGAAAATTTGCCCAATTTGGCCCAAATTTGCCTTTTGACCTCTGATGATCTCAAAATAAATAGTGTTGAAATTCAGCGACGGGATACGCAAATGGTCTTCAAATTTCAAGTCAATCAGAGTGAAAAATTGACATTTTTAGATAACAATTAAAAAAAATTTGCCTATTGATTACCCTTAGGGCCCATCTGACCTTTTGACCGTGAATAACCTCAAAAGTAATTAATGTTGAATTTCACTACCTGATGCAAATCTTGTTCAAATTTCCCAACGCAACGGATGAAATTGGCATTTTATATAATTCACTCAAATGTTGCACCACAGAAATTATCGACCGTGCCGATCCGTGCCGTGTCGTGCCGTGCCGTGCCAGAAAACAAAGATAGAACGAGGTGATCAAACACACTTGTCCAATTGTTTTTTTTTGCGAAGTAACAAACAGTTATCGCATTCAGTAAATGCTGAGCCGTGCCGTAGCCGTGCCGAGCCGACGGCCGTGCCGTGCCGTTGCCGTGCCGAAACAACCAACATGAAGTGATTCAACAACTTGTCCAAAAAATATTTTTTCTTTGCCAAAGTAACAAAACAACGTGACCCAAATGCAGTTACCTCTCCTCTGGTGAGGTAAATTAGGGCTAATAATGACCAGTTAATTGCTTTCCCATTTCAAAGGGAGGCTCTCTTGTTCTTTTATTTTGTATGTATTAGAACATTTCGGTAAAAGGGTCATATTTGCCGATTGATCTTTTCGGTCAAGATCTGGGGTTTAACTCCAGAAACAGAAAAAACGCTCAGAGCGCTTCGATTTGGCACCCCTTTCGTGAATTTAATCCATACCCCAAGGAACAGGTTGACAAACTGATGCTTTAATCTTACCAGGTCACGAAAGTCTGGAAATTTACGTAACTCCCCGGACTATTCGGTGGAAGTAAACAAGTAGAAATAACGCTTTCAGAATTTGAAGATTCATCACTCTTGTATTCAAAACAAGCGAATTACTCACAATGAGTTATCAAGGACACAAAATATATGTTGCTAGTGTTTGCAAAACATGAAGTCGAGGCTCATAGCAGAGTAATACAGGGTCAGCAAAGAAGAAGTTGCAAGTACTGAGGCGTACTATAAAACTTTTCTTACACTGTATGCGCGCTGGATTATGGTATTGAGGCCCCGGGCACACAGTGTGGTGTGCCCTTTTTGGCACCAACGATGAAGTAACAGTGTGTTCAACCTTTTCACTGATTTGCCCCTAAATCCTTATATTATTCTGTAGCACTCCGATTAATTCCATTTGTGAAGTCCTAAGAACATTAAGCCTTCCATCGAGTTAACTTCTTGGATAAAAATCCATTAATTTCGGAGTATTTCTGACCTTTATTTCACCATATGGATTCCAAATCATACCTGACATTGGCAACGTGGTGCAATTAGCCTTGTCAAAAAGATTATATTATTACGTTACAACTTACAAAGCTACCATTCGGGCTTTTTGGTTTGTGTTCACGTGGTGTTCGTTCACAGGTGTATCGCTGCAGATATATTCAGTTTACACCAGGCCATCTATACACGAGAATATGGTAAAGTTTTCATTTCAAAACCATGATATGTAGTTTCAGAAAGTATGTTTAAAGTATTTTGTTGGATGGACGGACAACTCAGCAGGTTCCAAAAAGCTCCCAAACTACGTTCCAGTATAAACTAACAAGTATTATAAACAAACTCTAATCCAGTCATTCAAACTCCTGTGGTCTCACTAGCAGCCCATGATATTTCTGAGAGAAACCACATTTTCAAAAGTTGGCCCTCCAAGCCAGCGCTGACTGGGCATCCATCCACCGTACCACTGAACAGTTCCTTCCTTGCACCACCTGAACTCCTATCCATGCTGCAAACTTTTTGTCTGCAGCTTGAGAGTACTGCTCTCTCTTCCGGCTGTTCTCCTTCTGGGCTTCATTAAGCACATTAAACTGGCGCTCATTCTTTCTCAGCTGGATGCTGTGAAACCAAGTCTTCAAGGTTATTGACTCTCCACAATGAATCTGAGTCCCCACAGCGCCAATCACTTCACCTGCTGTACAATCCTGTGGTCTCTCGCTCCACTGCCTCCTTTGTGATCTTGTACCCCACTGCTCTTTCCGTGCTTTGCCTCCTCCCCACCCCCAGGTTGCGCAGGCTCGGCAACATCCACCATCAATCCCCCTTCTGGTGAAACTACCAAAATCCAGATCACTCCTCACCTCCATTCAATTTTTCCTCTTTTTTCTCACACTGAGGAAATCACTTCCGTATTTCTGCTTTCCCCCAGTTTGTCAAGACAGCTGTTCACCACTCATCTCAGATCGTCTCCAATCCAAAACCATAATCTTTATCTATCCCTCGATAACCCCACCAAATCCACTCCTCCTCCTCCATTCCAATTTCCAGTTTTACCTTGAGTTTCTTCTGTCTCCAATCTGTCCACCTCAGCATCCCCCATGTCCATCATGTCCAACCAATGCAGTGTGTATTACGTCCTGTTTTTGTTGTTATGTCCTGATCCGTCAGGTGCTGCTCTTCCACGAGCCTCTACTATGATAAATAAAAAAAATCTCCAAAGTCATTTAAAAAAGATAATATCTATATATAAAAGCTCTTTCCAGCCCACTGAACCGACTGACTGACTGATAATGTTTGCTACCTTCTGGTGACATAGAAAGCTGAAATTTAGGTGCCATCAGACATCAAAGCCCCGAGAAAAAATTCACAAACCTATCGGAAAGCATCTATAAATGAAAAAAAAAAAATATGAATGAAAATTATTTACGAAAAAATTAATAATGCAGGGATCGACCCGATATTAATGGGAACATGGTATTTTGCGCTGC
Organism: Eptatretus atami; assembly: GCA_035128595.1. NCBI lineage: Eukaryota > Metazoa > Chordata > Myxini > Myxiniformes > Myxinidae > Eptatretus > Eptatretus atami. The sequence continues at coordinate 6,689,002 of CM068967.1, read as the reverse complement.
CGGACGGACATCGAAGTCGATACACTGTCAAAAAAGCAAACAGAGAACCATTGGAAAGCATCTGGCCAAAAATTCGCCTGGCAAATTCAATTTGAATTGGACAAGATTGAAAGAAACATACCTTTCTATTATAATGTCCACTGTTACAGTGCTTGTTTAAGCAGAAACTCCACCATGAAGTCCAAGGAAACTGTCGTAGAACTCAAAGAGATAATGTGAGTGGCAAAATCTGGAAAGACAAAAACAATCAGAGTGTTGAAAGTTCCCAAGAGCACCAGTTATGCCTCCATCATTAGGAAAATTGATAAAGAAATTATGGAACTACCCAGATCTTCCTAAGCTGGTTGTCCACCAAACTGGCACAATTAGGCATGAAGGATCTTGTCAGAAGGTGAACCAGAACCCAATGACCACGCTGAGCGAGAGACTGACAGATTCCTATTGAGATTGCGAGAACCTCAGAAGGACAACAGTTCTGCAGGAACTTCACAAATCAGTTTATGGAAAGTGGCCAGACGAAGCCACTCCTGAAGAAAAAGTTCACGTGACAGCATCCGAAGGTGCAATAAAGGCAACGTGAAAAACTGAGAACACGAGGCAAATATTCTTGGTCTGATGAACGAAAATTGAACTACTTTTGGCTTGAATGCAAAATGCCTACGTCTGCAAAACGAGCAAAGCCTCATCATCCCATCTAACACCGTCCCTACCATGAAGGATGGTGTGCAGAATATTGATGGGATGCTTTTTCAGTGCAGGGAAACTGGAAGATCTTGTAATGATAGAGGGAACAATGATTGCGAGCCAAATACAGGGAAATCCTTGAGAGAACCTGCTTCAGAGTACAAAATTACCTTCGCGCTGCAGCGAATATTACGCTCCAAACAACAATGACCCCAAGCATACACCAAAGCAACACTGAAATGCCTTCAGAACAAGAATGTAAAGTCCTGCAGTGGCCGAACCAAAGCCAGACTGAATCTCGTATTAGTATCGTGAAAACTTGAAGATTCTGTTGACGATGCTCCCCATCCCAACTTGACAGAGCTGAAAAAATCTGGCAAGGAAGAAATGGGCGAAAATCCCAAATCCAGATATGACAAAGCTATACAGACATGCGCAAAAGAAGACTCGAAGCTGTAATCGCTGCCAAAGATGCTTCTCCAAAATATTGATCAGGAGCTGAACATTATGATGTCAAGACATTGCAGCTTTTCATTTCATTAATTTCTAAAAACCCTGTTTTTTTCTTTGTCATTATGGGGGTATTTGGCTGATCTGACAAAAAAATTTAAATTTAATCCATTTTAAATCTGGATGGAACACAACAAAATGTGACAAAAAAGTCAAGGGGTTGTAAATGCTTTCTGAAGGCCACCGTTATTGTCTTCCATGATGGCATTTACAACTCAGCAATAAATGGATTTACTCTGAATTCTCTGAAAGAATTTTGCAATCTCTGAACACTGACCTCCTGGCTTTCCATCTTCATGAGATACAGTCCATGCCACTGGCGTACGGAAAGCCACCTGCACAATATTTAATTAATTTTTTTTAATTCTGGTTTACCCTGCCTCAGACTATGGGTGTCTCTCAAAAAATATCTCACATGGACAACTTGCCTTTGAGAACCCCAAAAGTAATATTCTACTTGATGACTATGACGAGATAATCGACATGAAGGAGAATTTTGATAGTGATGATGTGAGCTTTCTTTTTCGAATAGTTATCTGCCAACGTAGTTGTTTTTGACCTTGAAGCCATTTACAAAGTACGAAAAACCAGGGCTTATGTTGCGCGTCGTATATGTAGTGCAGGGAACCTTTCAGGTGATGCCCTTCTGAGTACATAATTTTCTCACCATTCACTTTTCATTAGAGATTCATTATAATTACAAAACCAAACTCATTACAGCTTGAGGTTAATAACAAATTCACACATAATAGAATGGTATCAACATATGCACGTTGTACACACTGCAGGTGATCAAAAACAAATAATACTTACAGCTTTTGGAATGAATGAATCCATGCAGAAAAAGTAGGAATGAAATATTTTTTTAATGAGCTTCGTGACAATCCTACTCCTCTGCCCTCCTTTTTTGTAGCTACTTTCCTGAGGCGTTCATCCCAATTCTCTCTCCATATACTTTGCAGCTGGTAATGCACCACCAACTGCCACCCCATCTCTTCCCGATATCTTTTATACCCCCAGTAAACCCACATAATCAACCCCTGAACGTTTTTCTTCCTCTCATCTCCTCATTCATTGCCTGTTGTGTGACTGTATAAACTCTATTTCCTCTCTTTCCATAATAGCTCAATTGTGTTGAAAAAATGAAGAAAATCTGTTTCTGAATACAATTATCTAAGAGCAAATTCAATTCAATTAAAAAAAAAAAAACTATTGAAATATGAACAATCAATCTTGAAATCAAAAACAACCATTGAAAAACTTCGATCAAAGTGGAAAAACAACAGCTCACAAAAGTCCCGCAAAAACAAACACATACTGATTCAGATATTGACTCCACCAACTACCATATTGCGTTGTCAATGTGTTCTTCTCTTCCCATGGTTCCCTTTTGACCCTCCAGCCCTATTAAACCTGTTACTCCGCCTGTCGTGGTCACTCCATCCATGAGCGGAGACTTCTGGATTTTAAAAATCCTGTTTCCCCTGTTGGTGGTTCAATTGAGCAACTTACAGATATTTGGTTGGAATGTTATTTAGAAATTACACTCATAGCTATTCAGCAAAAAAAATGATGTAAAAAAATTACGTGCCAATTACAAAAAACAGAAATAACAGAAAGCAAAAACAAAACTGAAACACAAAGCAAAAAAAGTAAAGGAGAGAAAAACACAAAAACAGTGAAGTCCGAACTGGCCCCATCCTTGCGCCTTGTCTCTTTTACCCCATCCACAATGCCCTATCCACAGAGACAACCCATCCTCCGGCACAACCATGTTCAACCCAGGCCCAGGAGTGTTGCTATGCGGGGCTCGCCAAAAGATTGGCAGGCCGCAGGCCAAACCGCTGAGAGCAAACGCTTCACACGGCCAATGGGCGCATCACGCACGAGGGCCAGCAGCTGTGAAGGGAGTATCTACGGAGGGTATCCGTGCACCCCCCCCCCCACCAGGACTCAAACCAAACCAACTCTTTTTACTATCCTTTTTATGGTTGCTATGTCACAGTTTGAGATGTTAACAAAAAAAAATTGCCTGCAACTCTGGCGATATTCCAAGAGCGTCCCAAAATGCGCCACCAAAAGGTAATCAAGAATACGGTATATAACATCTCAAAAAAAAGTGGCAAATTGGAAAAAATAATCAATGGATTGGTCCTGATCATAGTTATCTAGTTTCTGATAATTGGTCTTTGTTCCATTTTAAAAATCCAAGATTCGCTCAGAAATGACTGCCAAAAATATGCATAAAGTCATAGAAAATAAATAACAACAAAAACTTGACTATGAAAATTATTCAGTTGAAAATGTGTTTCTCATCTATAGAACAAAACCAATTGATTGAATTTTTGTTACGTATCTTAAATTCCAGATTGGCATCCAAAATCGCCCCACAATAGTGCAAAATCACTAGAAAATTGTATATTATAACACCTGAAACTAAGAATAATTAATGCCAGTAAATTAAATTTGGATTCATTGTAATATATGTTCCTGAATTAGAAACTTTATAGGTGATGTGTATTATTTTGTGCCATCCATAAAATCCAAGATGGAGCTCAAAATGGTTTTTAAATGGTATAAAATCATAGTAATATCAAATTGTCCAGCTTCCAAATAATCATCAATTTAATAATAATAATAGAAGGACAGAACCATGAGGATATTCATCCTTGTAATTTCTTATCAAGGATGTTTAATTATTGTTATTCGCTACTGGAATTGAAGATTCTGACTCCTGCATGGAGTCAAATCCGGATTTAATAACTAGTTACATGAGATAATTTGGAGATATTCCTGGGAATGCCATAACAAAATGGCATTTGTATGAATCTCATCACAAAGTGTTTCCTGATAATGAAAATTTGCTGGTATAGTTTGATAAGCGGTGAAATAGCTATATAAAAATGTCCCATTTTTAGTAGCATTTTTGCTTTACCAAAGTTTATTCCTTAGCTGGAAATTCCATGCAAATATTGGCAATTTTATGAATCATTCACAAGGTTCCTTTATAATGAAAGTTTGCGAGCATTAGTTTATAAGTGCTGACGAATCGCGATACTAAAATGACCATTTTATACCTTTATTCTTTCATCAGATATTCCAAGTGGAATACACGAGACTGTTAGTACTCAACTACAAAATAGCAACTGAATTATTAATAAACCAGATATTATTGGACGCCATCTTGATTTGGGAAAATGCAACAAAGAATCCATCATCGGAAGTTACGATACCAAAGACAGGATATCTATACTCATATGATTTTATTTTCCAAGTTTGTCACATTATATTTAACATATTACCATATCTTGATATCATTTGTTCCATTTTGTGACGCCATCTTTAATATCGCCAGAAACTTTCTGACAGTGCCGGGAATATTTTTTTATAAAACATCTGAAAGTTGTCATAGACCATAAAAGTAAGCTAAAAGTTGTGGGTAGATTCCTTTGGGGGGGGTGGCACGATACCCTCTGTTAACGATACTTGACTTGTGTCCTTCCCGTAAGTCGCCCGATTTTCCTCAGAGAGCTCGAGGTGCAGCCGTTATGCAATGGGGAAATGCCGTTTCAGATCAGGAAATGCAACATCTGAGATCGCACACCGCCAACCATTGCAGACTCATTTCATCAATTGGCAAATTGAGAGTGAATGGCTGGGCTTAATAAAAAGCCACAAGTGTAATGTAATAAAAAGGTAGGCTGCAGGAAGAGAGAAGAGAAGCATATATATAAATTATATGTATTATATTAACATATAAAATTAAATATTATATAAATGTAATAAGATTGGGGCAGTTGGGATTACACATTTAAAAGAAGAAAAGGGCCTCCAACAAAAGTAATAAAAAGGATCACAACTTGGATAACCTCACTAATTTGAAGACACATATATCGAGTAATTAGCAAGACGCAGTTCTCAGGCATCGTTTTGCCGTTTCGCAGCCGCGTTCATCAGCACAATTCGACCTGATTGGCGCAATATTCTACAATTATACACTATCATGACGTCACATCAGTACATAAACACTGCCACATTATTAAAAAACCCCCCCACCGCCTTACCACCACATAACTCCATGACACCTTCACTCCACATCATTCAAAACAACTCCCATTGTGCAATTCCATAACACCTCACCACAAGTCCGATAGACAGCTCAATTTAAAAAACAGTCTAATTATTAGTTGCCCTTTTGTGTCATGATGCAGCAAGCAGAATTCAAACATTTATTTTGCAAATGCAACTTGAAATATTCTAGTTAACTCTCTTATCATCTATACTTGCAAGATTTATAAGAGGAGAGGAGAGAGAGAAGTGGAGAAGTGGAGAGGTGTTTCGAGAGAGAGAGGGCGCAGAGGAAAGAAAAAAAATTCAGGAGAAGGGAGATACGGCGCTTACAGGACATACATCTACTGAAGCTACTTGATAGCCCAGATAGTTTGGTACAGTCTCACAAAACCTTAGGCATGGATATATTCAGTGCAACACAAACATTGCTAGACTGCACATACACAAAAAACATATACATAACGTATGCTCGTGCGCTCGCATGCGATCATCCTATCTTAATATAATAATAATGTATATGGTGTATATATACATATATTACTATACACAATATATGTTACATATAATATATATATATAATCATATATATACTTATACTGTATATGCATATTTGTTATTTGTATCTTTTTTCTTATAAGCTTTCTTCCCAACTCGAATTCACTCGCCTGCAGTTATACCTTGAGTGATATCAAGAATGCTTAGCAGAATCGAGAAAAACCTCTGATCTGCTTACGCGTTTTATATATATCGCCAGACATAAGCCCCACTTGTAATCAGCTGCCCTGGGATGAAAGATAGAATTTCGCGAGGCAAAAATTGTTCTATATACGAGATGATCAAACCATTCGGGTAGTAGGAGCATTCTCCACGTTATCTCTCATTGCAAAATTGGTTTGCCTGGTTTCCTGCCTCTCCGCTCGGCCCGCATGATGATATATAAAAACATTTCTCTCAATACATCGACCCAATCTTCATGCCTCGAAAGTTGATCGACGCTCCGACAATTGGCCCACGACAGGGCGAGACGATGGTTGGGAGAGGTAGGGAGTGACCCTCTGTACCAAAAGAAAAAGCCGTGTGTGACCCAATTTTGAATAAGAAGCCTTTGTGCTGGGGATTTATAATTAATCATTTCTCTTTTCACCTCAGCTTTTGTCAATCCCTGCTTCGCCTCTTGTCTCGCCCAAGAACGTAGAATATAGTGTGAGAAAATTTTGTATGGTATATTCAAGGGTAACTATCTTAGGTCAGAAAAGGAGTTTGATGGGGTCTGAGTGGCATATGTGCTGAGACTGCCTTAGCGGACCCAAGAAAAACTCCAGAAGTCCAGCAATATGTGATGGAAATCAGATCAGGAAACACGACGAGTGAGAAAAAAGAACCTCCTCGGTATACCACTGCTACCAAATGTTAATTACTGGATGGTAGCTATGGTGAAACAGAAGAGTTGGCTGCTGTAAAATGACAGTGGAGCTTCACCTTATGCCATGAGGCGTCTTTGATCTCCAGTAGTCAGAATCGTGCGGAGAGTTTGCTAAGACGCCATAGACTATCCAGTAATGAAAAACCCACCGAATGGCTGGGATTTGGTTATGGCAAGAGCAAGCAATTCAAAAGATCAAGCACAGTCAAGCAAGGCAACCTTGCGGGTAAGTGTGAAGCTTCAGGGTCACATTAGAAGTGCAGAGCGCAACTAAGATGCGGTCGCTGATCAGCCAAGCACCCAGCCAAAACAGGACATGCTCACATCTGTCCCAGGTCTGCTACACGGGCAGGCTACCTCTAAACACCATACATACCGATCAACACCCCAACCACTGAGCATATCAACTGCGTGACTACCTCATGGAGTTGCACAGCATCATGTCTGTTTATATGTTATGTCGTGGGGAAATATACCTTACTTGAGTGAGGAAGTGTTGCTTTGCCTGAAGATAAAGGTGAAACTGTCTTCAAGCCCACAAACTGTTCGCGTACTCCTGAGAGAAATATTTGTATGTCGAACAAAATTGTTTTGATGTGGAAAATTAAAAACATCTTTGTGGAATAATTTAGATAACGGAAAAGTTAGCCGGGCAAGAACACACCTGACTTGTTTATATAATATCCAGCACTGCTTGCGTTATTCCTTTGAGTGTACGAGTATTTGTCTCCTGATAATGGGAAAGAACTGTGTGTAGAGGGCAGACTACATCTTATTGTTGAAAAGTGACAAACTGGCGTGAAGAGAAAATTTTTTTAGAAACTATGGAATGTTGAATGAGAAAATGGATTAATAGTTGAATAGCTTAGAATATTTAAACCACTCCGATGTTTTAAAAAAAGCGTTGCATGGTGAATGAGGTTGCACAGTTAGGGGCATTGTGGAGGTGTTTTAAAATACACTTAAATGTGATATTCTTCTTGGGCGCCATGTCTGTTT
>CM068967.1:6667130-6681054 GCA_035128595.1 Eptatretus atami | reverse complement strand
AGTGTGGTCAAGGATTTGGCAGCAGACATGTGTGTCTCGTGAGTTCTTGGTGCAGGGCTTCGATGGGACATGAGTCATGAATCAAAATTAGATTTGTTTTCGTGTTTGGGGCAAGCCTTGTTCAGGTGAGCAAGTGGTGGGTGCAGGTGAGCATATACATCAGTGGTGAAGGTAATGGTGTGATGTGAAAATACAAATTTGTATACATAATATATAGATGGTGTATCACTGCTCATGCTGTTAAATTCACAAACAGGCGATGCATTAACATGCGTTCTGCCCCTCGGATGGACGTTGATTGGATGGCCTGTCTGATAGCTTTGGTTCATGAACATTTAAGATCTCACGATATCCTTTGGAGAGAGTGGGCAAGTTATCGCAGGCATAATGCCGGACCTAGCTCCCGCTCGTTCCGATGAGGTTCACGAACTGCCAATTGCACTTCAGTGGCGAATCGGCCGCTATGGTTAAAAGCGTCGTTCGCACGCGCGGGTCGCGCGAATCACAAAACAATATCTTTGGAGAAGATCTTTGCGACTATACAACTTCGAGTCTTCTTGCGTTATGTCTGTATCAGCTTTTGCACACTGATTTGAATTTTCGCCCATTCTTCCTTGCAGATTTGCTCAAAGCTCTGTCAATTGGATGCGGGAGCATCGCGGAACCAATCTTCAAGGTCTTTCCACCAATACTAACGAGATCCCAGTATGGGCTTTTATGGCACTCAAGACTTTCACATTCTTTGTCTGAGCCATTTCAGTGTGCTTTGGCTGTATGCCTGGGGCATTTCCTGTTGGAACTTTCCCAGAAAGCCTCGATTGCTGAAGTCCTGCAGAAACGTTTGTCCTTCTGGCAGTTCTCCCATCTCATGCTCAGGAACTCTGTATTCTTCAGATGTCATTGGGTCTTGTCACCTTCCTGACCAATGTTCCTCATGCTTGATTTGCAGTTGGTTCGGTACGCCAGCTCTTAGGAAGAGTCTGGGTAGTTCCATATTCTTTCAATTTCCTACATGATGAGCTCACGTGCCTCTGGAACTTTCAACACTCTAGCAAAATTGTTTGACTTTTCCCCAGATCTATAGCCTCCTCACACTTCTCTCGTTGATTCACAGACAGTTCCTTGGACTTCATGGTGAGTTTTCTACCTGACAAGCACTGTCCAACAGTGGACATATATAGAAAGGTATTTTCTTTCAAATCTTGTCCAATCAATTGAAATTTTCCCACAAGGAAACCCCAATCAAGATGTAAAGACATTCTCAAGGGATGATCCAAAGGGAAATTGATGCTCTGAGTCAATTTGTGTTCGAGCAAAGGGTTGAATATATATTTTAATTAAGACATTCAGATTTCATTTTTTATTAAATCTGTTAAAAATTCGAAAAATATTGTTTATCACTTGTCATTTGGTATTTTTTTTTGATTGGTACATCTTATTAATTATTTCCGGTTTGGTTTCGGTCCCGCTATCTTCGACTTTGTTTCTGCGCGTCGAGTAACGTATATTCGGCTTAACATTATCTCAAAGACCATATGAGGGCATGTATAAAAAAAAAGAAATAAAATGGTTCTGAAACAGTGAAATCGTATTCCACATACTGCCATTAAAGTAAAATTACACTAACTCGCATCATTCCTTCTCAAACATCGCCCACCCCAGACATGTCGCGCAGAGCGCGTTATTGCTACGTTTTTTAAACATCAATTTAAATTCATGCGCAGCACAACAAAATTGAAAACGTCGCGGGTGTGAATACTTTCTGAAGCTACTGTAAAGTCACTGGGTTCTAGCAAGCTTGTGGATTAAAGCTGCCAAATTTTAACACACAACATTTGAGTAGACTGACATATTTTCAGAAGGGGTGCCCCAAAAATCAGACAATAGGGTGCCCAAAAGGGGCACATGGTCTCCAATCCACTCATAAAGCCAAAACATAAATCCAGTACATAATTTAAACTTATCATAAATATAATTAATAAAAACACTGAATTCCAAATAAAAACTGCTTATAAACATAAATCCACTTACCATTAAATATATTGTACTAATATTTAATATATACTGTATATAATATATATATATATATATTAATATAATAATTATAGACATATATTATATATTGCCACCAGTTCTCCGTTTGGCTATTTGTAACACTCTAATGGTAATAAATCTCTATGACACAGTCATACCAGAGCAAGCTGCCACTCATTGCCACCTCAGAAGGATGACAGCAGATCAACCCCAGCTGGTATTAATCATACCAGTCAAGGGGATTGAAACTCAGGCATCCCAAGCATCCCAATCCTAACCACCCCCTAATCCATTTTAAGCCAACACCAGGCATTGTTAAGTATGGTTCATGACCTTTTGGTCTATGTTACCTTGTGCGCTATGTAACCACCAAAATAATTATCGTTTGAATTCTATGACCTGATATGTAAATCCTTTTCAACTTTCAACTCAATCGGATTGGAAAATGAGGATATAGAAAATTTGTCCCAAATGGCCTGTTGACTATTTTACCTTTTGGCCGATGTTTACCTCCAAATTAATTCGGCTGTTTGAATTCAGCAGCCACATTGGAAATGCTCTTCAAATTTCAAGTCAATCGTATGAAAATTGATTTGCGAAAGTTTTGCCCAAATTGGCCATTCTAGCCTATGTCGACCTCAAAAATGAATAGTGCTGGTTCACCGAACCTCATCTTGCCATAATGTCGGTCAACATTCCAAGTCAATCGGATTGAAAATGAGGATTTTTAGAAAATTTGCCCAATTTGGCCCAAATTTGCCTTTTGACCTCTGATGATCTCAAAATAAATAGTGTTGAAATTCAGCGACGGGATACGCAAATGGTCTTCAAATTTCAAGTCAATCAGAGTGAAAAATTGACATTTTTAGATAACAATTAAAAAAAATTTGCCTATTGATTACCCTTAGGGCCCATCTGACCTTTTGACCGTGAATAACCTCAAAAGTAATTAATGTTGAATTTCACTACCTGATGCAAATCTTGTTCAAATTTCCCAACGCAACGGATGAAATTGGCATTTTATATAATTCACTCAAATGTTGCACCACAGAAATTATCGACCGTGCCGATCCGTGCCGTGTCGTGCCGTGCCGTGCCAGAAAACAAAGATAGAACGAGGTGATCAAACACACTTGTCCAATTGTTTTTTTTTGCGAAGTAACAAACAGTTATCGCATTCAGTAAATGCTGAGCCGTGCCGTAGCCGTGCCGAGCCGACGGCCGTGCCGTGCCGTTGCCGTGCCGAAACAACCAACATGAAGTGATTCAACAACTTGTCCAAAAAATATTTTTTCTTTGCCAAAGTAACAAAACAACGTGACCCAAATGCAGTTACCTCTCCTCTGGTGAGGTAAATTAGGGCTAATAATGACCAGTTAATTGCTTTCCCATTTCAAAGGGAGGCTCTCTTGTTCTTTTATTTTGTATGTATTAGAACATTTCGGTAAAAGGGTCATATTTGCCGATTGATCTTTTCGGTCAAGATCTGGGGTTTAACTCCAGAAACAGAAAAAACGCTCAGAGCGCTTCGATTTGGCACCCCTTTCGTGAATTTAATCCATACCCCAAGGAACAGGTTGACAAACTGATGCTTTAATCTTACCAGGTCACGAAAGTCTGGAAATTTACGTAACTCCCCGGACTATTCGGTGGAAGTAAACAAGTAGAAATAACGCTTTCAGAATTTGAAGATTCATCACTCTTGTATTCAAAACAAGCGAATTACTCACAATGAGTTATCAAGGACACAAAATATATGTTGCTAGTGTTTGCAAAACATGAAGTCGAGGCTCATAGCAGAGTAATACAGGGTCAGCAAAGAAGAAGTTGCAAGTACTGAGGCGTACTATAAAACTTTTCTTACACTGTATGCGCGCTGGATTATGGTATTGAGGCCCCGGGCACACAGTGTGGTGTGCCCTTTTTGGCACCAACGATGAAGTAACAGTGTGTTCAACCTTTTCACTGATTTGCCCCTAAATCCTTATATTATTCTGTAGCACTCCGATTAATTCCATTTGTGAAGTCCTAAGAACATTAAGCCTTCCATCGAGTTAACTTCTTGGATAAAAATCCATTAATTTCGGAGTATTTCTGACCTTTATTTCACCATATGGATTCCAAATCATACCTGACATTGGCAACGTGGTGCAATTAGCCTTGTCAAAAAGATTATATTATTACGTTACAACTTACAAAGCTACCATTCGGGCTTTTTGGTTTGTGTTCACGTGGTGTTCGTTCACAGGTGTATCGCTGCAGATATATTCAGTTTACACCAGGCCATCTATACACGAGAATATGGTAAAGTTTTCATTTCAAAACCATGATATGTAGTTTCAGAAAGTATGTTTAAAGTATTTTGTTGGATGGACGGACAACTCAGCAGGTTCCAAAAAGCTCCCAAACTACGTTCCAGTATAAACTAACAAGTATTATAAACAAACTCTAATCCAGTCATTCAAACTCCTGTGGTCTCACTAGCAGCCCATGATATTTCTGAGAGAAACCACATTTTCAAAAGTTGGCCCTCCAAGCCAGCGCTGACTGGGCATCCATCCACCGTACCACTGAACAGTTCCTTCCTTGCACCACCTGAACTCCTATCCATGCTGCAAACTTTTTGTCTGCAGCTTGAGAGTACTGCTCTCTCTTCCGGCTGTTCTCCTTCTGGGCTTCATTAAGCACATTAAACTGGCGCTCATTCTTTCTCAGCTGGATGCTGTGAAACCAAGTCTTCAAGGTTATTGACTCTCCACAATGAATCTGAGTCCCCACAGCGCCAATCACTTCACCTGCTGTACAATCCTGTGGTCTCTCGCTCCACTGCCTCCTTTGTGATCTTGTACCCCACTGCTCTTTCCGTGCTTTGCCTCCTCCCCACCCCCAGGTTGCGCAGGCTCGGCAACATCCACCATCAATCCCCCTTCTGGTGAAACTACCAAAATCCAGATCACTCCTCACCTCCATTCAATTTTTCCTCTTTTTTCTCACACTGAGGAAATCACTTCCGTATTTCTGCTTTCCCCCAGTTTGTCAAGACAGCTGTTCACCACTCATCTCAGATCGTCTCCAATCCAAAACCATAATCTTTATCTATCCCTCGATAACCCCACCAAATCCACTCCTCCTCCTCCATTCCAATTTCCAGTTTTACCTTGAGTTTCTTCTGTCTCCAATCTGTCCACCTCAGCATCCCCCATGTCCATCATGTCCAACCAATGCAGTGTGTATTACGTCCTGTTTTTGTTGTTATGTCCTGATCCGTCAGGTGCTGCTCTTCCACGAGCCTCTACTATGATAAATAAAAAAAATCTCCAAAGTCATTTAAAAAAGATAATATCTATATATAAAAGCTCTTTCCAGCCCACTGAACCGACTGACTGACTGATAATGTTTGCTACCTTCTGGTGACATAGAAAGCTGAAATTTAGGTGCCATCAGACATCAAAGCCCCGAGAAAAAATTCACAAACCTATCGGAAAGCATCTATAAATGAAAAAAAAAAAATATGAATGAAAATTATTTACGAAAAAATTAATAATGCAGGGATCGACCCGATATTAATGGGAACATGGTATTTTGCGCTGCCGGACGGACATCGAAGTCGATACACTGTCAAAAAAGCAAACAGAGAACCATTGGAAAGCATCTGGCCAAAAATTCGCCTGGCAAATTCAATTTGAATTGGACAAGATTGAAAGAAACATACCTTTCTATTATAATGTCCACTGTTACAGTGCTTGTTTAAGCAGAAACTCCACCATGAAGTCCAAGGAAACTGTCGTAGAACTCAAAGAGATAATGTGAGTGGCAAAATCTGGAAAGACAAAAACAATCAGAGTGTTGAAAGTTCCCAAGAGCACCAGTTATGCCTCCATCATTAGGAAAATTGATAAAGAAATTATGGAACTACCCAGATCTTCCTAAGCTGGTTGTCCACCAAACTGGCACAATTAGGCATGAAGGATCTTGTCAGAAGGTGAACCAGAACCCAATGACCACGCTGAGCGAGAGACTGACAGATTCCTATTGAGATTGCGAGAACCTCAGAAGGACAACAGTTCTGCAGGAACTTCACAAATCAGTTTATGGAAAGTGGCCAGACGAAGCCACTCCTGAAGAAAAAGTTCACGTGACAGCATCCGAAGGTGCAATAAAGGCAACGTGAAAAACTGAGAACACGAGGCAAATATTCTTGGTCTGATGAACGAAAATTGAACTACTTTTGGCTTGAATGCAAAATGCCTACGTCTGCAAAACGAGCAAAGCCTCATCATCCCATCTAACACCGTCCCTACCATGAAGGATGGTGTGCAGAATATTGATGGGATGCTTTTTCAGTGCAGGGAAACTGGAAGATCTTGTAATGATAGAGGGAACAATGATTGCGAGCCAAATACAGGGAAATCCTTGAGAGAACCTGCTTCAGAGTACAAAATTACCTTCGCGCTGCAGCGAATATTACGCTCCAAACAACAATGACCCCAAGCATACACCAAAGCAACACTGAAATGCCTTCAGAACAAGAATGTAAAGTCCTGCAGTGGCCGAACCAAAGCCAGACTGAATCTCGTATTAGTATCGTGAAAACTTGAAGATTCTGTTGACGATGCTCCCCATCCCAACTTGACAGAGCTGAAAAAATCTGGCAAGGAAGAAATGGGCGAAAATCCCAAATCCAGATATGACAAAGCTATACAGACATGCGCAAAAGAAGACTCGAAGCTGTAATCGCTGCCAAAGATGCTTCTCCAAAATATTGATCAGGAGCTGAACATTATGATGTCAAGACATTGCAGCTTTTCATTTCATTAATTTCTAAAAACCCTGTTTTTTTCTTTGTCATTATGGGGGTATTTGGCTGATCTGACAAAAAAATTTAAATTTAATCCATTTTAAATCTGGATGGAACACAACAAAATGTGACAAAAAAGTCAAGGGGTTGTAAATGCTTTCTGAAGGCCACCGTTATTGTCTTCCATGATGGCATTTACAACTCAGCAATAAATGGATTTACTCTGAATTCTCTGAAAGAATTTTGCAATCTCTGAACACTGACCTCCTGGCTTTCCATCTTCATGAGATACAGTCCATGCCACTGGCGTACGGAAAGCCACCTGCACAATATTTAATTAATTTTTTTTAATTCTGGTTTACCCTGCCTCAGACTATGGGTGTCTCTCAAAAAATATCTCACATGGACAACTTGCCTTTGAGAACCCCAAAAGTAATATTCTACTTGATGACTATGACGAGATAATCGACATGAAGGAGAATTTTGATAGTGATGATGTGAGCTTTCTTTTTCGAATAGTTATCTGCCAACGTAGTTGTTTTTGACCTTGAAGCCATTTACAAAGTACGAAAAACCAGGGCTTATGTTGCGCGTCGTATATGTAGTGCAGGGAACCTTTCAGGTGATGCCCTTCTGAGTACATAATTTTCTCACCATTCACTTTTCATTAGAGATTCATTATAATTACAAAACCAAACTCATTACAGCTTGAGGTTAATAACAAATTCACACATAATAGAATGGTATCAACATATGCACGTTGTACACACTGCAGGTGATCAAAAACAAATAATACTTACAGCTTTTGGAATGAATGAATCCATGCAGAAAAAGTAGGAATGAAATATTTTTTTAATGAGCTTCGTGACAATCCTACTCCTCTGCCCTCCTTTTTTGTAGCTACTTTCCTGAGGCGTTCATCCCAATTCTCTCTCCATATACTTTGCAGCTGGTAATGCACCACCAACTGCCACCCCATCTCTTCCCGATATCTTTTATACCCCCAGTAAACCCACATAATCAACCCCTGAACGTTTTTCTTCCTCTCATCTCCTCATTCATTGCCTGTTGTGTGACTGTATAAACTCTATTTCCTCTCTTTCCATAATAGCTCAATTGTGTTGAAAAAATGAAGAAAATCTGTTTCTGAATACAATTATCTAAGAGCAAATTCAATTCAATTAAAAAAAAAAAAACTATTGAAATATGAACAATCAATCTTGAAATCAAAAACAACCATTGAAAAACTTCGATCAAAGTGGAAAAACAACAGCTCACAAAAGTCCCGCAAAAACAAACACATACTGATTCAGATATTGACTCCACCAACTACCATATTGCGTTGTCAATGTGTTCTTCTCTTCCCATGGTTCCCTTTTGACCCTCCAGCCCTATTAAACCTGTTACTCCGCCTGTCGTGGTCACTCCATCCATGAGCGGAGACTTCTGGATTTTAAAAATCCTGTTTCCCCTGTTGGTGGTTCAATTGAGCAACTTACAGATATTTGGTTGGAATGTTATTTAGAAATTACACTCATAGCTATTCAGCAAAAAAAATGATGTAAAAAAATTACGTGCCAATTACAAAAAACAGAAATAACAGAAAGCAAAAACAAAACTGAAACACAAAGCAAAAAAAGTAAAGGAGAGAAAAACACAAAAACAGTGAAGTCCGAACTGGCCCCATCCTTGCGCCTTGTCTCTTTTACCCCATCCACAATGCCCTATCCACAGAGACAACCCATCCTCCGGCACAACCATGTTCAACCCAGGCCCAGGAGTGTTGCTATGCGGGGCTCGCCAAAAGATTGGCAGGCCGCAGGCCAAACCGCTGAGAGCAAACGCTTCACACGGCCAATGGGCGCATCACGCACGAGGGCCAGCAGCTGTGAAGGGAGTATCTACGGAGGGTATCCGTGCACCCCCCCCCCCACCAGGACTCAAACCAAACCAACTCTTTTTACTATCCTTTTTATGGTTGCTATGTCACAGTTTGAGATGTTAACAAAAAAAAATTGCCTGCAACTCTGGCGATATTCCAAGAGCGTCCCAAAATGCGCCACCAAAAGGTAATCAAGAATACGGTATATAACATCTCAAAAAAAAGTGGCAAATTGGAAAAAATAATCAATGGATTGGTCCTGATCATAGTTATCTAGTTTCTGATAATTGGTCTTTGTTCCATTTTAAAAATCCAAGATTCGCTCAGAAATGACTGCCAAAAATATGCATAAAGTCATAGAAAATAAATAACAACAAAAACTTGACTATGAAAATTATTCAGTTGAAAATGTGTTTCTCATCTATAGAACAAAACCAATTGATTGAATTTTTGTTACGTATCTTAAATTCCAGATTGGCATCCAAAATCGCCCCACAATAGTGCAAAATCACTAGAAAATTGTATATTATAACACCTGAAACTAAGAATAATTAATGCCAGTAAATTAAATTTGGATTCATTGTAATATATGTTCCTGAATTAGAAACTTTATAGGTGATGTGTATTATTTTGTGCCATCCATAAAATCCAAGATGGAGCTCAAAATGGTTTTTAAATGGTATAAAATCATAGTAATATCAAATTGTCCAGCTTCCAAATAATCATCAATTTAATAATAATAATAGAAGGACAGAACCATGAGGATATTCATCCTTGTAATTTCTTATCAAGGATGTTTAATTATTGTTATTCGCTACTGGAATTGAAGATTCTGACTCCTGCATGGAGTCAAATCCGGATTTAATAACTAGTTACATGAGATAATTTGGAGATATTCCTGGGAATGCCATAACAAAATGGCATTTGTATGAATCTCATCACAAAGTGTTTCCTGATAATGAAAATTTGCTGGTATAGTTTGATAAGCGGTGAAATAGCTATATAAAAATGTCCCATTTTTAGTAGCATTTTTGCTTTACCAAAGTTTATTCCTTAGCTGGAAATTCCATGCAAATATTGGCAATTTTATGAATCATTCACAAGGTTCCTTTATAATGAAAGTTTGCGAGCATTAGTTTATAAGTGCTGACGAATCGCGATACTAAAATGACCATTTTATACCTTTATTCTTTCATCAGATATTCCAAGTGGAATACACGAGACTGTTAGTACTCAACTACAAAATAGCAACTGAATTATTAATAAACCAGATATTATTGGACGCCATCTTGATTTGGGAAAATGCAACAAAGAATCCATCATCGGAAGTTACGATACCAAAGACAGGATATCTATACTCATATGATTTTATTTTCCAAGTTTGTCACATTATATTTAACATATTACCATATCTTGATATCATTTGTTCCATTTTGTGACGCCATCTTTAATATCGCCAGAAACTTTCTGACAGTGCCGGGAATATTTTTTTATAAAACATCTGAAAGTTGTCATAGACCATAAAAGTAAGCTAAAAGTTGTGGGTAGATTCCTTTGGGGGGGGTGGCACGATACCCTCTGTTAACGATACTTGACTTGTGTCCTTCCCGTAAGTCGCCCGATTTTCCTCAGAGAGCTCGAGGTGCAGCCGTTATGCAATGGGGAAATGCCGTTTCAGATCAGGAAATGCAACATCTGAGATCGCACACCGCCAACCATTGCAGACTCATTTCATCAATTGGCAAATTGAGAGTGAATGGCTGGGCTTAATAAAAAGCCACAAGTGTAATGTAATAAAAAGGTAGGCTGCAGGAAGAGAGAAGAGAAGCATATATATAAATTATATGTATTATATTAACATATAAAATTAAATATTATATAAATGTAATAAGATTGGGGCAGTTGGGATTACACATTTAAAAGAAGAAAAGGGCCTCCAACAAAAGTAATAAAAAGGATCACAACTTGGATAACCTCACTAATTTGAAGACACATATATCGAGTAATTAGCAAGACGCAGTTCTCAGGCATCGTTTTGCCGTTTCGCAGCCGCGTTCATCAGCACAATTCGACCTGATTGGCGCAATATTCTACAATTATACACTATCATGACGTCACATCAGTACATAAACACTGCCACATTATTAAAAAACCCCCCCACCGCCTTACCACCACATAACTCCATGACACCTTCACTCCACATCATTCAAAACAACTCCCATTGTGCAATTCCATAACACCTCACCACAAGTCCGATAGACAGCTCAATTTAAAAAACAGTCTAATTATTAGTTGCCCTTTTGTGTCATGATGCAGCAAGCAGAATTCAAACATTTATTTTGCAAATGCAACTTGAAATATTCTAGTTAACTCTCTTATCATCTATACTTGCAAGATTTATAAGAGGAGAGGAGAGAGAGAAGTGGAGAAGTGGAGAGGTGTTTCGAGAGAGAGAGGGCGCAGAGGAAAGAAAAAAAATTCAGGAGAAGGGAGATACGGCGCTTACAGGACATACATCTACTGAAGCTACTTGATAGCCCAGATAGTTTGGTACAGTCTCACAAAACCTTAGGCATGGATATATTCAGTGCAACACAAACATTGCTAGACTGCACATACACAAAAAACATATACATAACGTATGCTCGTGCGCTCGCATGCGATCATCCTATCTTAATATAATAATAATGTATATGGTGTATATATACATATATTACTATACACAATATATGTTACATATAATATATATATATAATCATATATATACTTATACTGTATATGCATATTTGTTATTTGTATCTTTTTTCTTATAAGCTTTCTTCCCAACTCGAATTCACTCGCCTGCAGTTATACCTTGAGTGATATCAAGAATGCTTAGCAGAATCGAGAAAAACCTCTGATCTGCTTACGCGTTTTATATATATCGCCAGACATAAGCCCCACTTGTAATCAGCTGCCCTGGGATGAAAGATAGAATTTCGCGAGGCAAAAATTGTTCTATATACGAGATGATCAAACCATTCGGGTAGTAGGAGCATTCTCCACGTTATCTCTCATTGCAAAATTGGTTTGCCTGGTTTCCTGCCTCTCCGCTCGGCCCGCATGATGATATATAAAAACATTTCTCTCAATACATCGACCCAATCTTCATGCCTCGAAAGTTGATCGACGCTCCGACAATTGGCCCACGACAGGGCGAGACGATGGTTGGGAGAGGTAGGGAGTGACCCTCTGTACCAAAAGAAAAAGCCGTGTGTGACCCAATTTTGAATAAGAAGCCTTTGTGCTGGGGATTTATAATTAATCATTTCTCTTTTCACCTCAGCTTTTGTCAATCCCTGCTTCGCCTCTTGTCTCGCCCAAGAACGTAGAATATAGTGTGAGAAAATTTTGTATGGTATATTCAAGGGTAACTATCTTAGGTCAGAAAAGGAGTTTGATGGGGTCTGAGTGGCATATGTGCTGAGACTGCCTTAGCGGACCCAAGAAAAACTCCAGAAGTCCAGCAATATGTGATGGAAATCAGATCAGGAAACACGACGAGTGAGAAAAAAGAACCTCCTCGGTATACCACTGCTACCAAATGTTAATTACTGGATGGTAGCTATGGTGAAACAGAAGAGTTGGCTGCTGTAAAATGACAGTGGAGCTTCACCTTATGCCATGAGGCGTCTTTGATCTCCAGTAGTCAGAATCGTGCGGAGAGTTTGCTAAGACGCCATAGACTATCCAGTAATGAAAAACCCACCGAATGGCTGGGATTTGGTTATGGCAAGAGCAAGCAATTCAAAAGATCAAGCACAGTCAAGCAAGGCAACCTTGCGGGTAAGTGTGAAGCTTCAGGGTCACATTAGAAGTGCAGAGCGCAACTAAGATGCGGTCGCTGATCAGCCAAGCACCCAGCCAAAACAGGACATGCTCACATCTGTCCCAGGTCTGCTACACGGGCAGGCTACCTCTAAACACCATACATACCGATCAACACCCCAACCACTGAGCATATCAACTGCGTGACTACCTCATGGAGTTGCACAGCATCATGTCTGTTTATATGTTATGTCGTGGGGAAATATACCTTACTTGAGTGAGGAAGTGTTGCTTTGCCTGAAGATAAAGGTGAAACTGTCTTCAAGCCCACAAACTGTTCGCGTACTCCTGAGAGAAATATTTGTATGTCGAACAAAATTGTTTTGATGTGGAAAATTAAAAACATCTTTGTGGAATAATTTAGATAACGGAAAAGTTAGCCGGGCAAGAACACACCTGACTTGTTTATATAATATCCAGCACTGCTTGCGTTATTCCTTTGAGTGTACGAGTATTTGTCTCCTGATAATGGGAAAGAACTGTGTGTAGAGGGCAGACTACATCTTATTGTTGAAAAGTGACAAACTGGCGTGAAGAGAAAATTTTTTTAGAAACTATGGAATGTTGAATGAGAAAATGGATTAATAGTTGAATAGCTTAGAATATTTAAACCACTCCGATGTTTTAAAAAAAGCGTTGCATGGTGAATGAGGTTGCACAGTTAGGGGCATTGTGGAGGTGTTTTAAAATACACTTAAATGTGATATTCTTCTTGGGCGCCATGTCTGTTTGCGAACCAGCGGGGTGATGATGTGTGTAGCTCTGTGTATTGCTTAGAGTTTGTGTTCAGTCAGTGCATTGTTGAACTCCATGTTTGATTAATTAGAGAAGGTGACGAAAATTATTGCTTCGTTTGATAAGAGCAAAACGGCCAAAGCTGCATTTCAGGAACCGCGTGTGCAAGTGATGTGTCAAGATTTGGCAGCAACATGTGGTCCGTGAGTCCTTGGTGCAGAGCTTCGATGTACATGATCATGAATCAAATTAGATTGTTTCGTGGGGCAAGCCTGTTCAGTGATGCAGTGGTGGGTGCAAATGTGAGCATAACGATCAGTGGTTAAGTAATGGGTATCTGAAAATACAAAATGTATTACATAAAATATAGATGTGTATTCACTTCATGCTGTAAATTACACAAACAGCGATCATTAACAATGCTTTCGCCCCTCGATGGACGTTATTGGATGCTGTCTATAGCTTGGTCAATGAACATTAGAATCTCACGAATCCTTTGGAGATGGCAATTTATCCGCAGGCATAATGCAGAGTGAGACATAGGACCGTGATCCGAGTTAGGTCAATAAAGTAAATTGAGTTTGTTTAAAGAACTTTACCAATAGGAG
>CM068967.1:6632882-6642952 GCA_035128595.1 Eptatretus atami | reverse complement strand
CTTGCTGGCGAGCGCGCGAAGGATGCCGCGATCAGAGCGTTGTCGTGTGAAAGTGCAAAAATCCTATCTATAAAAATAACTCACAGCGCATGTACATTTAATTACCCATTAAACAGCGGAAAAGGGAGCTATCTATCTACATTTACATATCAAAATAAGTTCGCTACGGGGACCTGAATGTCTGTGTGCACAAGGCTTCCAAATTCGTAACAATATATACATTTTATATACATATTCATATATATATATATACGTATACATATACACATATATACATATATACATATATATATATATATACACACATGTATATATACACACATGTATATATATATATATATATATACACACATGTATATATATATACACACATGTATATATACATATATATACACACATATATACATATATACCTATATATACACACATATTACATATATACCTATATATACATATATATACATATATATATATATACATACATACATATATATACACATATATACATATATATATACATACATATATATACACATATATACATATATATATATATATATATATATATATATATATTGTTGCGAATTCGCGCCCGTCGGCGTGCGATCGGCCACGCGACTCGAACCGCGACCGCCTCGCCCACCGGACGGACAATTCAGTCGTGACCCTCCCGGCTAACGCCGGGATCCAGTCACGGGTGGGCCTTTCGACCTCACCACAATCGTGCCAATCGGCCACCCGCGTAGGATAGGGTTGTTCGCCAAATTCGACCTACCTAAGTACCCACGCGGATGTAAACCGGCGATCGTACCTCGCCGCAGGTCGACTCCGGACACGAGCCGCTTGGGCGGGCCGTTCCGTACTATCGGATAACCGAGCGGTGTTATCGTCGACCTCGACGGTTCAGATTATTTTACCGGGCGTTTGCACCCACTACGAACCCTTTACGTGAAGCAGGATGGAGGTTCAACTAAAGAAAAGACGAAGCGAAACGGGAAAACAGTTCACACAATGCACATTTATTCCGTGGCACACGGATCACACCTATAGCACACGTAAAGCAAACAGCATGTATTTACATCACAATAAGCGATTGCACATATATCACACAGAACAAAAGAAATGCACATATAAAAGGAGTTAAAACCGACTACACGACACACGGACCACTTATACAGTTACTACCTTACAAGACACGGCGCCACAACACGCATTCACACCGAAGCAAAGAAAAGACCCCCTCAAAGGCAAGGGAGTCAGACTGGGCCCGTGGGCCAATGCGCGTGGAACCTGGATGAGCGGCCAGGCCCACGAGACCGAAGGGTCCTACCCGCGCCCTCGTGGCGAGCCGCAGAATGTCGCTGCACGGCGGTTCCGTGGGCACCTGCTGGTGTAAGTGGGAACGGGGCCCTTGTCGCACTCTCTCAGCGCGGGAAAAGGGGGAATTGTTGATGCTCTGGGGGGAGTATGGCTGGCTCGCTCGAATCCCGCGACGCGAGCCTCCAGGTCCACCTCAGCCGTTCGCCTCCGCAGCCGTCTGCCCCACCGATCTCGCCTCACCGATCTGCTGCTCCACCGACACTGCTTTACTCCACCGACACTCCTCGATACTTCTCGATACTGACTTCGCCCCACGATACTGCTCAAGCTCCTCACTGCGCTCGCCTTTTTATCGGCTTCGGGATCCACCATATGCAAATTCTCGGATCCAAACGACCTCGGGGCGGAGCCACGCTCGCCGATTGGACGGAGAAAAAGGGGGCGTGTATCATTCCTGATCCTCGAATTTGCATATGCCGATTTTCGTCAAGCGCGTCTGGAGCGGGGCCAAGCCGCCCCGCGCTTCCTGATTGGGTGGATCAGATGTGGGCGTGCATCATTCCTGATCCGAATTCTCCTCAGAAAACCCCGCCATCTGCACTCGCGTCTCGCGTGTCTCGCTGAAGACAGCTCGACGCTCGGCGCCCACAGGTGGTGCGGGAATGGCCGTAGGAGAAGGTGGTGGAGGTTTTCGGCGGTGTCCGATGGCCATGGAGCTGCCTGGAATGGCGGTGATGTGAGGGTTGCGGTAGCGAGTGGTGAAAGTAGGTTTTGCTGCTGGCGTTGTTGTTGTTGTTGGCGTGGGTGGCTCAAAAACAAAGTAGAACAGAAAAACGCCTAACTCAAAGGATCGCAGCCCGAATGAATCACCATTAATTCCCTCTATACAATGGTTGGGCTAACTACACATGTACTTAAGAAATATATCTCACCTACGGGACCTTTATGGTGTTTGCGAATTTCCAGAACCGTAACAATATGTATACATACATATATATTGTTGCGGTTCTTGCAGTTCTTTATATAAGTCAGGAGTGCATATATTTATATATATATGTATATATATGTATATATATATATCTATATATATGTGTTCTATTTCTATATATATCCTATATATATATATATATACATATATATCTATATATCTATCTATCTATAATTCCAGCAATGTGTGTGTGTGTGTGTGTCTGCGACCGCCGTTTCTCGACAACCGCCGGTCCGATCTGATTGAAACTTGCCAGGAATATTGCCGGGGACCCGCGGATGTGCCTTTTCAAGGTTTGATATTAATCGGACAAGCGGTTCCCAAGTTACGGCCATTTATTGCCTTTTTCAGTGTTGAAAGGTGTATATATCGCAGCTGAAGTGTCGTTCCACCTTATCATGCCATTTTTTCCCAAAGATATCTCAGAATAATGATAACAGCATATTAATAATAATAATAATAGCACAATAATTGGCAGTAATAAAAAGAATAACGTGATACAATGACCAATGTCTGTCAACCAATAACGACCTATATATTGTCTGTCAACCAATAATGACCAATAACGTCTGTCAACCAATGGCAGGAAACGCGTGCTATGACGTCACGAATGACGTCACAATAATGTTTATTTTTTTTATTTTTTTTGCACGATTGACGTCACAATTCTTCTTCTTCTTCGTTTGGTATGACGTCACAATCGACGCTGGGGACCTGCGTATGTGCCTTTTCAAGGTTTTATATCATTCTTCATCCGTTTCTGTGCTGTATGTAGATTGGATGCTTGTATCTATAATTCCAGCAACCTTGTGTGTGTGTGTCTGTCTTCGACCGCCGTTTCTCGACTACCACCGGTCCGATCCGATTGAAACTTGCCAGGAATATTGCCGGGGACCCGCGGATGTGCCTTTTCAAGGATTGATATTAATCGGACAAGCGGTTCCCAAGTTACGGCCATTTTATTGCTTTTTTCAGTGTTGGAAAGGTGTATATATCGCAGCTGAAGTGTCGTTCCACCTTATATGCCATTTTTTCCCAAAGATATCTCAGAATAATGATAACAGCATATTATAATAATAATAATAATAGCACAATAATTGGCAGTAATAAAAAGAATAATGTGATACAATGACCAATGTCTGTCAACCAATAACGACCTATATATTGTCTGTCAACCAATAATGACCAATAACGTCTGTCAACCAATGACAGGACACGGTGCTATGATGTCACGAATGACATCACAATTAATGTTTATTTATTTATTTATTATTATTTTTTGCACGATTGACGTCACAATTCTTCTTCTTCGTTTGGTATGACGTCACAATCGACGCTGGGGACCTAAGTATGTGCCTTTTCAAGGTTTGATATCGTCTTCATCCGTTTCAGCTGTTTCCCAAGTGTTTCCCAAGGTTGAAAGCTGTTTTTTTCCTCAAGGTTTGAATTAATTGTCAAATTATTAATTAATCCAAGGTTTGAATTTTTCCAAGGGAAACACCTGTTCCCAAGGGTTTGAAAGCTGTTTTTTTCCCAAGGTTTGAAGTAATTGTTGTGCTTGGTAGACATTTGTGAATACATTTACGAGAGAGGGGGAGGGGGAGAGAGGGGGGCGAGGCTTGGGGGAGGAGGGGGCGGGGGGAGAGAGAGGGGGGCGAGAGAGAGGGGTGTCACAATTCTTCTTCTTCTTCGTTTGATATGACGTCACAATTGACGCTGGGGACCTGAGATGTTTCCCAGGTGTTTCCCAAGTATGGCCATTTATGATACGGTTTGGTCCGATCTAATGGATACAATGCCCCAATCCAGTCGTCGTTTACGAGAGCGAAGGAACGAAGCTGCACATACTGGCAAGCACCTACGGGCACACACCTACGGGCCCGCACTAGGGCACGCACCTACGGGCCCGCCACCCCTTCGTTAGGTGGCGCTCCTAACGAAGAGAGAGGGGTGAGAGAGAGGGGCATCACAATTCAAGAGAGGGGGAGAGAGGAGGGGGCGAGAGAGGGGGGTGAGAGTGGGGCGAGAGAGAGGGACGAGAGAGGAGGGGGAGAGAGGAGGTGCGAGACTAGGGCGGAGAGAGGGGGGGCGAGAGAGAGGAGTCACAATTCTTCTTCTTCTTCGTTTGATATGACGTCACAATTGACACTGGGACCTGATATGTTTCCCAGGTGTTTCCCAAGTTATGGCCATTTATGATACGGTTGGTCCGATCTAATTGAAAAAATGCCCCAATCCAGTCGTTTGTTACGAGAGCGAAGGAACGAAGCTGCACATACTGGCACGCACCTACGGGCACGCACCTACGGGCCCGCACCTATGGGCCCGCACTAGTTATATATATATATATATGTATATATATGTATATATATATATATATATTATATGTATATATATGTATATATATATATTATATATATATATATATATACGTACTCCTGACTTAAGGAGAGCAACGCCTCGGATTATTGTCATGGTAAAACCACAAAATCCGCAAAGAACAAGCGTGCATCTGCCACCCGGACGATTGTTTTCCCACTAATGCAAACCCGGATGATCAACCAAAAGGCACGTGATGCAATCAGCAAGTAAACCGCAACAAATGGAGTGTGACGAGAACTCCCATGTTGGAGTATGTCCAATGGAGATCGGGAGAGATCGGCGGAAGTGCATGTCACACTCCGCATGTTTTGATTACATATTACATATATTATATATATATATATATGTATATATGTATACAGACACATGCATATATATGAGCTCTGTCTCTGAGGTCTTTCTTCTTCTCTGCAAAAACAAGGTTGATTCCAGCTACTTGGAACAATTCCAAGCTTCTTCAAGTGCACAAGAATCTCTCCCTCAAAAACTCTTCTGTGGTTCACTCACTCAATCTCCTTCCACATGAGGCCTCCTGATTCTCCTCGTTTTCCTGGTCCCTCTTCCTCCTCTGCGGAGTCCTCCTCTGGGCCATCCCACCCATGGGGCGGCCCCAATAAAAATAAATGTACATTGCTTTCTTCCGGGCTCCATATCCCACTACACCGAAGCATTTTTCAAGCAGACATGATGGGCTCAATGGCCTCAACCTGTGTTATATTTCCTTGTAATTTACACCACCATGGCTGGCACACACTGGCAAGAGAGATCATAATCGCCTTTCACACGTGTCACGTGTGCCTCTGTGTTTGGGAAGCCCATACCATGCCCCGCCTATAAAGAGGTGTTTTACACATTCAAATTAATCTGTCTATCCTGTCCATAAAATACATATGCTGCTGCCTCAGTGTCACGTGTGACAAACACATTACTCTGACAGATCCCTGTTTCATGGCAATCTAACCTACTCAAAACACACAGACCATACTTCCACCATGTGCTTTTCTCTGAGTAACACTTGGATTTTGAGAGATCTTTTTTCACGATGCCCCCATTGATGCAGTCATTGCAAAGCTGTTGTATACTTTGTTTTTAATTCATTTCGTTTGTGAACACCTGAATGCGTACAAATGTGCATCATGTGACACCAGATTATCAGGTACGGAATTTGTGTTAACCTCAAGCTGTATGACCGTTTGTGTTTGCGATAGAATTACTCATCTCATGAAAGGGAATTTTTGTTACACTTCTGTGGTTGAGAGTTTGGACCTGCATCATCCCTGTGTCGTCCTCCCCCTTTCCTTGCTCTCGTCCTTTCTTCCTCCACGTCTTCCAGTCGATCCATCTACCCTGCTGTTGGTGCCCCCCTCCCACCCCCCTCTCACCCCAGGCCCCCTATTTCCACTCTTCTTTTCGTTTTGTTATGCCCTGGTCTGTTCTGTGTTCTTGCTCTTCACAAGCCTAGACTGCATACAAAAAAAATAAATAATTTTAAAAGGCCATGGTGACAAATTACGTGCATTGAGAAAGAGCATCATCTGAACAGGTTACATGATGATATCGTGTATGATTTTTGCATCATCACTTGTAAACGCGCTTCAAGATCAAAAAAAAAACTTCTTGTCACTCGTCTTTTGGAAATTAATATTTTAATAAGAAAGCTCACTTGTCATCACTTCAGATGACTCCAAATTACAGTCAATGTCTATTAATCTTCCATGGGTACTCTGTGAATAAATACTTCTGGGGTTCCAAAGGTAAAGTTGCTCAATCTTAGATATTGTGTTAGGCAAACCCTGTCTTGAGGACAGGGTTCACCCAGATAAAAAAAAATTGATATTCTGTCCTCATTTCTCTGCTTGCTTTTTTTGCTTTGAATTTGCATATTTGAAAATGTCACCATGTTGATAAGAATATTCAAAGTAAATTGTCGAGAGGGAAGAGGCAGAGGTGGGTGCTTGATGTCAGGGTAGTAAAGGTGTGACATGTCTTGTATAAAAGAGACCAAACTCTGATAACCACAGCTGGCTTCATCCAGTCACCACTACTTCGTCCCTCGTCTGGTTCTCGAAAACTTAAGTAGCAATTGGAGTCATGGAGAGATCAGGGAGAAGCCTCGTCCTCCTTGTCATTGCACTGCTGTGTTCTGGTCATCTGGTCCTTGGAAGCCATTTTCGTGGTGGGACCATCAGCTGGGAATACATTGGTGGAAAGAAGGTTTGACATTTTTCTGAGTTTTGTTACTGAGTTAAAGTTCCGGTTTACTTTCATGTAAACTGTTGGCGAATCACTTCATCTCTCAATTGTTTCATGGTTGGAGTCACATTCGGAATAACATTTCAAGAGATTTGAAACTTCTTTGTTCTAAAAGTCAACTTTCGATGTATTCACACAGAACCGACATGACGTCATGCAAAATAATACATCACACATGCAGCTCTGCACAACAATGAAGTCGGGTTATAAACGTCACATTTAAAGAACTTGTAAATTATAAAATGTGTTTTAAATCTTCATTAATCAGGAGGTTGCAATCAGTGACTGGTGTGATCGGCGTCACCTTGGAAAATATCCCGATGAGACTTCACTTTGTTCCAAGTTATTTATTATTATAACTATGTTATTATAACTCTTGTTATTATAACTGATTATTATGATGATTATTAACATTATTTAGGTCCTCCTGGATCTGTGAACATCTCATTGGTTATAAATGGGGGAAAGGGAATGATTACATAATAAATAACTTGGAATGTTTCACAGCCACAACCTCATGCAAACAAATGAATTACATTTATTTTTTCCCACAATGCAAATTGAAGAGTTTGTTTAACGGTTATTGTTAATTACCTCCACCAATGAAGGTGGACGGAGGTTATATTTACACCTGTCTGTGTATGAGCAGGATATCTCAAAAAGTTGGGGACAGACTCGAACGACACTTGGATGGGTTGTTGGGTGATGAGGATTAATCAATTCGATTTTTGTGATTATTTGAATCCAGATCTGGGTACGAGAAACTTTTTTTTTCAGTGATTCTTCACCATTAGTGGGGCAACTTAGCATAACAATTGTGCATTTTGTGAGGAAAGCACCAAAATTTGGCACACTAGTAGCCTATCATATTATGAACAGATTTGGATATTGGGCCATCTCAAATTTTTGATGGCAGTGAAAAATGGCTGCCACAGCCATCAGCGGCTGAATTTGAGATGGCCCAATATCCAAATCTGTTCATAATCTGATAGGCTACAAGTGTGCCAAATTTGATTGCTTTCCTCACAAAATGCACAATTGTTATGCTATATTTAGCTAAGTTGCCCCACTACATTGAGAGATGGGGACAAAAACGATATATAGCGTGATGTCTCAAAAATGATGGACAAGTTATGACAAAACAAGGTGGATGAGTTGGTTAGGTGACAAGAACAAGCGGATTAGATTTTGGTTAAGGTCTAGATTCAGATCCGAGCTATTGGTGGGATACAAAATGCAGACTGTTCAGCCTGGTGGAGTTACATGTCTTCAAAACAGCTGTTTGCCTCCATCTCATATCATCTGCAATCCAAAACCATGATCTTTTCTACCCTTGTTAACCCCCACTCCACACCCCAGTTCCTCCTTCTTCCAGATCCAGAGTTTAGAGGGGGGGGGGGGGGGGGGGGTGAGGTGTGGGCTTGAAGAAGAAAGAGGTTGAAGACTTAAAGTCACATTTTACATCACGTGTAATTTCCACGGGTTCCTGCCATTATGCTGTCAAACTCCCTAAATATTCCACACTTCATTGGAAGGAAATTCCCTCACAACAGCCCAGTGGAACCGGGTTATGTGCTGGTATATTTTTAAGGAGGTCGCCTTTGGAGAACACCAAGAGAGCAGCGTGTCCCGAGAGAACACGAATGCCAACTGCAACCCTTAAATCGGGCCGGATCCATGTCGCTTCACTGTGCCAGTGAATTAAGCGTGTCAGACGTGAATTGTTCCTGCGACCACATGGCGGATAATTATTTGGACGATTGAATCAATGCCACGTGCCGCATTATGTGGGCTACCATTACCATTGGGAACTCAGATGAACTGCCCACCGGGAACGCTATTTGGACCAAACACAAGCAGGATAAATCAGGACACATTCCTCATGATGATGAAATTAGGAAATCAGACATGAAATTAGAAGAGTTTGAACACATATAAAGCACATTAAACACACATATACATTTACTATTCGGACTTTGCGACCATTACCACACGGCCAAACGTGGAACATGCACTTATCACCTGTAATTGTAAACGAAACAAGGATCCTAGACACCCAATCGAAGGAGAGAAAGGAAGAGATTTAGAGTGGAGAAAGAAAGAAATGAGGTGATGATAGAAACAGCAGGGGATCTGAAACGCACCCCCAGCGAACCTGCAAAACGCTTCTGTTGAAACGATCGTGAGGACAGCCCGTGCTTGAACCCACGACTCGCCTCTCCTTTCTTACCGGCCCAATCCGAGCCACACGTTGGTCTGCGGGACTCCAAAGGACTCGTGCACCCGACCTGAGCAGCCTGAAACTCTCCTGGAATGCAGCACGGCACCAGACCGGGTCGTGTACTACCGCTGGAAAGACGTGAGGTCAAAGCGTCGGAGCGACGTTAAGTCGAGGCATCGGAGCGACGTGAGTTCGAGGCATCGGAGCGACGTGAAGTAAAAGCGTCAGAGCGACATGAGGTTAAAAACGTTGGAGCGACATGGGGTAAAGCGTCGGATCGATGTGGGGTTAAAAACGTTGGAGCGATTTGAGGTAAAAGCATCGGAGCGACGTGAGGTCGAAGCGTCGGAGCGACGTGGGGTAAAAGCGTCGGAGCGACTTAGGGTTAAAAACGTTGGAGCGATGTGAGGTCAAAGCGCAGGAGCGACGTGAGGTCGAAGCGTCGGAGCGACGTGAGGTAAAATGTTGGAGCGACCTGAGGTAAAAGAGCGTCGGAGCGACGTGAGATAAAAATGTCGGAGTGATGTGAGGTAAAAGCATCGGAGCGACGTGAGGTAAAAACGTCGGAGCGACGTGGGTTAAAAACGTTGGAGAGCGACGTGGGGTAAAAGTGTCGGAGCGATGTAGGGTTAAAAACGTTGGAGCGATGTGAGGTCAAAGCGCAGGAGGCGACGTGAGGTCGAAGCAATGGAGCGACGTGAAGTTCAGGCATCGGAGCGACGTGAAGTAAAAGCGTCAGAGCGACATGAGGTTAAAAACGTTGGAGCGACATGGGGTAAAAGCGTCGGATCGATGTGGGGTTAAAAACGTTGGAGCGATTTGAGGTAAAAGCATCGGAGCGACGTGAGGTCGAAGCGTCGGAGCGACGTGGGGTAAAAGCGTCGGAGCGACGTAGGGTTAAAAACG
>CM068967.1:6615039-6627380 GCA_035128595.1 Eptatretus atami | reverse complement strand
CTTAATTCCTTTGGTACCAAGTCTCTTCGAAGAATCCTTGGCTATCGCTAGTCGGACTTCTATATCTCTGAAACCGCACCAAGGAAAAAATTGAAATTTGGCACTCCGCAAGTACTCCACATGGGGAACAAGAAAAAGAGCAATCAGATTGCAGACCCTCACCAGGACTTGTTTTGTATGGTGTTTGTGTTCTGGTGTGTTACGGAATTAATAAGAGACATAATTATAACTGCCACTTTATAACTGCAGGCAGTGATGACCGGGTACCAAGACGTCCCGCTTTGAGGCAACCCTGCTTTGAACAGATACCTGACCCTGTCCCATTACATTTTAAATTATTATTCAAGTGAGCTCAGAATGGGATTAAAATCAATCCAATTCCAATCAAATGGAAGACCAAATAGGTAAAGTCCGGCATTGGAGTAATCAGAGGAGGGAACCCGAAAAAGCAAAGATGGTCATCAGGAGGAAGCTGGATAGGATTCACATTTCAGCTGCTACTCCTCTACCAAACCCATTCAGGAACAGTAAAGTGAGCCTTATTAAATAAATTTTTAAAATGAAGAAGAACCCAGATCAAAAAACGAAATAATTATGGCTGCCAAACCATGTGTACGATCAAGTTTAAATTTAAAACATGTATACTTCATCACAACTAAATCATAATTGTGAGGTTTCACGTCGATTGATTGAGTGGTTCCAGAGAAAACACTTTAATATTTTTCTACAATCCAATACAGCTGCCAAACCATGTGGCCTATGTACACTCAAGGCTTGGGGAACATTTGTGTGGTTCCCGTCGATCTGTCTTGCCGTTATGGAGAAGAAGATTTTTTTTTATAGGTTTTACGGTAAATCCAATATGGCTGCCAAACCACATGACCTATGACATCATATGTGTGAACCTTTTGTTCCTCATGAATAGGCAGGCGGTCATACATGTAAAGTTTTGCCTCGATCTGTTGAGCCACTTCAGAGAAGTTTTTTTTTTTTAAAGACAATATGGCTGCCGAATCACGTGATCAATGACGTCATCAAAAAAATTTCTGTTAACCATTTTATCCCGAGATGACCCTCCAAAAATTTCATACTGATCAGATGTAGCGTTATGATGTCATAACGAAGGCACCTATGACATCGTAATACTCCATGAAAGCACTGTATTCCGTGATACTACAGTATTCGATGATACTACAATTCAGATCCACATTTGTGTCTAGCACATGAGATATAAAGTCAAGTAAACGCACTATGTTTGCTGCTTTATCAGCACTCTAAGGGCATACATACCTTGGCTTGTTATGCAATCTGCGTGGCCTTGCGAACCATAGCAGACGATAAACTTATAAACATCGGGGCAATACCCCTGTGCGCTCACCTGATATAATAATGATACTAAGGAGGAATTAAATGTGGGATGGAATCAGAAAAATGCACCTAACAATGAAGCAATGTTACAGCAAATACCTATTTTGGGGGGCAACCACCCCTTCCATCCATTGGCACCATACTCTGTGCAGAGCGTTGGTGCTGCCTAAGCAGTCTCTTTGGCTATTGGGCACAATCCTAGACAGGTCACCACTCCGACACAGGATACCAGCAAGCTGGTACTCATTTTGCTGACCTCAGAAGGATGACAGCTAGTCAACCCCACCTGGTATTAATTCAACAGCCAAGCAGGATTTGAACTCAGGACCCTAGGATCCCAAGCCCTCCACTCGAGCCATAAAGCCAACACCAGGCATAACCACCCCCCCCCCACCCATAAATCCACTTTGACCACGATTTAAAAAAAACATAGAATGAACAAACTTTGGTGCATCACAGGTGATGAAGGTTGTGGTGAAGTTTTATTGAAATTGTTTGTGTAGTTTTGGAGAAGAAAGCAAATACATATTTTGGGGGGCAACCTCTCTGTAGAACTCCTTAGACCGCACTTTTTATAATGCTGTGAACAAACTTTGGTTCACACATGGTGATGAACGTTGTCGTAAAATTTCATCAGAATCATATGTGTAGTTTCAGAGAAGAAGTTGCAAGTATTTGTGGACAGACGGACGGACAGAGGGATTGACGGACGGACGATGTGCCATCCCATAAGCTCCCTGTTACTACGTTGCAGGTGAGCTAATAATATCGAAGAATAAATAGAAGAACATCAATAGGGTAGCAGCCAGAATGGGTTGGTCCCCTAAAAATAATCAGAACAGAAACAATAGGGTTCCTTCAGTACCCTAGCCTAATTATGTTGACCTGAAACATTGAAGAGAATCGGAATGAATCCTCTTTCAGTGTCCCCTATTCAGTAGAGAAAACTGAAAGATTTCCCCATTAAGCATTTACTCTGGAACAAATCCCGGGTTAGTCAGGTTCAGTTTGCTTCCTTTGCAATGACGTCACAATGAGTGTCCTTTGTGTTCTGCTGCAGGTGCATTTTGACTACATGGTCGGATGGCGCAGAAACTCAGGCGAAGGTGGAGGTTGTAATGAACAGGATGTGACGTCTCAGAAAGTACTAACAGGTAGCGGCGAATGGAGATGTGTGCAAGGTTGCAATTCACAAGAGTCCCTGAAATACCGATGTATCGGCTACAACAAGCCGAGCAACTGGATGGTTGGATCTGGCACCTTTGAAATGAACATGCCAAGTGTCCAAGCCAGTGTTGTTGAGTGAGTTTTTTCAGCATTACCGATCTCTAACATTGTTCTTCAGTGACATTTTGCATTGATGTTTAATTGATATTTAATTTAGGGGCTATTTTGTTATTATTCAATAAATCCTGATATTTAACAACAATTTTCACGACACAATGTCCTATTTTCGGGGTGGATATGCATGATTCAACTTTTCCCCAATTTGTGTGAGAAAACTATTTGTGTCACGTGGTACAAGATCGCCATTGAATGCGTGATGATGGTCATTGTACCACATGTTGTGTATGTCGCATGTCATGTACCATATGGCTAGCAGGATATCCGAGTGGTATGCACACTCACCTCCAAGCTGTCTCTCCTGGGTTCCATTTCCAACCCAGCTATAAACAGCCATCCTGGTGTTTTGCAGGCAGAGTGATTCATCAATGTTTGCGCTGTCCCTTGGATTGACGTTAAGCTGAACGTCCCGTATGCCGGCATTCGTTGGTGGACATTTAAGATCCCACAGTGTCAAGTTATTGCTGGCGATCACACGGCGTCGAAGTGTGGGCGAGTTATTGCTGGCACCCTGAATAAATTCCAAATTCCTGCCCTAACATACAGAGGGCATTGCATCAGCAACGCAGCTGTGCCCTCAGCCAATGATGCTACCCTGTAGCTTTGTGCTGCACACGAAAGAAGCATGTATCACATGTTGTGTATGTCATAACATGTCATGTATATGTTGTGTATGTCACATGTTATGTGTCATATGTTGTGTTCATCATGGTAAAATTGGACGTTTGATTTCCACAACACAAGTTTGATCCTTTGGCCGATGGGTAAATGCGAGAAACCCCATTGGCCATGAGGGGTAAAGGTACAGTGAGTGGACGTGATCATCTGAATAATAATTCAATGGGTGGGGGGGGGGGGGGGGGGGGGGGGGGGGTGTCTGAATGAACCCAGGATGTTGTGGAGAACAAAAGGTAAACATGACCTCGAGAGACATGGGTCATTTGGTCAGTGTATGTTCACTTAACATCAGTATTCTTGGGGAAAATGTCAGGGGTAAATAGAAAAGGCCCCTTTATATGGTGCATGTGCCATGTGGCAAACTATAGAAAAGAAGGACATTGTATGACTTGTTGGAAATGCCAGAGAATAGGAAATGAGACAATCAAAAAATCTTGTGTGCATGCTGTACTATCCTAGTGTTTTTCGGAGGAACCAAGTAATGCTCGAGAAAAGTTCACACGAAGGGGCGCCCTACATATATCGGTTAAAACCCGTCATTACGTCGAGTATTTTTATGTACCTTGAAAACGAAAACAGAAGATAATCACTGGGCAACAAAA
Organism: Eptatretus atami; assembly: GCA_035128595.1. NCBI lineage: Eukaryota > Metazoa > Chordata > Myxini > Myxiniformes > Myxinidae > Eptatretus > Eptatretus atami. The sequence goes on along the minus strand of CM068967.1, from coordinate 6,623,388 downwards.
TATTTTTTTCATCTGCTACCAAGGGAAATGCAGGTGTTCTTAGCTAAATCTGGGCCGCTGATTTCAAATCTGTAGTCAGAATTCAGCCAGCACGTCAGGTTTTCAAAATATTTATAAGTATTAATGATACCCAGCATGCTATATTAGACACTTTATTATTGCAGATCATCACCTTGTACATCAAATATCAGTGCTTAGTAATTACTTTGTGGTGGAAATTTACACAAAAGAGAAAACCCTTTATCATTTAACAGATCGTTTGTTATATAAAACACATACATGTGGAGAGAAAGGCTTGTCTCAAGAGTCCAAGCAGATCTCTGACTCTGAGCTAGAATACATAGCCTTTTATATGATTGGAAAATAGGGAGGGGTCAGAACATCACAGGGTACTTGGTTAATCAATACCAGACTACAAGAAAGCTTTGTTTGCACATGAGGTCCTTTTAAGCAAAGAGAAAAAACAATTTTGTGTATAATAAAACAAGATAGCGCAGTGAAAGAATGTGTGTCTCGCTTCAGGGCATGCATGCACAGGAAACCTTCATTTACATAGGAAATGATAAGCAATTATCGCAGCACGTTGGTGGAGCATCTGGTTTGCACAGCTTTGCATAACAATGAGAGGTCCATGACCACAGAAATTTGATGAGACTCCCACTTTACAATCAAAATAAGAGGACAATGGGAAGGAAGAGTTAATGAGATTCGTGTTTGTACAAGTTTACAATTGAATGGGAAACCAGACTGAATGAGACTCTGCAATGACTTACTGGCGTCGGCCGAAGCAGCTTAATTTGCCAACCAAATAAAATAAGACAAAGAAAAGATTATATTGTTGCACAGTTAACTAACACACTATATCTATTTGTTAAAAAATAACCATCAGTATGCAATGATCCATTATCAAGTATGTTTTAAAGTATCAGAGCAGGAAACATGACAGAGGGGTGAATATTTCATTTTAACTTGGCATGAACTAATAACAAGATCTTTCACCAGGCCCAGATGTGCTTGGGCCAGTATGGGGATTATATATTCGTTATTATTATAATGGTTATTATTATAACCATATGGTTTGAAAGTCATCTGGTTTGAAGTGTAGGTTTGAAATGATACGTTAATTATATTGAATTAACAAGACCATTATACATTTGAACAGAGATTCTACTCACTCGTGGCCTGTCACAGTGAGTTCTGAGCAAACAAAGAAACTCATTACTATGAGCAGCCCCCACCATGAGCAGCCCTTATTTGCAAATGCAATGAGCTTCTGACTTTGTCATTGTCAGAGAGCTGATAAACATGTTTTATGCTGCAGACAATATAAATCTTTATCTCGACTCTGTCTCAGTGCCTTTGCAGACGATGTTTCCTGGCGAACCATTCCTTATATGGTGACATTCACTTTAGCCAATGCTTTACAACAGATTCCATACTTCCGTATTATTTAAAAGCATTTGAAAGCAAATAAAGATAAATGAGTACATAATTTGTTGTCAAAGAACACTTATCTCAATCTGAAAAATATTTGTTTTGGCATGATCAACACAGAAACACCAGTGCTTTGCGATAATCATGTGATCCATAGAGTATGTCCATGCTTTCTATCACCATGTATGTCCATGCTCATATTTCAGAAGATGGAATTAATTATTTTACTTCCACAACTTTCACGTCATATTGAGATAACAATGATTGATCTCCGTGTATAATGTGTAGTATACAAACTAAGAACATAAACAAGTTGCAGAAAATTAAGTTAATAAAACATTAGAACATGGTAATGCTTGGAAGGGTGTAAACTTGACAGGGTAATCTGTCCCATTGTAAGTGATTCAGAAACAACACTTCAAGTTTACACTCTTCCTTTCAATATAGACAGCTTAGGCACTGTTCAGAAGTGTGTGAGACACTTGCTCTTGCGCTTGTGTGTGGAATTGGTCTCCCGTTGTAGGAACCAGCAGTAATCACCCATCATGTTTGGGTTGAACTGGCCTTGATACCTCGTTTTCATGACCGAAATGTGTTGGTGAAACCTTTCGCCATGCTCATCGCTTACCTCACCCAGATTAGGTGGGAAGAAATCAAGATGAGAATGCAAGAAGTGCATTTTAAGAGACATCCTACAGCCCATTCGCTGATAGGCCTTTAGCATGTCGTCCACTAATTCCACATACTGTTCAACTCTATGGTTCCCAAGAAAGTTCTGCACAACCAACACAAATGCTTCCCATGCTGCAAACTCAAGTGGGTTCAGTTTGTTTTTGAACTCGGGATCACACATCAGTTCTCAGATCTGGGTTTTGTTTGTGCCTACTTTGAGTTTAGCATCAGTTTTCACTGCGCCAAACTTCTCTCTGACATATTGGAAGCCATTACCATCATGATCCAATGCCTTTCCAAAGTTTTTCACAAGGGTTAGGGTTAGTTAAAAATTGTAATGCTGCGTGGAAAAATTTACTTAAAAATTCATAGCTTGGTCAGTTTTCATCCATTTTTAATAATTTTAAGTGCATTCTAAAGCTGTTTTTTATGAGAAATAATACTCTACAACAGTTGTATTGCTATAATTGAAACCAAAAATATCAAAAATAATAATTTATGATCACTCAAAATCACCCACCATGCCAAGCAACTGTCATAGGACCATATGTATAACTGAAAATCCTAACGTGCTGAGAAAATTCTGACTTCAGATTCAGAATCAGCATACTCGATTGAGATGAGAACATGTTTTCACCCCAGTAGCAAAATCTTTGTTGTCCAGTGTAATGTGCATGTGTGTGTGATGAATTTGTTTAAAAAAATGGCACCCCTTTGTATGAACTTTTCTAGAGCATTACTTGGTTCCTGCGAAGAACACAAGGGTAATACAGCATGCACATGAGATTTTTTTGAATGTACCTTATTTTCTATCATGTGGCATTTTCCACTAACCATGTAATGTCCCTTTTCTATTGTTTGGCATTTTCTACAAGCTATGCAATGTCCCTTCTTTTCTATAGTTTGCCACAAAGCACATACCATATAAAGGGGCCTTTTCTATGCCCCTGGAATTTTTCCCAAGAATGGAATGGTTTCTCTGTATTACATATGGTATTCCATGTTTCAACCAGTTTTCTTCGACAATTAGAGCACCTGAAAAACTGATATTTTTTCCAAAGTCCACTTTTAAGATGTCCCTAATTTTTGCTATGTCCCAAATTTTGTGGCTGCCAGTAACTTCAAAGTCTCAACAACTGTCCCTCTATTCATATTCAAAAATTCACGAACATTCATCCAACAGTTCATAAGTTATGAGCCCTTGTGTTTGACTATTTTACAACCGGAGTCGAAATTTTTCTCTGTCCAGTTTTCTGTGGTTCGCCCCTATAAGCAAAAACTAGCAAAAAAGCAAAAACTTTGGCATTTAGGTGGAATTTGTTTTGAAAGCCATTGATTAGATGTATTGGCCGATGTATATTCCAAGTTTCAGCTCGTTTCAATGTATAGCCTTTGAGATATGAGCGCTAATACATTTTGGGCGAATGGACAGACAGACACCAACGTTGATTTTGAAGGTTTTCATAAAAAATTCAAGAATGTAGAAATGGATGTTGCTGAAATTTGGAACATATTACCTCAACGTACAAATTATTTACTTCTGAAACTTTCAGCCAATTTCGTCCAAAGGAAGCCGAGAAACGAATTTTCAGTCCCTGTGTTAAAGTTGCATACAGAGAAACTGTTCCATATAAAGGGAGGGGAACTTTGCGCTTCCCTTGACAATAATACAAACTTTCTAATGGGGAAAAATCGTGATTTATTCAGGCACAGGTAGTATGCACCTGCATGTTCTCTTTTTGGGATAATTATCGCTGTTTTCTAATTTCATATTGTGTAATTTCTTACAGGTTTACTGGGTGTTGCTTCATCACATCATCCGTGATGACTCAAACAAAGATTCATACCTATTCCGGTGCCAGTTGGAGATTAAGAACAACCATTGATATCAGCATCCGTCAGGACATCGGGAAACCCAACTCCTCTCCAGTAACCACTTCAAAACCACTGATTAAGTGAGAAAAGAAAATACGTTTTGGGTATTTTTGTGAAGATTCCAACAAGAAAGACGTGTGAAGGGAGAGTGCAGGAGCAGATCCAGGAATTTCAAGACAGGGGTGTGGGTGGGGGGGTGCACAGGCTATAGTGTTGAATGGAGGGTGTGGTTTGGGATTTGAGGGTCCTTCACCACCAAATTTTGAGAAAATGATCGTCTGAACTGCATTTCCTGCTTTCTTGGAAGTTTTTGGCAATTTGTTGCATTCCTCCCTGGCCAAACAGTTCAGCAGATTTGGATGACTAATGGGTCAAAATGGCAAACTTGCCCAGCCGATCCTTAGGCCTGTGCACACCTGGAGTGTGAAATGATGGTGTTGACCACCATGCGCTGAGGTTGTGAAGCTTAGGGCAGGGGGTCTCCCCACAAAAGAGATGATATAGGATGGCAGAATGTGAATTATTTTATTACTCGTAAATGATGCTATTTTGGAAAAGACGGCATTTGTGTTTCTGAATGAAAATGTCACACACATCATGGAGTGACATGGGGAAGTAATGGTGTATGTTCATGAGGGCCAGAGATGCCATCTGACTTGCTCCCATGGAATCTCTTCGGTAGGTGTTCAGGCGCCGCAGGCTAGAAAATGAGCATTCAGCCTCACAGGAGCATACATGGAGGGTGTATCCAATATGGAGTAGGACTTTGATCGATGGAAATTTGTCTCCATATTATACCACACAAAAACAAATCCTGCAGACCTAACCTGTTGTGCCTCATCTGCATTTATTTTACAAGGCAATCCACACACGTCATACCTAGTTACTCTATGATGATTGCCACGTCCAAAAGACAAACATTCCTGGTTATAGTTAAACTGAAGGGGCCCAAAAAATCTGGCATCCATAGGTTGTAAGATATGGGAACAGTGCAGAGGAAGGACGAACAGCACAATATTGTTTTCCTTGGTCCAGTTGATCAGGTCAATAGCGACTTGGCTTCTGTGACCATCATACAGGACAAGCCTGGTGTTGGCTCAGTGGTTAGGGTGGTGGCTTGGGATCCTAGGGTCCTGAGTTCAAGTCCCGTTGGCCACTGAATTAATACACCAGGGGGTTGACTCAGCCTGTCATCCTTCCGAGGTCGGTGAAATGAGTACCAGTTCCAGTGTGTGTACTGGTAGAGGGGCACTGCATCAGCGACACAGTCGCGCTTCAAGAAATGATAGCTACCCCGGTGGCTAAGCTGCCATACGACCACACACACATACAGGACAAGTCTTGTGTGAAGCATCCCGACATTGTACATATTTAATTAAATTGGCTTGCATATAGTCTCTAAAACGTGGGAATTTGACCATCCCATCTGTGTCAGCATTCAATCAGCACCAACAGTTTCATCAACCGCTGTCATAACGTGACCGGGTTCACGGGTCGTCTAGTCTACATTATAAATAAACTGTGGTTTGTCCTTTCACTTGTATTTAGTTAGAATATAGCCCATTCTTTGAAGTAGTTTGTTACTGATTCTTCTGATGCACAACGTGCTCTAACAGCTCAGATAAACTTGATGGTATTACCACACACAGCCCAGGCCATCTGCCCATGAAGTTGTCCAACCACTGCACGGCACATGTCATCTTTCTGGTGCTTCCCAAGGGGAACAGTGTAATCTGTAGCCATACCCCACTGCAACATGATCTTTAACATGTGTGACCAGCTTAGACTCTTCTAGCTGTGACAGATTATTGTTGTGGACCTGGGATCGGGGGGGGGCGAGAAGACCAGAATCGCAGGACGTCGCACACGAATAACTTCATGACACGGCGGGTCGCTAATCGACCGTGAACGCCAATAACTCGACCATGTGACTTAGGGTCCTCTGTCTAATAAATATCGTTTACCTAATGGTCACGTGATCTAATTACCGGGGGACATGCCCTTGGTACACTTTGTTCAAACTGGATCACCTTACCGGATCAGATGCAGCCGAGCATAACTAGCCATAACCCAAGAACGTACCAGCTAGAAAAACATATCGTTGGGGGATAACATCCCGGCTAAGTGAGGATTTGAACCATGCTGGACTAATGAAGGAAAAGACAAAAACGAGCTGGGAACATTTCTAGACAAAGCATTTATTTACAACCAAGCAAGGAAAGGTATGTGACACAGTAAATGGGGATGATTATTATGTACAGCAGGGATAGAAAGGAATTTGTGGTGTGTGACAAAAGGCAAGCAATCTTACAAAAGCAGACACAGAGCAGTCTTATGCTGTTATCACTTCTACGTCTTAACTTATGCTACGACAGGTGCCATCACAAACACACACACACAAACCCGAGGAAGATTAGATGTCCAGAAAGAAAGAGAGCAGATGAGGATAAGACGGCCTCCCAATACCCGGCGCGGTCGGTCGACCAATGCAACCCAGTATGCTTTTGGAGAGAAATACTGGTGTCTCAGGTGTGGGAGTGTGAGGTGTGGTATAGTGCAATATGGGGGGGTGCAGTGTCGTGCCAGAGGGAACTGTGATTACAAATCAGTCATGGATGCTCTTTTGTGCGTCCAAAGGGTACGTGATAGAGGGGTGGAAAGAGAGAGAGAGGAGAGAAGATGCATGAGGCAAAATATCCCTAGCCGAGTCGTGCATAGGTTTGTGAGTGTAGTGTGTACATCCATGGGACACTTCGCTTGAGCATTCCCACCTCGAGAGTTGGCGCATTATCTCCTGCTTCGTCACTTTGCCGGGGCTCGTGGCAACGTGCGCTCTGCACTGGTCCCAGAAGAACGTCTGTAGCACACCAACCACGAATGAAGGTCCAATGATGAACAAACGAGGAGCAGTGAAGAAGAGGGCGAAGCAGAGAGGAGAAGAAGAGAGCGAGGCAGAGAGGCGAAGAAGAGGGCGAGGCAGAGAGGCGAAGAAGAGGGTGGACGGCTTCGCGATCCGCCTTTTGTAAGCCCCGGGCGAAGGGTGGGGTGACGACCCGAAGCGACGCGCTGTAACCCGAAACCTACATCTCTGTTCAGCCATAGCGGTCATAGCCATGCCCTGCCAGGCTCCTGGTGCCGGAAGCGGTCGCATTCGCACATCCGGCGTGACACGGCCCGATGTGCGAGCTCATGTACTGAGCTCCTGTACCAAACTCCCAGATTGCCCTTCCCGTGGACCCACCCCCCCCCCTCGCCGCCTGTCTTGCCGTGTTCTGGTGACTAGATGAGGGTCGTATCAATCCCACGTGCCACCCAGCACACCCCGACGAGATGCGGTTGGCACTACTAACGTTTGTTGCTTGTCCCTGCATCACGCAGTCCAAGTACCCTGAGCCGTGCAGCACTCCTCTGTTTAGTGGCGAATTGTATCGATACAACGGTACGAGGAGGTGCGGGAATATTTTTCCCGTGTGTGGGAGGTATTGGTGGTCAAGGTGGTGAGTTCTTGGTGAGCGAGGGGTGAGAAAGGTGAGATGCCATTGGAAATTGGCGCACAGATTTGAATGAAAGGGCACGCCATACGCGTGCCGCATAGCGTTTTCGTTCTTGTGGTGATTCTCTCATGGGAGGCTGCGTGGGGTGTTTGTTGTGATTCCTTCGGGTTCCAAGCCACAGGAGGCATTGCATTGCAAACATTCAATCGCATTTTGCATGGTGTGTGTGCTTGCTTGCTTGTTATGTACCGTGGCTAAAAAGAAAGGGTTGAAATAGAAATCAGAATAGAAGATATAGATATAATTAGACCTAGCTATAAGGCCCACGCAACGCACTTCGTCCTGTTAAGCCACGAGACATGAGGGGAAGGTCTGACTGCACGAAGACTAATGAAATAACTGCCTGAGGATCACTATATGTTGGGTGCCATTGCCTTAAGAGGCATGCGGTTTTTCAGAACCGCAACAATATGTTCAGGACCAGATCTGGTACAATCAACCAAAACTCCACAATCAACCCGAAGGGTAGCCAATGGTAGTGCATACTGTATATATGCTCTATAAACAGCAATACCATCAACCTTTACTGCCTGATATGCTCTTATAAGCGCACGTGAGTATGAGCGTCTCCGTGCCCGTTTCAAGGATGGGGTAATCTGAAAATACAAATAAAAACAAACTTCTTCTTCTTCTCTTGGCTGCTCCCGTTAGGGATCACCACAGCGGATCATCCGTCTCCATTTTGCTCTGTCCTCCACATCGTCCATTGTCACACCAACCACCAGCATGTCCACCCTCACCACATCCATAAACTTCCTCTTTGGCCTTCCTCTTCTCCTCCTACCTGGTGGCTCCATCCTCAGCATCCTTCTCC
>CM068967.1:6577860-6593748 GCA_035128595.1 Eptatretus atami | reverse complement strand
CACAAAAAGAGAAGATACCGCACAAATAGCTAAGAGCGTATACCATTAGGGCCATAGTGGTACACAGTGCACAATCTGGACACATTTTGACAAAAAGTCAATTGGCAGAATAAAAAATGCCATTTGACAATACTGTCCAATTTTTCCCAGGTAACGCATTCACAGTGTAGAAACAATACAAGCAAAATTGGACATATTTGTGTTGCAATCATTACTACCTCTGTACTTGTCCACAAATATACATTCAGACTATTAAATTATTTCCACCCCAAGAAAAGTCCACGGCCGTCAAAAAATTCCTCTCTGGAAAGCATATTGTAGAAAATTTTTTACTAAATAAAGGTCTTAAAGAGTATGTGGTTTCAAAGTGTGAATACCTGCACGAACACTACAAAGTAGGTAACCCCAAACCTCTATCATGCCTGCACGATGCCTTACATGTGTCCGTCAAAATGGTCCGCAAAAAGTGTCCTCTTTCCGGAAACACCTAAACGCCACGAGTTAAAGAAACACGCTGCATAAGTTGATTTTGTAAGTACAGGCCCATGATATCAATAAAACATAAAAGGTATCGTACATGATGTATTATGTAGGTATTTGTGGTTAATAGTTGATTGTATAAGACTGTAGTTTTTAAAAAAGATACTCTCCAAACCATCCTGGGTAATTATTGTATAAGAATCATTCAGATGCTGCAAAAATTGATGAAGTATGTAATTAACAATGTTGATGAAAAAAAATATAGAAAATATTGAGTTGAAGTTTATGTTGTCAGACAAAACGTACCCCATGTGAAATAGCCCAAACAGAAAGTCAATGACCGGCATGACTCTACTGAGAAAAGAATAAGTACAACAGTAATGATAAACTTCACAATATCGCAAGTTTCCCCCGTGCATAAGACATCCCATTGATGTGGTAACAACTCAGCCATCTGCATTAAACCTGGAATTGTAAGGAATTGTATCAAGACATAGCCTGATATCTCTTCATCAAAAGCTAATACCAGGAATATTCTTACTAGTCCAAAAAGATGAAAATTTCAAAGGAGACGAGATAAACAAAGTCCAATCACCCATCAACATATTGGGACAAATGATGGAACTTCTAACATCCCACTGGAGACAGCGCGAAACATTGCGGCGAGCGGAAGGAATGTATGGCCAAGATGCCGAGCCAATCATTCGTTCAACGTACTTGCCTGCCGTCTACAATGGCTGTCTCACTGTCATGCCTACAGCACTGCAGTGCGTGCATGTTTTCCTCCCACGCAGAAGCATGCTGCATTTTTCATAGCCCTCAAGAAACGATTGTCAAACTTCCAGTCTGATGTCGAATGAATATTCGTGGGGGGACCAAAATGTTTCCATCCATGCGCTAACATTGACTTTGGTGGAAAGAGGACCGGCAGACCATCGCACCTTCTGCAAGAACACCCTCCTCCCTCGGAAGCATGGTCAAGGCCACGTGACGCTCTGATCAACGGCAGTTAATGGTTGGTCCCACCTTCGGGGCACACCCACTTTTTTTTTTTGAAACTCAACAATAATTGAAGAGATGCCACCCCCTCCACGCTGATGTTATCATCATCGCAATTTCAGGCGAGTGCCAAAATGTGTCAACACGTGTTGGTCGTTACTTGAGTGACAAGCAGTTGGCAATGTAACTCACTGCGACCATTAAACGCACAGGCTTATAAAGGCAGCATTATGAATGGTAGATCCGATAATCAACTGCTGTCTCTCAAGAGAACTTGGAGCAACCTCGTACAATAACACCGATTCAGGAGACAAGAAGTAAAACTTAAGGCGTGATCCCATTTAGAAAACTGAACTGCCCTGCTATTAAAGCGCATGTAAGAAATGACATGGGATGTCATAATTCATCACATATGAATCAATGCAAAGATCAAACTGCCCAACAATGTGAAAAGGAGTGGCAGAGAGCATGGAAAAAAAATCATTAGAGGAAGACACAAGTCAGCGTTCCATGGTGTTATGCTTGCCGATGCAGGATTGACCAAGTTGTACAACAAGCACGTGCAGCGCTGGAGAGCTGTACCCAGACTCCCAGCACAGGCCGGAATGCCGCAAGAGACATCCCTTGCATTCTGGACCCGGGACCCGTATGCTACACATCAGCAGAAACAAAATAAGTAGCAAAAATGGTTTACGGCGATATTTCTTATGCATACTGAAACGAGAGAGCCACATAAGAACTTGTGTCAAACATTCATATGCCAAGGCTGACACGACTCGTGGTGTGCGTTGTGGTTGTGTGGGGTGTGTGGGTGTGTTGTAATTATATATAGTTGACGGGATGGGTTCTCCTTTATTGACCGCAAGCAACTCTAATAAAAGAATGGGCAGGTTCGACAATTGGTGTCAGTGTTATTAGATATGTGTTACGATCATAGAGTCGTGAATTCAATGCCGGACCTTAACCTGAAAATCAATTCTGTGAATGCCTAACTAGCCTTTTTGAAGAATTGTCAAGGCGCGCTGACAAAGTGCGTACACAATTAGATCACGAAAGGAGCAACACAGACAAATCGTCAAAAAGATCATAACAGACAAGAAACAAGTCGTGTGAATTGAGTGATGGGGTGTGTGTGTGGGTGTGGGTGTGTTGTTGTGGTTACAGCTCTCAAGACCCACCACAGCCCACCACCCACAAATAGTCATGGAGAACAACACAGCGGGTAGCGTTGGGAAGCGCAAACCGCGGTGCGGATGCCTGCGACTGCCAAGCAATGGATGTCACGCTTGTGCAACCACTTCCGCAAGAAAGCGCGGAATAAAGGGCCTTGACCTCACAAGGATTATCATCCCCTAACATACCATCTGCACCATTAAGGAACAAAAGTGCACAACGCGAGCCACCCAGCATGAGAAAGACGTCCGTCTAGCGAACTCCTATATAGCACCTTTACACGTCTTGTGGAATATTTTTTTTTTGCGTACCCACTCATAACTGTACATCTACACTTAATAAACTCTGTACAGGTTGACTTTACCTGTGGCATGAGCAGAAACAAAATAGATAGAACGGGAGGCTTTGCAGAATCAGGAAAGGATGCATACGAAAGCACAGGAAGCACGCAGAGCCTAGTTCTTTATTGCAAAACGTGCAGGAGAATCAGCGCATCAAAGAAACACATATGTCTGTGTTCTCATCTTCATGAACAGCGCAGGTGCAAGATTCATCAACTTCGGTGCAAATCCTTTACTTGGAACAAGGAACTTAAAATGGTCGCAACATATCACACTTCTTTTCTATATTTTCCAAAGCTCAGGCAAACCACCTATTCTTGTATGCCTGCCAGGCTCGTGATGAAGGCAACAGCTTCACTCAGATCTGCGATGCCTCTTCAGAGCTACAAGCGGGGAACCGTACAGCATTGCATGCAAACCCAGCTTCGGTTGGCGGACACACGTGTGGTGCATTGCCAGCTGTGACCGGGCTGAAGAGAAGTTCAGTCATGAGGCGGCCTGAAGTCCCATGTGAAAAGCACTCTATATTCGGAGGACATTCACGAACATAAAACAGAGTAAGATAAAAAAAAATACTAACCCCTAATGCAGACATTTTACAGGTGTGAATAAATACATCCCGTGGATCCTTCTTATTTGTCATGAAGGTTTACGAGCAAGGAGGCCTGAACCTAAGACAACAGACAACTTTGTCATGAGAAACAGCTGAACTCCCTCCTTCCTGGAGACAGAGGCGCTCAAGAGACTAAACATGCGGTATTTATTCATAGCAGCATTTGCATAAAATTACAATTAATTGAGGTTAAGGTGGGTAGGAACACTGGGCTGTAGAAATTATGCTTACAACTCCTCTTCATCCCTATGCTTATCTTTTGGCTCATGCAGCGATGCACAGCAGTTGACGCCGGAGCTCCGACACTGCAGGAGCACACGCTGGCAGCCAACTCAATGAAGTGATGCAAGTGCAGGCCACCGGACCCAAACCTGTCAAGTGCATGAAAACACAGCAACGCAAAATCGTGGGAACCGCAATCAGACCAACCATACAATATTAGACCTATGCAACATTGGATAAGCGGCAGCAATAATGCACTTATCGTGTAGTTTGTCTGGGTCAGCTGTCAATACTCAGTTGGTAATGCTACCAAGTTGTCTAGTTTGTGATTCCACAAAGGTCATGACCTTTTTGTCCAAAAACTAAGGCGCGGGAAGGGCGAGTGACAGGCTAAAATGCAATGCAAGTGACAGTTAAGTTACGGCTCCAATGGGCACAATAAAGTAAGGGAAAAAGGGAAAAAAACAAGAGGAGAAACTGTACTACTAATAAGAGTGATATAAGGGGAAAAATATCACGGATGTGGAGGAGAAGATTAAACCAGGTTGCGTGCTGATGCCCGGAAGAAGGGTGTGATTGAACTGTTCAGAAGAGTTCCACAATGATGAAAAGACGGAACGAATGAAGCCAGAGTTGGGGATTTCAAATAGGGATGCAAAACTGCATGCTTGACATTGGCCTCAGGAGTGCGACGTCCACCACGTCCACGAGTGTCAACGAGGATTGTGGAGTAACGAGAATATCACACGGTATCTTTGAAAATCGCGTACTATTAGCACGCACAACAGACAACAATGTTCAAACGGCAAACAGTCCCAAGACTTGAGGACATCATGCACCTGAAGAAATGGAAATCCTTTCGCATGAATTGTAATTCATTAAACACACACACGAGCTAAGAAGAAGAAGGTAACGAATCAAGTTGGAGGCCCAAATAGTATTGGGAATTACTCGTGTAATTACTCGCGAAGGAGAGGTCAGCTTGGTTGGGTTTGTGTCCCACGTAAACTTCGGTTTCCTCCAACCACTTGTCAGAGTGAGACAAAAATTTCACATGGTGCGACTACCGGGAGAAGTTAAATATAATAATAAAGGCACGTCGGTGGCACCATGGGGAAAAACGAAAACTGGACCTCTGATACTGAAAACCGCACCAAGGAAAATTAAATACTCTGCACATAGCAATTAGGACTCATGAAGAATGGGGAATTTTTTTTTAAATGAGTCATACGTCCATAGACTCAATGCATATTATACCTATCTCGATAGTATAAAGGATTTGAGGTCACAGATAAATGGCCACAAAAAAACATTTCGATATCCACGGTACTATCAGCAGCCATATTGGTAAAAATAAGAATAAAAAAACCTAAAATCTAACTCTGAAGTGCTGAACACTCGACGGCCAAACTACATGTATGCGCTATCCCATGAAAAACAAAAGTTACAATCCTGATCATAGGTCACATGGTTTGGGAGCGTACTTGGATGACCTTAAAAACATAAAAAAACTTCCCAGAACATCTGGACGACGAGGGAAAACTCACAGAAATTCCAAGCCTTGTTACAAGTTAGGAAATGATAGTCCTGTATGGTTGGCACCCTATGATTGAAAAAATATAAATAATTTTCTCTGGAACCGCTCCACAATCGAGTGAAAACTCACAAGGAATGGCAAGGAAAACAGACACATGAGGCCACGCCCATCATGCCCCGGAACACCATGACAATTATCATACACAAGATCCAAAGAAATTACATTTTTTTTTTTTTAATCTCCAGAATTAAGTTTTGTCGGGTTTTTTTCTTCTTCTTCTCTTCCCCCCCCCCCCCCCCCCAAGAGGAGATGGGGGTTAAAAACACACAACACCCCTGAATGATACCCCCCCCAACAGCACATCCATACACATGCACACAACGCTACATGCCAAAACTACTAAAACCGTCAACATCCCGTACTCCTCATCCCACACTAACCCTTACTTCCAGACATATGTAATTCCAATAACCTAGACTGTCTGTTGCCACACCTCGAGAGACCATATGCATAACTACCTCTGGGAATGCCCCGCCTCTAACCTCTTACTCTCTAGCGCTATGGCCCTGGTCTATACGCTACGTGTGAATATCACTAAACTTATTATCGATATCTGGCAGACTAAAACATCCCATCATATCTCCCGAACCGCCCTTTATGGAAAAAGCCTGTCCCTTACGCTCCCCATAGCTGAGTCAAGTTAGGCCCGAATCCAATTGAGGTAATCCGCCTACCTCTCCATGGCATCTATCCTCCTTGAAATGGTGACCAAAACTGCACACAATTCTAGAAGTGGCCTCCAAAATCCTGTCCCAATGTAACTACTACCTAGTCTGATTTAAATGATCGCCTCGAAACAACTAAAACTCTATTTGCTTTACATAAGCTCTCTACCTGTTATCAATAACACAACAGATCCTCGGTGCGCTCCAAATAACGCCTTGTATTCGTAACTCTATTCATGCTTATCCATCGCAACACCTTAAACTTGCGCATGTAAATCCATCTCCAATCTTTGCCAATCTATGCAAGTAACAATACTGTCCTAACGACCTAACGCCCTCTGATATCCACTTACCGTCCAAGCTGGTCCATCGCAAATTGGAAAAGCCTACCTACCCCATATCCAACATCATTGATTAAATAGAATAGTAAGGGCGAAGACTCGACCCTAAGGACTCACATACACCTTCCCCAACAAGACATCCTTCCACTCACAGCCACTCTGGCTCTAGTACTAAGCCAGTGCATCCAACGCTCTGACCAGTCACTCCCACAAGCCTCACTTACAACACTCCTATGTGACATCAAATTCCTTCTAAAGTCGAATACGCTACCCCGCCTTTCAACTCATCCACCATCAACACGCTTCATGGAACTCAAAGATTGGTTAGACAGGGGAAAATCTCTAAAAGTCACAAGATGATCTAGAGTGGAGGGATACATGTAAATGTAACTTCATCGGTCACATGTCGCCAAGCCAGAAGATAAGTTTTGATTTTTCTTTTGAGGAAAAGGCTCACAGCTGGCTGGAAGGGTTTGGGTAGAGTAGCAGCGAATATCGATTTCCTAGCCAAGGTTCGCCTAAGACTTCACTTGCGTTTTTGCTCTGTTCGGTTCCTCTTGATAACTACAAATGCAGGACAGTACCTAATGGTTTCCATTTATTGAATGAATTAGTTTTAATCCCATGCGAATTCAATTGAACAATAAAAATTAATAATAATAGATTTAAAAACCCTGCAGGTCTGGGTCAGTGTCCAATAAGCGGGTGCATCAAGCGGGACTCTGCGACCTGGCATACTGCACAGTTATACAGGGATTCTATTGTCTCTATTAATCATGTACACACACAGTACAGCAACACCACATAAAACAAGTTCTGGTGAGGGCGCAATCCTGATGCTCTTTCTATGTTAACTGCAAGAAGCCATCTTAATATACGCTGATTGTCATGTAAAAGTCGACCACAACTGAGTATGATGTAAAGATACGTGTAAATGGGAAACTCAACCGAAAATACCTAAAAAACCAAATACAAAAACCACCAGTGCAATATGTGACACGTTCCACTCGCACTGATTTCATTAATGAAGTGTATCCAACGTCATTCAGAAATGTCATTGAATCCATCACCAGTTAACACATAATCCTTCAATGTCGCCAGTGACCTGATTCATGATCATCAAATTGGATTCAACCAGTCACCTCACATGGAGCCTGCGCTCTGCCTCCCACACTGAAATGAGCCTCATGTCAACATGAGATACAGACCATCTCCTGACATACTCAGCTTGATATAGTCTGACATCCTGTCTCTCACAAATATCGTCTCGGCATCAAAAGGCCAACTCCACACATGGCTCACTGACTGTCCTCTACTTACTCCTCGTAGCCAAATGTGTGGCACTCATGAAGGCGCTTTTCATCTTCCCTCCCTCGTCGAGGCTGATACTCAAGGCGTGTTCGGCGCTGTACACATCAATGAGCGAACCAACGGTTGAATCCTCTTTTCTATGTGAATCTACCCTCTGCCGCAACAAGCACCCTCCCTTTCAGACATTGACAGAATCACAGCTCGTCAAAGACTAACGCCACCCACCCTAACCTCCCCCTCCCCCACCGGGCAGCTGCAAGCCATATGGTGGTCGAACTATAAACCTCTCGCTGCAACCCCAAATCCAGAAAGGGGGGGGGGAGGGGGGGGTGACTGCTCACCCATCATCAATACTCTTCTCCCCCCCGCCCACCATTGAAACCAACTTTCACATCTCTCAATCCATTCTCCGCCCATAGCTCCAGACAGCTGCCACTACCAATCTCAGATACCCCATTCAAAAGTTTGTGTGTAACACTGTCCCTTTGCTCCTGAGCCTCATTACTCCACACATTTATTCCCAAGACTCCCATTTGTCCTAACCTGCGTGTTGTTTCCCACCTCTTTTCTACGTCCTTTGTCTGTTATGTCCTGATCCATCCTTGTCTCGCTCCCCATGAGCCTCGACTTTGTCAACAAAATAAAAATAAGAGGCCAACGGTCAGTTTCGCTGCAATCATGTGAAGGAATTTTGTGATGAAGGAAGTTCATTCCGCAAGTATTGCGACTTCGGACAATTTCATGACATCATCTCTCCAAATAACTATCTGCACCTGTTCCCGAGCTCGGAACAGGACACCTTTGCCCTGTACCCTCATCCAGCACATACATTGGTCGCCTCTCTCCTCCCTCAACCATATCCGCATGGGACTCTCCAGACTATCGTCTGTGCAATGAGTCCAAAGATACAGTTTCTTTTTGAGTTACAGCATTCCAAATACAAGGGAGGTTAATTCTTCTGCACTGATTCTTGTTTCTCTGCAGCCAGAATTTTTAACATAGTCCCAATGCACATAAAGAAAGCACTGTCAATCTTCTTACTTCTCTTTTCACTGTCCATATCACATCCATACATGCAAACGGAAAAACCAATCATCACCATCCCTCCTCTTGCTGTATGTCACATCTATCTTTCCAGATCTTTATCAATCCTACACCACTGATTCCCCAAAACGCTCCATTAAGTGCTCCTCAACATCCCACTCTTCCAATCTTAGAACCCGAAGAAGAGAAACGTTCCAACGAATTTCCCATATCGCCCCAATCGAACAACTGATCTCTCAGTGAAAGCAGACCTTTGCTTGTTGGTTAAAATAAAACCAGCTTTAACTTCCTTCATCACTGTCTGCAGCAGTTCCATCAAGTCTTCCTCGGTTCACCTTTCTAATTGTACTAACGAGGGGTATCACACATATTTAGAATTATAACAGTGCCTCAATCCGATTCAGCTTAGTTACCAAAATCCTCTCATGAGTCGCGCATTCATCAAATCTGCGCAATTTCCAACGCATCTCACCTTGCCACGCCTTCTACAAAAACCCATCATCGACACACCAACAGCCTCTCGCACACGGAAAAATATTCCCACATCCCCTAGTGCCTCGCACGCACAGTCGCAACTAACAGAGGCCTGTCGCACGTCTCGGACGTACTCGAATCCGTGTTTGATTGCAGAACGAACAACACGAAAATACACCAACGCATCTCGCCAGTAATGTCCTGGGGAGCACGCGGGATTGATACGTACCGCAATTCCATCCGCCCAAGAACACGCAAGAGGCCTCGCCGGAAGGACGATCCGGGTTCGGTATGGGCCGGGGCATTTTGGCTCATGAAGGGGGGGGCGCTGGTGGTGATGTGCATGCATGCAGCATTCAACTCAGTGGAGCATGGGTGAGGCTAGGTTGGCTTCTAACACTATTGACAGGCTTGTCGGCCGGAGCGAATGAGAACCGCTCCGGCCCAGAGCCGCACAGGCATGCTGGGCCGCGGGGCCAATAAGAAGCCGGAGAAGTCATAGTGCGTCGCTTCAGTCGCACCACACCATGGCCCGGGCCAAGAAGGGGAGCCGAGCCGCTCACCCCTCTCTCCTCTCTGCTGTCTCGGCCTCATTGCTGCCTTTTTCCTGTTCAACTCTCACAACTCAACCTTGACCAAACGTCCTGTCACTCTCGACTGTTAAAAAACCTTTGTTCCCACCGTTGTCACGTAATATTCCAGCAGGCTTTCGTTGAAATCTAGCTTGTCTTTGTGCGTGGCATAGTCGCTTCTCTAGATACAAGGCAGGCATTGCTTTAATTTGACTAATGGTGTAATGCCGTCCTCCCTTGAGGCACTTTGTTTTCATCTTGCTGTCTGCATATTATGCGTCTCTGGACATGATTGCCTATTCTTTCTGCTGCTTTGCCGGTATTTTACTTTCTTCAATTCCTTCTTCAACCCTTCACATTTTCTCATCCTGAACCAAGACCAGCTCTGCAAACACTTTTTTGTATCCATGTGACTCCAATAGAGCAACACACGAAGGATCAAAGGCAGCAGGTGAATAGAGGGTGGACAGGAAGCACAAAACAATGGGAACAGAGACGTAGGAGACCTGGGAAGGGAAGGAATGGTGGAAACGGGTACGACAAAATGGACACTACAGGACTTATCAAAGAAGCAGTGGAAAGTTAAAGGAGAAAAAGAGGCTGTTTGGGATTACAGGGAGAAAATATCAGTCGTTTGGAGTGGAAGACAATGAAGAGGCGCTCGAACAGCTGTTTAAAACCTGGAGAGAAAAGGGGATGAGAGAAAGAGTGTGGGAGGCTTGCTCCATACGGTGCGAGCCAGAGAGTAGGACAGTAGTTCGACGTAGAGAGTTCAGCGCTTCTCAAGATTGGTAGTCCCACCAGATCAGGGGAAATGCCGGTGTGATCTTGAGACCCACATCGGTGGTAACATAGTCACAGATACCACAGACAGCAGGACGAAGGAGACGCGGAGAGAGACACCCGCACCTCAGCCTGAAACCGATCGAAAAGTGAGACCAAGTACGCCAGAGCCACACGAGAAGAAAAAAAGAAAAACGCAAAAAAAAAAAATCACCCCATAAATCCCGAGAAAGCTCTAGTTCACAGTCGAGCAAGCCAGAAGAAAACGATTGAGATCGGACGCCACGAACCATACACTACACATACCCAACCAGGGATAAAATCTCGCGTACAAGGTCGGAGCTCCGAAAAGAAACACACGCTGCTACAAGCAAGCACCATCCAATCGGCTGGCAGGCCCAGCATAGCCACACGAATGTGGTCACCACGAAAGAATTGTCAGCAATCCGAGATAAGACCAACACAACACCCTCTGAATAAAGAGACATTCCTACCGTAATTGCTCTAAGAACATATAACATAGGCAGAGTTGCGCGCCGGTGAGAGAGTCAACACTCCCAGTCGCTTGGGCCAAAAACTTGAAGGGGATTTGCAGGCACCAGATAGAGATGCCCGCACACCTCTAGACCACCTTCGATCCTACCACACAGCAGAGAAGAAGAGAGCGCGCCCGCTCTACTGAGCGACCAGAGATTACCCGGCAGAGGGTTTAGCAGCATCAAACAGAGCGAAGACATTCCTCATCGCACATCTCTGAATAGGTATCTTCCCCTACTCACATGCGCGGTGCGATAAAAAAAACCACCAAGCGAATTACAGTAGCATCACATGATCAGCATAGTAAACAAGCTCATGCAGAAACAATCGAATACTGAGAAAGAAACAAGAGAAATCGAATTTGCTACCATCAAGAGCTGGTCATTGCGAACTAGGATGCAACAGAAGACAAAGCAGAAAATGAAGCAAGAGAAAGCGCTAATGTAAGCAATGAAGTCATATAATGTAGTGACAGTTGATTAGAGAGAGCTAATAACCGTAAACGCCCAGCAGAAAAAAAACAGCGATTCCATCAGCTAATAATGTGAGAAATCGGTAGCAGCCACAATAGATTACAATATAGATATCAAACGACAGAAAAGCAAGTAACAAAAAAATTAAAACGACTGCTGAACACAGCATATATCAAGGAGACAAAACTGAAAAAACATAATTAGTAAAAATAAAACAAATGATGAGCTAATGATATATCAACAAAAAAGCCAAAACATAATAAAGAGCATCACACTAGCTACACAAATACAAGCAGAGGCATACATACTAGCCACACACGAATCAATAGCTCAGAGAATAATAACAACAAGTGAAAAAAACCAAGAATAAATTAAAAAGATTCAAAAAAGAGATGACAGAAATTATAGGTATCAGAGGAGAAGAAAGTTGAAAGTAAGAACAGAGAAAAAATAAGCAACCAAGAGTCCAGAGCCGAAGACAATACAAAAGCTAAAAGAAGGAGTATTAACAGTATCGCCGAGCACAACAAGCTCACGCGCCCGACGCTATGCCAACCCGCGTGCGCAAAGAGAATTGGACCATCGGATCCTCTGAGAGACCGGCGCTGGGAACGGCACACAGACCTTCCGAACGCACTCCCTAGCTGGGTGCTCATATTCAATGACTGACCACCGGCTGCGGCTAACAACTCCAGCACGCACTTCACACTCGGACAAAGGTTCACCATCCCGCTCCGAGCTGCATCGCAAGCATCAAGGAGAGAGACAATGCTGATGACTTGAGCGAACACCCGGTCGAGCGAACAAATGGGGTCTGCGGGACTCAAGGCGATAGCCTGAGAAGAGAGGGAAGTGCAACCTCCATGAGCCCAGACGGCAATCCTCCGACATAAGCGGATGGAGCGAACTAGCAAAACTGCACCCGACCATGGCGACCACAAAGCCACAAAAGTTCTCCGCGCCCCTCAGGGACACGACCCACCATCTGACCTGAACAGCACGAGGCCACAAGCCGACTGACCAGAGCTGACCTCGGAGCGCCCCGTAAAACCATAGACCGCAGCAAAAGGTGACAACGAAGGCACGAGCCCGAGGAAACCGGACGGAGGGTCAAGCATCACCTTGGAAAGGTAGCATTGCCGGCGGCTGGTGAGACTCGGAAGAGGGGTAACGGAGTCCAAAATCCCGACGGGGTCACACTCCACGATACACCAATCCTCGGAACGACAGATCAAGCATGAGATGGCTAAATCTCGTCCACACGAAGCGACAGTGCGAAGCCCCCGGAGCGCAGACGGTCGACGTTGAAACACCCCTCGAACGCCGCACCTAGCACACTCCCACGCTGAGTGGAACGCATATAGTATTGGCGATGCCCTAGCTGACACACCAGAGCGAACTGTGTCTCACCACCATGAGTGGATAACGCTGCCGCGGAACCGGCGTGAGATAGTACGGTGATCGAAATCAATGACCGTGGCATCCAGGGGCTAGAGAACGACATGGCCAACACAGCGGAAGAAGCCTGCACCGAAATTCGGGTCAGCCCAACAATCACAATTAAGAGTGCCGCACGACTAGGTAAGACAAAACACGCAATCAGCCAATACTAAGAGCAAAGAAAGGGGCCTTGTCCTCCGGAAAGGAAGGGATCCCAAGACTGCAACAATACCTGGGAGGGGACGCGCCCAAGGCCGGCAAGTCGCTCGATAATCTGAAAGTCCCACCACTCTTGAGCACCATCGTCCAAGCATCACTACACCAAAGAGTCAATCAATGGCGATCGCTCCTCTCACTAATCAGACAGAGTTCGGCAGCGCTTCAGCCTAGTACTTGTAACTTTCGATTCAAGGAATCGGGATCCCGGAATTTGTGGTTCCGTGAGTAACCAAAAAGAGATAAGATCGTAGTCAACCGAACTCACCGGTACTAGAACAGAGCGTCAAAGTGATGTACACCTCTGAACTTAAATTTCCAGATTTACGAGTCACAGGGCGAGATAACTAGCCCACACTAATTACGAGCACGAAGGAGCGATGAATAAATAGCAGAGCGGATAAAGCCACAGTGACTGCGGAAAAGCATCGAAAATGAATGCATGAGATCCAGACGAAATCGCAATAGCCACGCACTTCGAGAACTATAAATATGATCCTCAACGGACCAAGACAATGGTCAATCAAATTGAGGGAGATCAGGCAGCGGTCTATGGCGAGACGGGACAAATGTACATCAATCAAGATCCCCAGCTTCACAGATGAGCAATGAATGATCAACTGTACGTGTAGGTCATAATGTAAGAAAGAATGACGGTTAGATAGCTCACTCGTGAGCAAGTACAGCAGTGTAAGCGACGCGAGATTTCAGAAGTAACTAGTGAGCAGATCTGGACAGGGCACGCACTGCCGACACATAGAACACGACAGTGCAGAGCCCTAGAGCGCAGCCAGGGAATCGGGCGGTGAGGACAGAAAGTCCGAGGTCTAGGTCTGGATGTCAACTGCTCTATGACGAACTTGGACTCTACCAACAGGATACGGAGACTAATCCTATATATCTAAGGTTCTCTCGAGTAGAGATCCTGCAGAGCTGCACAATATGTCCACGAGACAGGTGCTTGCGAGAGAGACGAAGATTTTTACCTGCATGCTGTGACGCCGTGCGCATAAATAGACAAAATGTAGGCACAGAAATTTTCATGTACATCGATTGAACAGCTGCCACCACCGCCTCAGCGAGGTATTACCGTAGTAAGTGATGATCCAGGGTCTCACCCACTGGCGGTGTTGCACGCAGGTTACACCATCAAAACACCTCATCGATGAAGCATGAGCAAAGACATCAGAGACCGCTAGAAAAAGTTCAGCCTTAGCAAAAGAAAAAAGACCTGTACAGGAGTGCTGTATCATAAAACTGGTAATTACTGGACACTCAGTGAACAAAACGATGTGGAGAAGTCACCAGCGGGATTATGGTGAGAGAAGAGGAAGAGCTAGACACGAACTCTTGGCTGGCACAAGCTCATATGAGCAGACCTGACCATAATAAGAGTAGCAAAAATGATAACTTGTTAATACCAAAGCTCGAGAAACAGGCAGGAAATGAGAAAATTGAATGAGATAATAAAACAGGAAATGAACACCGAGTCATGTAGTCGAATACACTTAACGGATCACTCAAATTAACAAATCTAACCTGCACAAACAAACAACAAAATCCTACAACGGGAGTAAAACTAAATCAGTCAAAAGTAGTCTTGACCCTCACATAATTCAAATCAATCAGAGAATTTTAGTATGCTGGTACGACTATGATCGACGGCTAGTGGTTCAAACATAGAGGAGGTATCTGTCTACGAGATGCGTATAAGGAATTGCAAAACTGAAGAAGTGTCCACAAGAGAGACGAAAGCAAGAATAAAATTGTGAACACGATAAGAACAAATACAGTAGCAGATGTAAGACGACAAACAGTGATGCAGATCTTAGGAAATAGAGGAGTCTGAGAAATAAATGATGGGAAAATAATGAGCCAGGGAAGCAAGGGAAAGGCACCATATAACCTATGCTCCACCATGATCATCCCTCCTCGACAAATCATGGTAGCTTTTCAACATTGCAACGTGCGCGCCACAACACAGTAACTCTGCAGCCAAAAAGCTCTCTGCAAGAGCAGGATCCATGGCCATCGGCTCTTCCGACAGCCAACTTACAGCCCTATAACAGCGTCGAGCGGGGAGTCCAGAACTCGACAACTATATTCATCAGTCCATCCAAATACGAATGGGGGAAGTCCGATTTAGGTTCCGACCAACCATAAGCTTGGTAAGGACCCTGAGAAGGCCCCACGATCTTGTTGTAGTTCTCAACGGCGTTGATTCTTGAACAGTGCAACGTAGCCCTGACGTGTTCTGAAGCCGAGCTGACGAACAAAGCACACCAAACTTCCGACGTCCATGATTAAGCAGCAACGTCATGAGCTAGACGACAGCGCTTGTGTTGACTCAAGTGTTAACCATGGCCCTATTGGGGATCCACGATAATGCCCCACGATTGGAACTATCATCTAAGCAGGAACCGTGAAATTCCAGCGGCGCGGCTAGTAACATGGAACATAGCACAGACTATAATGTTTGCATATAAGTCTGATCGTCAGGTGTCCTATGTGCTAAAGCAGACACACTACTCATCCTACATGCTTTGAGCGCTTCCCAAATTGCTTCAAGTGTACATATCATGTCTCCTGATACAGATGTGTTCATTC
>CM068967.1:6563201-6574441 GCA_035128595.1 Eptatretus atami | reverse complement strand
CAATCCCCACACTCTTCCCTCCAGGTCTTCAAAACATCTCCACCACCATCTCATATCTTCCCCCATCCAAAACCATGATTTTTTTCTACCCCTGTTTAATCCACCCCAAACCCACCTCCTTCAAATTCCCTGTTTTCCTTCCTGAAAGTCCCTGTAGTACCATCTTGTTTACCCCATGTACCCCGCCCTATCCCTCTCCTTTCCATAGATCTCCGATTGTCTCGGTTCCACACTATTTTGTGCTTTCTCTCCCTGCCCCTCTTGTCTCCTGCCTTGTTATATGCTCTGTGTGTTAACTCTTACATGAGCCTCGACATGGTATCCAAATATTTTTTTTTAAAGGAGTGGCTCCCTAGTTTTCAACATCTTTGTACATGCCTGCCTTGGCCTCAGAATAGATTATTTTAAATAAAACTAATATAACCAGAGAGTACATTGAAAACATTACCCTATGCAGTCTTTAGAAAAAAATGACATGGGCGGGGTCTATGAGCGGCAAATTTGATTGGTTGAGATCATGTAAAATGCCACATTTTGTCAAAGTAGTGCTAAATTAAAGGTTTTTTTTCTGCAGCGCGTTAGCTAATTTGGCACGTAAAACCGTAGGTGGGAAATTGGGAAGCGGCGTAATAAGGCCCCATTAGTTTAAAACATACCGTCCTTCGGCATCACTTGGTCGAATACTGGAGGCCAGCTTTGGAAAGGTGCCGAAATCTGATTGTATTCATTCTTAAAAACGAGGATCTAAATATCTTGGACAAAGTGTCTAACCGATCTAAATTTGGGGCAAATATAAGCCATTTCCCCTTACCTGTTTTACCTCTTACATCCCTCCACAGACAACATGTATCTTGACCTTCCACCCTCCTCATGATGTGGATGCCTTGGGTGCTTGCCCTCACCCTGGAGGACTTTGCTACAGTGAATGGTCAAAGGACTGGACCTTTCTCCTCCATTCCGCTACAGTTATCCTTGAATGTGAGTTTCGCTTTCAATTCTTCCCTTCGTTTTACATTTTGTCCTTCCCTGATACATTGAATTGTGTCGTTATTCCAACAGCCTTACAAAGGCCACTTTCATTGTCTATTTCACATGTACCTTCCTAACCAAGGAGTGCGTCAATGAGTATTCACTCTCTTCGAATATCTTTGACCCGTTCAAATCTTGGGTCTGTCGGGTTTTCAAGTAAAATCATAAAATCCTTCCATTGGTTTCCTTGTATTTCCTTAGGACAGTTCACCTGTGCAGTTCTCTCTGTAAATTCCCCACTTCTCTTCTGTTTATGGTTTCTCACTTGATCCTCCGTGAACTATAATCTCTATGACCTGTGGGAAACCCTGTGACCTCCAATGGTAAAAACTTTGGCCCAAATGACTCGGATTTTATCGAAAATTTGCACACTCTGATATAAATAAATGAATTGCTAGATATGCTTTACCTCACTGACCATGTCCTTTCCTGCAGTCCAACCAAATGCCATTTGTGCATCTCCCAAATTCGTCAAACCTACACCAAACAACAACGACAAATTCAACATCACCAGCGGACAACCCTTCAGCTTCGACATCGACATAGAGTCCAGTTCACCAAGGTATAGACAAGAAAAAGACTAATCCACACAAATGAAGTTATAAAACATTCTCGTCATCAACCTGGAAAGCTGCAGGAAGTTACGGTTTGATGTAAAATGTCACCTAACCGAGTGTAACAATGAAGTGCCTCCTCTCCCACCTTTGAAGTAAGAGTTTGATAACAGGTACTGAGATCCAGAATTTATCTTTTCAAATTGAAGTTGAATATACCTCATTAATAAATGGATTGTTGCGGTTGAGGGGTCTTCAACCATCAATGGGCCACTAGGCAGGTAAGGGACGACGAGAGGTCGCCGCATCTGCCCGCAATTTGCTGCCAGTCGGTTTAAAAACCACATGCCGTTCCAAAGTTGCCCTCCAGAATTTGGCCAAGTGATGCCGAAGGGAAGTTTGGTTTTAACTTATGACACTTTATCATGCCGCTTCCCAATGTGTGGCTTTTCATGTGCCATATTAACTAAGGTGTTGCAGAGCCCTCTTTCACTCAGTGACCACAAAATAAGTTCTCATTAACATTAAGATTAACTGCACTCCAAAATTCAATTGCAGCCTCACCTCAGACCCTCCTTATGCTCACCACAACGTTACAACACTCACCATAACCACTCCACACATCTTCTAAATATCCCCACAATAACCTACGTCCATGCCTTCACCACAAACGCCACCGTTACGATCATGTCCTCCAACCTCTTCGCTACAACGCCACATCTACAACCACCGATCCCAATCTCTTCACCACAAACGCTCCAACGCTTCCTTCACCTTCCTACAACTGCCGCAACTCGTATAAACCCCCTCGGATGCTCACCACAGTCTCGGAGGATACCAAAGGAACGAGGATAATGAGAATCGGGGTGTTTTGGTGTGTAACTTGAAGCACAAGTGTGCGCGCTGGGGTTCATTCGAAGACATACGGATAGCTCTGGGGTTTCTCCAAATAACTACACTTAAATGAAGTCCAGCACGTGTTCAGGGCTGGAGAGCACTCCTGAAGTCTCTCACCCAATGTTAATTACGGAGCTCCAATGTGTGCCACAGTGCGGGAGCAACTGATTCCGAAGCCTGGTGTGGCTATGGTGCGAGGTGACTGCTATGCGCCAATTGGGGAGCTCAGAAACGCCTACAGGATCATTTGATCTGATTCTTGGCTCCTCCCTCACTCAGGCCACATAAAGGGAGCAATTTGGCTCGCTAGCTATCTCATCTCTTCTTCTTCTTCTTCTTCGTCTCTCTCCCCCCCTTCGTCCAAGCCTCTCTTCCCTCATCTTGGCTCCACGAGGCAGTCACCCAAGAACTCTCCAGCATCTGAGCAAAATCTCACCTCAAGTCAGCGCAACATTAGAGGAGAGGGCAGAGCAGCCAAGTGAGGAGATTGGGGTGGAGCAAGCGATTGCCAGAATGGGCCGGGACCACCTCCGGGTCATCGGTGCTCAGTTTCGGCTGCATCGAGCAGCCAACATTCACATTTACAGACCCTCACACATCTCCGTTAAAGTCCCTCACGCATCTTCTCTCCCATCTTTGTCTCGTCCACTGTGGACGCACAAGAGCAATTGGCGAGGGCAAGTCCTGAACAACCGTTCTTTTCAGAGCGACCTCACTGACTCACACCTCTCACACTTTCCTCTTCCACCATGCTGCATGAGATGCTGCACTACACTCCCACACCCTAGACACCTTCAGTCTTCCTCCCTCCTCCATCTTCCTTAGCGATTGGATTGCGCTGGTCCATCGACCGCGCCAGGTAAAATGAGGTCACTACTCCTCAACTGCCTCTCCTCTTTCTGGGCTATCTCTAATTTCCTTGTGGTTATGTGTGTGTGTGTGTGTGTGCGTGTGTGTGTTGTTGTGCGTGTGTGTGTGTGTGTGTGTGTGAGTGACATGGCGCCTGTCATGTGCGTGCAAGTTAAGACTTTATAAGTTTATTGGGTAACTCTGCACTTGTCTTCTTTTGTGAATATTACACTTCGTTTACACACCCCAAATTCCTTGCTTTCCCCTGCTGTACATCTTGTGAATAAACCCATTACTGTGCCACAAAATTTTCCTCGCTTTGTTAAAAATGTACCCAGCTCATTTTCGTCTTTTCCCCCATTGGTCCAGCATGGTCCACACATTGGCATTGTCGGGAAGTTATACCCCCAAAATCTGCTTAATAGCCAGTGCGTACTTGGCAGTTCCGCCCGGGTGCACTTGATATTGTAAGTAACGCAAGTACACATTGAGGGTGCGATTCCCCGATAAGGCGATCACGTGTTCCTAGTTAAACGGTAGTCAGACGGAGGACAGTGGGTCATGTGGTCAAATTATTGGCATTCGCGGTCGATTAGCGACCCACAGTGACAAAAACTTATCCGTGTGCGACGGCCTGCTATTCCCAGTGAGTCCAGGGAGAAACCAGGGATATCCTTTCCCTCGTAGTACCCTCGCGACCCCGGCACTGCAACAATATGTACTGCATGTATTAATAGAATTGACAAAAACTATTTAGTTACATGATTAAATATTGTTTTATCGTCTAGTTTAACCTTATACTTAAAATTATATTTTAGCTGGCTCAGGAAAGTGCTGAAGTGGTCATTATGTTCTCACAAGCAGCTGTGTATTTCCTCATTGAATCTTGAGAAAGATGTGTGTGCTTTTGAATTTTGCTGAGTGCATCCTCCATAAGCCGTTTTGCTCAGATTGTCTCATTGCATCATTGTTTCCTTGAGTGTATAAAAAGGGACACTTCTGGAGCACTTGGTGAGAGAGGATTCCACCATTGTTGGAGTGCCTCCCTCCATACGTATGTTTCAAGTGATTCAACTCTGTTAAATAAAGTATTATAAGAACCTGTGAGTGAGTTTTCTTCCACAGTGGTTATGTCTGGATGGTGGTTATCTCCATACATGTCTGGATGGTGGTTATGTCCGGAAGGATCCTCCCCTCGCACTACGTTCCCTCCCCCTCCCCTCACACTTCTTTCTCCTCCATTCATGCTGCCTTCCCTTCCCCCACCCCTCCTCACTCCCCTCCTTGCTCCACAACCCCTCCTCCCTTCCTTGTCACTCCTCCACCTCTCCTCTCTCCCCCTCCTTCCTTGCTCCCCAACCCCTCCTCGCTCCCCAGCCCCTTCTCGCTCCCCCCACCCCTCACTTAATATTCCCATCAGCGAAGTGATGGGTTGTATTTGCTAGTAAGCAATAAATATATGACGCCTTGTGCAACAGTGAGGATTTGCTTATTTGGATAATTTGACAACCTAGAGTGAGCTTTCCTTGATAAGTTGTTTGGAACTGCACTTATCCTCATCCTCACAATCCTCCTCTCTCAATTGCTAACCAATCTCCCATTTGTTTCTCTTCCAGTGAAAGTATCGTTTCGCTCACCACAATTAGCTCTGAGCCCATAACACAGCAAAATATCACGAGAGACACTTCCTCTGTCCGCTTATTCCACACTGGACTGTCCTTGACATCTCAAGCGAACTCACATGGGGAAAAGCAGATCTGCTTCTTTGCTACAGAATCCTCTGGGTTAGTTACTCATGATCCCTCTCCACCATTGTCTGTTAGTCTTTTAATTAATTAATTAATTGAGGCCTTTTCTAGTTCCGTTTTTATTCTTTGTTTTGGTGTTTTTCTTTATTTCGTATTTTCTTGTTTTCATTCTTTGTTGCTCATTTTTGAGTCATTACTTTTTGTCGTTTGTCCAACAGGATTATGCAAATGTAATACAGTACTTAACTTTGGGCTGTTTAGGCTTGGTTTGATTTCCAACCAGACACATTGGTACTTCACAGGTAGGGAATTGCATCACAAATTGTACCATCCCTCGGATGGATGTTAAGCTGGGAGTCACGTCCGTTAGCATGAAGCAATGGACGTTAAATATCCCACGGTGTCTATCGCGAAGAGGAAGCAAGGACACGACTTCTTGCTGCACCCTGAACAAATTACAATTTTTGCCAAAATCAACATCAGTCGAATGTCGGGCCTGGCCAGTCGATTCCTGAAAGACTTCGGCCAAAAACGTTCTCCGGTCCATCCCAGAAAAGATGTGAGTAGTTTGTGCCATTATAATCGTAATCGTCGTTGTCGTAGTGATTGCAGTTGTCCTTTCGTACTTTTTGTTGTTCCTCTCTGTCTTCACCAGTTTGTCATTATGAAAACGTCTGTCGGTAAATAATGCAGTTGGGATCACGTGTATTTAAAACTATAACACGTCCATTGTGTGTCTGTGCAGACAAGAAACCGAGCTGCGTTGCATCATTGTCACAATTATCCAAGGTGAGTGGCACAGACCATCTGTCACAGCACAATATATTTATACATCTGCAAGTGGGGCATGTTTGCAGACTGCAAGCGCATCCTGGGATGCATCCTATATGTAGACTTGATAAATATAAACTATATTTGATTAAGTGGATTGCACTTTCATTATGCAGGCAGCTAAATAAATCAAGTAAATTGGCAGTGAGCTATTCATTCAATAGTTTACATGAAGGTATATTTTAATGTAAAAAAAACTCCCAAAACAATCAGAACTTGTTTACATTCTAATGGGTTGATCAGCAACACTAATTTATGTTCCTTGTGAGGGGTGTTCATGAGAACAGGGTTTTTTCTGCATCATACATAGAGACTGCCTAATTATGTAACCACCCATGATAATTCAAAATTTAACAGCTACCATCACTATGTGCACTGCTTCATCAACATCATTATCATGTATTGGGAGTTGAACCTGTTTAAAGGTCCCTGGAGATATATTTAAACGGCATTTTATTTGACCACCAGGTCGATGCAGAAACGCAGGGAATAACTAAAACAGCACTCGGTAGAGCGCATACCTCTGCGAGACTGAACAGTTTACATTTTGTATGCCACTGATAGGTCGGATTTGAATCCGGACCTCAATCAAAATCGAATCGGCTTTTGCTTCTCACCGAAACTAACTCATCCACCAAGTTTAGTCATAACTCATTCACAACTTTTTGATATACCGTGTTATATCAATGGTGAAGAATCACTTTTAAAATTATCGTATCTGGATGTGGAACTTCAACCAAGTCGAACCAATACGTCACTCTCACACACCCAACCTGTCCACCAAGTTTCATCTGAATCCTTGCAGAAAATTTTGAAATATCTTGCTCACAGACAGACAGACAAGCAGGGGTGAAAGCATCACCTTTCGTCAACCTTCGGTGGCGGAGGTAATCAAATAATTGTTTCTTTTGATGTTTTTCATAATTCTTTTTGGCAATTTCATCTGTATTTTGACGATTTTTTTGACGTAGAGCCATGTGTTCGCATTCAACTTGCCAGGAAAAGGCGATCATTATAGCCAGGTTTTCCAGGAATACGGATCGTTATCACAGGGCGCATATGAATTGACTAAACCATGTTCTGAATACCACGATCCCCATCAACAGGGGATCATTAAACCGAGATGGTTTAGACAGAGTCCTACTGTATAGAAAAACATGCAGTAATTAAAATATGCACTGTAACACTTACACTGGACATCGACGGTAAATGATAAATATTTACTATTTCCTCCCACTGTAGACCACCAGTAAACGACAAAAACCCACAAACACTTCTCAAAATATTACCGCTATAAATCCGAGGAACTTCAGCTTCCTTGGGTAATGATCAACATCACATGATGTGCCATTGCCTTTGATCATGTGATGCTCCGTGAGCAAGAATGAAAGTTGAAGGCGATCTCCACAACATTGCATTCCAAAAAGTCCACAAGTGAGTGTCCACTCTCAGGAGAGCCAAAAAACAACATCTGTCCAAACTCAAGAATGAACTTTCAAACTGGTGTCCCTCCTCTAAAACATGGTGGCACCTTGTTAAGTCTGTCCCTGGAGTATGCTCCCCTTCCATACCTTCCCTCTCTTCAAATGGCACCACAGCTGACTCTGCTTGTGAGAAGGCCGTTGCTTCAATTCTCATCTCACTCATCTGAGCTCTCCTCACACTCTTTTTCTCAGGCTTCTCACTCTCACTCTTCTCAGACCAACTTAATCTGTCGTCTCCAACGTTCTAACCAACTGCCCGTTTAGCTCCTCCCTGTCTTCTCTCTGGGCAACGCTCCGTCCCTCCCAGGCGATCCATTGCTCTGCCCCTCGGGAGGCGTTCATAGCTCTGTCCCCCCTCGCCCCTCCCCCCCCATCGCCTTCATGCAGAGTCTCCTGGCAGCCCCCGGTAGAGGTTACAAGGAGGGTATATGGACAATTTCCTTAACCAAGATCCCTGACTATCTATTACCATGCACCACCCCCTGTATGGTGCATATTCAAACAGGACAATTCTTCAGCTGACATTTTCCGACTTGTACATCAAGATGGCTAACTACTCGTACACGGACCATGCTACTCCATACATTCCTATCTACTCTCTGTTGATATCTAACCCCCACCACCCCACAAAACGTAACATTATATCTAATATATACTGTGTATATATACATTTATATTTACATTTATATGTTTACTCTAAATTTATATGTAGATTTATACACTACATTTATATGTAGAGTCGAAACATGTAGTGTGTGACGAGTACTCCCCCGATATCCATTGGACAGAGTCCTGCACCAAAGCATCACCTCCAACCCAGAGGCCTTGGCCCGGCTACTCTGTCAAACAGACAAAGAATATAATGGTCAGCATCAGTTAAACATCAAACGGAGCCGCCTATCTGGATTTTGGGCTTGTTTGCCCTCATCAAGACGGCATACTGATAAATATCTAACCGATGATGACCACATATGCCTGGTGGCTTAATGATTCGGGTGGTGGGCTTGGGATCCGAGAATCCTGAGTTCAAATCCCGCTCAGCTGAGTTCAAATCCCACTCAGCTGAGTTCAAATCCCGCTCAGCAGTTGAGTTAATAACAGGTGGGGTTGACTCTGCCTGTCATCCTTCAGAGGTTGGCAAAATGAGTGTCAGCTTGCTGGTATCCTGTGTTGGAGTTGCGAGCCATCCATGATTGTGCCCAATCGCCTAGGAGACTGCAAAGGCAGCACCAACGGGACTGACGGATTATGTCTTGCACGGTAAAACTGCATAATCCGCAAAGAACAACTCTCCATCTGCCACCCAGACGATTGTTCCCAAGAATGCAAACCATTCAACCAGAACGTGGTCATCATTGGTTCGATATTTATTGGTATGTTGTCCTGATGAGGGCAAACAAGCATGAAATCCGGGTAGGCGGCTCCGTTTAATGTTCAACGGTTGTTGATCATGTAATCTTTGTCTGTTTGACAGAGTCGCCGGGCCGAGGCCTCCGGGTTGGAGGTGACTTTTTTTGTTGTTGTTGTTGTTGTATACACTGTCAAGTGTCGAGGCTCATATGAGAGCTAACACACAGAATGTACAAGGGGAACAGGAAACAAGTGAGGTGGGAAAGGGAAGGTAAAAACAGTGTGGAACACAGACATGAGGAGATCTGTGGAAGGGAGAGGGATGGGGTGGGGTACAGTGGGTAAACAAGATTGACACTCCAGGGATTTTCAGGAACTAAAACGACAGGGACTTTCAGGAAGGAAAGCAGGGAATTAGAAGGAGGTGGGTTTGGGGTGGATTAGCAGGGGTAGAACAGATCGTGGTTTTTTGATTGGGTTAGAAAGAGATGGTGATGAACAGCTTTTGAAACCTGGAGGAAGAGTGGGATTGAAGAGAGCATGGGAGTTTGTTCCAAAGCTGGGAAAAAAGAGGAATGAAAGAGGAAGGTGAGCAGTGATTCTTGATTTTGGCAGTTTTACCAGAAGGGGTTGCTGGTGACCTTGAGTGCCCTGCAGAAATATAGGGTGGGGGCATATATCTCAGACAGAGCGGGGGGGGGGGGCGGAAGAGGAGACAGTATAAGATGGAATGACCTCTGTCCTGCTTGTGGTGAGAGAGTGAGAGACCCAAGACAGCCTCATCGTGGGAGATACCAATGATCCTAAATGCCTTGGTTTCCACAGCATCAAGCCAAGAAAGGTAAGAGGCGAGAGCACCCCCCAGAGGGAGATTAGTACTCCATCAGACTGGGATGAAAGCTTTCTAAGTGGTTAGAAGCTCAGGTGTGCCAAGGAAGGACTTTCCAGTCGGCGACGGGCTTGGAGGCCAGCTTGGAGATGTGGCTTTCCCAGGAATGACCGTGGCAGATAGTGAGGCCCCAAAGCTTGAATGAAACGTTTCTTCAAGGGATTGTTGAGAAAATAGATAGGGTGGGGTTATTTCCAGATGGTCCTTTCGGAGACGCATCGGGAAAGCAAGATTTGCAGGATGAAAGACGTTCCACGTGTTGGACCAGTTTGTGATTTTATCCAGATCTGCAGAGAGTGAAGAAGCTGCTGCTTCCGATCTGAGGGATGACAGATGGTATGGCAGAGGTTGGATCATCAGCAACGAGATAAAGAGGATTTCCAGAGAGTCGGAGAGATCATTTATGAAAACCAGAAAAAGAACAGACCCAGAACACTGCCTTGAGGAACTCCAACTTGGAAAGAAAGAGGGATGAGAGAATGCAATGAAGGGCCACACTTTACTGTGACAGGAGAGGAAGTCTGCGAGCCAAGAGTGGATATTGCCTTGGATACCATAGAAAGGCTTTGTGAGAATGGCGGGGTGCCAGACCACATCAAAAGCACCGATATGTCTAGGGAGATGGATATAATCTCATTGCCTGGCACTGAGGACTTCATCCATTGTTGGAACCAGAAGCAGCATGTCCAGGGTAGACTGACCTGGTCTGAATCCAAATTGATTATCGGAATTCAACCCATTGGAGAAGAGGAAGGATATGATGTCAGAAGCGATGATGGATTCCATAACTTGCTGATGATTGTTAGAAAGGATGATTGGTCTGTAGTTGCCGGGATCTCTTTTTACACTTGTTTTATTCAGAGCAGCAGACCTTGAGCAAAGGAGAGAGTGAATAGAACAGAGAGAGAATGAGCCAGAGCAGTAGAGCAGGTTTTTAGGACACGTGGGCTGATGCCTTCTGACAGGTTGCAGAATTCTCGTCGAAGTTTGACAGCAAGCTTTCCACCTTGTCAGGAGAAAAGGACACATAGTCCAGGAACAGCTGGTGCGACTGGGTAAGGTGGGTATGGAAAGCAGTGGTTTGGGACACAAGGTTTAGAAGCAAACACGAGTTTAGGCATTCAGCCATTTCACGTTTAGTGTCAGCTGTCGGCCATTTGAGGTAAGGTAGTAGATGAAGGGGAGCATACACCAGAACCAGACTTAACTAGATGGATTTTGGAGGAAGAAGACAGGTTTGAGAGTTTTGACTTGAGTTTTGAAAGATGTTGTTTCTGGCTCTCCTGAGGTAGACACACACTTGTTCCCAGCATTGTGGAAGGAACTGAGATTGCCTTCAGTTGATTTGCCTTCCATGAGGTGAAGGCAAGTTGTTTCAGGGCAACTGCCTCACCACAAGCTTCAGTGTACCATGGCGGGAGGAAGGTAGGAACAACTGAAGACGAGATGTATAAATCTGTGTATGAGAGAGAGCAAGATTCTTTGAAAGAATTCTCAGGATAAGTTGATGTCGGAGGAAGTAGAGATGGGAGACCATTCTAAAAGTTTGATGGCTGCTTGAAGTCCCTGCCAGTCGGCTTGAGTGAAATTTCAGACTGACGGTGCTGAG
>CM068967.1:6550074-6562963 GCA_035128595.1 Eptatretus atami | reverse complement strand
TGAGGGATGACAGATGGTATGGCAGAGGTTGGAGTCATCAGCAACGAGATAAAGAGGATTTCCAGAGAGTCGGAGAGATCATTTATGAAAACCAGAAAAAGAACAGGACCCAGAACACTGCCTTGAGGAACTCCAACTTGGAAAGAAAGAGGGGATGAGAGAATGCAATGAAGGGCCACACTTGAATCTGGAGCACTGCAACATCGAACTTGATATTTTTGTTTCAACAAATATTTTGACCTATCATTACATGACTACTAAAGTGTATACCATTAGAACAGAATTACTTTATGAAACCACTAACATACATATAAGCATTAACGGTACGATTCTACTAATTGATTGAGCTTTTAAATAAAACATTCTTGCATCTGGATATATGCTCGTTATGGTTGTTTATTGCAGGGAATTGGCATAGATACCTGTGGAATACACAAAATAATTAGTATATATATAATATATATATATATATATATGATAATTTGTGTTACATAATGTCCAGACCTTAATATTATATGCTCATCTCTTTGCTTTATACAAATTTGAAACTGGTATGTTGCACGAAACACGCGATAATGGTATTTAGGCCCAGATTAAAACCACACAAATGTACCCAATGCACAAACAAAAATTGGCACATGATTTTCTGATTCTCAATGATTCTGTCTGCAATAAAATCCATGGTGCAAAAATTATCATCCAGTGCCCACGGTATTAGAGTTTCATACATATGCTTCTACACTAGTATGGAGCATACCCAGAGCAGTGCATGCTGAGTACACTTTCCGCTGGTATCCCAGGCCTCTCTGCTACCCCCAGGCAGATGCACCCATCCCCATCTCCTTGAGATGGATCAACCTGCTGCAACCACGAGGCACGTGGTCGGCCATTGGCCTCCTCCAATCACGAGACTCCCTCGCTGAGAGAATCTGGTGAGCAGTCAGACGCCAGGAAACGAGCCACATGTCCATACAGCCGCAAGCTGCCGTCACGGACTAAGCAGGTAACAAATCTAATTTGAGTCTCTCTCAGCAACCGCTCGTTGACACAAAGTCCGCCCAGGATAGCCAAGGATTCTCCAAAGAGGCCTGTACTAAAGAATTAAAGTCTCCTCTCAGATCCTTGCGTCAGAGTCCAAGTCTCACATCCAAGAGCAAGACTATACCAAGGACTCACTCCGACTTCATTTTCCGGCTCTCGACACCCACAGCCCCTATGTTTATCTCATGACCATGTACTCCCCAGAGGCGTCTCGACCATCTTTTCTCTACAGCCAAGCATGGTACTAATTTACCAAGGTAAGTGAACTTCTCCACGTCACTACCCTGATATTTCTGCTTCTGCTTTCCCACAATGGATGGAGGTACCGAAATGCCAAACATACATAGCAATCTCCCAACAAACATATGCCGAGCACTCATACAGTCTGGCACCTGCCCTGCTCACCCATCTCTCTCTTATTGGATCCAAGGCAATCTCCACTCATGGCTTGCGGACTTCTCTCCTGTTGCAGTCAACATGTGGCTCTCTCTCTCTCTCTCTCGTCTCTCTCTCTCTCTCTCTCTCTCTCTCTCCGCTCTCTCGCTCTCTCATTTCTTCTTTTCCCGTCCACGCTGAGTTCCTCAAGGCAGTGTTCTTGGCTCTGTGCTTTTTCTGGTTTCATCCATGTATCTCTCAGACTCTCTGAAAATCCTTTTCTCTCTTTGCTGATGACTCCACCCTCTGCCTGACATCTCCCATCCCTCTCATCAGCAGTAGCAGCCTCCTCACTCTCTGCAGACCTGATAAAGTCACCAGCTGTCTAACACTTGATATGTCTTTCAATCCTGACAAATTTCACTCTCCGATGTCTCTCCGAAAGGACTATCTGAACCCCCCCCCCATCTACTTTCTCAACAATCCGTTTGAGAAATCCTTTCATTCAAGCTTTGGCCTCACTATCTGCCACGTCTTTCCTGAGAATGCCACATCTCCAAGCTGCCTCCAAAAGCCCGTCGCCGACTGGGCATCCTATGTTGTGAAAGTCCTTCCTTGCACCACCTGAACTCCTAACCACTATAGAAAGCTTTATCCCCAGTCTGATGGAGTACTGCCCTCCCCTATGGGTAGTGCTCCTGCCTCACACCTAGCTCCATTTCACACTGTGGAAACCAAGGCTTTTAGGATCATTGTATCTTCCGCATGAAGCTCAGTCTTTGGTCTGTCATTCTCTTACCAGAGGTACGTCGGTGGTCTTACTGTCTTCTACCATCTCCTCTCCGGCTTTACCTCCCCCCCTGCTCTGTGACCTGTCCCCCAATGTTTCTTAAGGATGCTCAAAGTCCAAAACCCTCTTTTGGTGAAACTGCCAAAATCAAGAATCACTTCTCACCTTCACTCTTCATTCCCCTTTTCCTGCCTCTGAACAAACTCGCACACTCTCTTTCAATCCCACCCTCCCTCCACAGTCTTCAAAAAGCATTTTTTCCCCCATATCACCACTAGACATGTGAAGGGCTAATAAAACGAAATACTCATGAAATAACTGCCTCGGGACTGCTATATTTGTATGCATTTGCCTTGGGAGCAACGGTTTCACAGACCTGCAACAATACTAAACATGTCCACCAAGTTTCATTTGAATCCATCCTTAACTTTTTGAGATATCTTGCTCAGAGCACCCCTTTCTGTGGGAAAACTACCAAATAAGAAGAATTACTGCTCACACTCACTCTTTCATTCCTCATTTTTTCCCCACCTCTGGAACAACTCCCACACTCTGTCAATCCCCACATCTTCCTCCAGTCCTTCAAAACATCTCCACCACCATTCTTCTGTCTTCCCCCATCCAAAACCATGATTTTTTCTACCCCTGTTAATCCACCCCAAACCACCTCCTTCAAAATTCCCTGTTTTCCTTCCTGAAAGTCCCGCGTAGTACCATCTTGTTTACCCCATGTACCCGCCTATCCCTCTCCTCTTCCATAGATCTCCGCATTGTCTCGGTTCACACTATTTGTGCTTTCTTCTCCCTGCCCCTCTTGTCTCCTGCCTTGTTATATTGCTCTGTGTGTTAACTCTTACATGAGCCTCGACATGGTATCCAAATATTTTTTTTTAAAGGAGTGGCTCCCTAGTTTTCAACTCTTTTACATGCCTGCCTTGGCCTCAGAATAGATTATTTTAAATAAAACTAATATAACAGAGAGTACATTGAAAACATTACCTAATGCAGTCTTAGAAAAAAATGAACATGGCGGCGGTCCTATGAGCGCAATTGATTGGTTGAGATCATGTAAAATGCCACTTTTGTCAAAGTAGTGTCTAAATTAAAGGTTTTTTTTCTGCAGCGCGTTAGCTAATTTGGCACGTAACACGTAGGTGGGAAATTGGAAGCGGCGTAATAAGGCGCCCATTAGTTTAAAACATACCGTCCTTCGGCATCACTTTGTCGAATACTGGAGGCCAGCTTGGAAAGGTGCCGATCTGATTGTATTCATTCTTAAAACGAGATCTAAATATCTTGGACAAGTGTCTAACCGATCTAAATTGGCAAATATAGCCATTTCCCCTTACCTGTTTTACCTCTTACATCCCTCCACAGACAACAGTATCTTGACCTTCCACCCTCCTCATGATTGGATGGCCTTTGGGTCTGCCCTCACCCTGGAGGACTTTGCTACAGTGAATGTCAAAGGACTGGACCTTTCTCCTCCATTCGCTACAGTTATCCTGAATGTGAGTTCGCTTTCAATTCTTCTCCTTCGTTTTACATTTTGTCCTTCCCTGATACATTGAATTGTGTCGTTATTCCAACAGCCTTACAAAAGGCCACTTTCATTGTCTATTTCACATGTACCTCCTAACCAAGGAGTGCTCAATGAGTATTCACTCTCTTCGAATATCTTTTGACCCTTTCAATCTTGGGTCTGTCGGGTTTTCACAGGTAAAATCATAAAAATCCTTCCAATTGGTTCCTTGTATATTCCTTAGGACAGTTCACCTGTGCAGTTCTCTCTGTAAATTCCCCACTTCTCTTCTGTTTATGGTTTCTCACTTGATCCTCCGTGAACTATAATCTCTCTGACCTGTGGGAAACCCTGTGACCTCCAATGGTAAAATTTGGCCCAAATGACTCGGATTTATCGAAAATTTGCACACTCTGATATAAATAATGAATTTGCTAGATATGCTTTACCTCACTGACCATGTCTTTCCTGCAGTCCAACCAAATGCCATTTGTGCACTCCCAAATTCGTCAAACCTACACCAAACCACAACGACAAATTCAACATCACCGCGGCAAACCCTTCAGCTCGACTCGACATAGAGTCCAGTTCACCAAGGTATAGACAAGAAAAAGACTAATCCACACAAATGAAGTTATAAAACATTTTCTAGTCATCAACCTGGAAAGCTGCAGGAGTACTGGTTTGATGTAAAATGTCACCTACCGAGTGTAACAATGAAGTCTCCTCTCCCACCTTTGAGATAAGAGTTTGATAACAGGTACTGAGATCCAGAATTTATCTTTTCAAATTGAAGTTGATATACCTCATTAATAAATGGATTGTTGCGGTTGAGGGTCTTCACCATCAATGGGCACTAGCAGGTAAGACGACGAAGTCCGCACGTCTGCCCGCAAATTTGCTGCCAGTCGGTTTAAAAAACCACATACCAGTTCCAGAAGTGCCCAAGTGATGCCGAGGGAAGTTGGTTTTAACTTATGACACTTTATCATGCCGCTTCCCAATGTGTGGCTTTCAATGTGCCATATTAACTAAGTGTTGCGGAGCCCTCTTTCACTCATGTGACCACAAATAAGTTCTCATTAACATTAAGATTAACTGCCACTCCAAAATTCAATTGCAGCTCACCTCAACCTCCTTATGCTCCCACACGTTACAACACTCACCATAACCACTCCACACATCTCTAAATCATCCCCACAATAACTACGTCCACCTTCACCACAAAACCCCACCGTTACGATCATGTCTCCAACCTCTCAGCTAACAAGACCACATCTACAACCACCGATCCCATCTCTTCCCACAAACGCTCCAACGCTTCTTCACCTTCCTACAACTGCCGCAACTCGTATAAACCCCCTCGAGATGCTCACACAGTCTCGGAGGTACAAAAGACGAGGATAATGAGAATCGGGTGTATTGGTGTGTAACTTGAAGCACAAGTGTGCGCGCTGGGGTTCATCGAAGACATACGGATAGCTCTGGGTTTCTCCAAATAATACACTTAAATGAAGTCCAGCACGTGTTCAGCGGAGAGCACTCCTGACGTCTCTCACCAATGTTATTACGAGCTCCAATGTCTGCCACAGTGCGGGAACTGATTTCGAAGCCTGGTGTGGCTATGGTGCGAGTGACTGCTATGCGGCATTGGCGAGCTCAGAAACGCCTACAGATCATTTGATCTGATTCTTGGCTCCTCCCTCACTCAGGCCACATAAAGGAGCAATTTGCTCGCTAGCTATCTCATCTCTTCTTCTTCTTCTTCTTCCGTCTCTCCCCCCCTTCTCCAAGCCTCTCTTCCCTCATCTTGCTCACGAGGCAGTCACCCAAAACTCTCCAGGCATCTGAGCAACAATCTCAACCTCAAGTCAGCGCAACATTAGAGGAGAGCAGAGCAGCCAGTGAGGATTGGGGTGGAGCGATCCGATTGCCAATGGCCGACCACCTCCGGTCATCAGGGCCTCAGTTTCGGCTGCAACGAGCACCAAACATTCACATTTACAGACCCTCACAACATCTCCGTTAAAAGTCCCTCACGCATCTTCTCTCCCATCTTTGTCTCGTCCACTGTGACGCACAAGAGAAATTGGCGAGGGCAAGTCCTGACAACCGTTCTTTCAGGAGCGACCTCACTGACTCCACCTCTCACACTTTCCTCTTCCACCATGCTGCATGAGATGCTGCACTACACTCCCACACCTAGACACTTCAGTCTTCCTCCCTCCTCCATCTTCCTTAGCGATTGGAATTGCGCTGGTCCATCGACCGCGCCAGGTAAAATGAGGCTCACTACTCCTCAACTGCCTTCTCCTCTTTCTGTCTATCTCTAATTTCCTGTGTGTACGTGTGTGTGTGTGTGTTGTGCGTGTGTGTGTGTGTGTGCGTGTGGCTGGTTGGTGTGTGTGTGTGAGTGACATGGCCCTGTCATGTGCGGTGCAAGTTAAGACTTTATAAGTTTTATTGGGTAACTCTGCACTGTGTCTTCTTTGTGAATATTAATCGTTTGACACACCCACCATTCCTTGCTTTCCCCTGCTGTACATCTCTGTGAATAACCCATTACTCTGCCACAAAATTTTCCTCGCTTTGATTAAAAATGTACCCAGCTCATTTTCGTCTTTTCCCCATTGGTCCAGCATGGGCCACACAATTGGCATTGTGCGGAAGTTATACCCCCAAAATCTGCTTAATAGCCAGTGCGTACTTGCAGCTTCGCCCGGTGCACTTGATATTTAAGTAACGCAAGTAACAATTGAGGTGCGATTCCCCGATAAGGCGATCACTTGTTCCTAGTTAAACTGTAGTCAGACGAGGGACAGGGTCATGTGGTCAAATTATTGGCATTCGTCGGTCGATTAGCGACCCACACGTGACAAAACTTATCGCTGTGCGACGGCCTGCTATTCCCAGTGATCCAGGGAGAACCAGGGATATCCTTTCCCTCGATAGTACCCTCGCGACCCCGGCACTGCAACAATATTACTGATTTATTATAGAATTGACAAAAACTATTTATTACATGATTAAATATTTGTTTTATCGTCTAGTTAACCTTATATTAAAATTATATTTTAGCTGGCTCAGGAAGTGCTGAAGTGGTCATTATGTTTCTCACAAGCAGCTGTGTATTTTCCTCATTGAATCTGAGAAAGATGTGGTGCTTTTGAATTTTGCTGAGCTGCATCTCCATAAGCCGTTTTGCTCAGATTGTCTCATTGCATCATGTTTCCTTGAGTGTATTAAAAAGGACACTTCTGGAGCACTTGGTGAGAGAGGATTCACCATTTTGGAGTGCCTCCCTCCATACGTATGTTTCAAGTGATTCAACTCTGTTAAATAAAGTATTATAAGAACCTGTGAGTGAGTTTTCTTCCACAGTGGTTACTGTCTGTGTTATCGGTTATCTCCATACATGTCTGGATGTGGTTATGTCCGGAAGGATCCTCCCCTCGCACTACGTTCCCTCCCCCTCCCCTCACACTTCTTTCTCCTCCATTCATGCTGCCTTCCCTTCCCCCACCCCTCCTCACTCCCCTCCTTGCTCCACAACCTCCTCCTTCCTTGTCACTCCTCACCTCTCCTCTCTCCCCCTCCTTCCTGCTCCCCAACCCCTCCTCGCTCCCCAGCCCCTTCTCGCTCCCCCCACCCTCACTTAAATTCCCATCAGCGAAGTGATGGGTTGTATTTGCTAGTAAGCAATAAATATATGACGCCTTGTGCAACAGTGAGGATTTGCTTATTTGGTAATTGACAACCTAGAGTGAGCTTTCCTTGATAAGTTGTTGAACTGCACTTATCCTCATCCTCACAATCCTCCTCTCTCAATTGCTAACCAATCTCCCATTGTTTCTCTTCCAGTGAAAGTATCGTTTCGCTCACCACAATTAGACTCTGAGCCCATAACACAGCAAAATATCACGAGAGACACTTCCTCTGTCCGCTTATTTCCACACTGGACTGCCTTGACATCTCAAGCGAACTCACATGGAAAAGCAGATCTGCTTCTTTGCTACAGAATCCTCTGGGTTAGTTACTCATGATCCCTCTCCACCATTGTCTGTTAGTCTTAATTATTAATTAATTGAGCCTTTCTATTCCTTTTATTCTTTGTTTTGTGTTTCTTATATTTCGTATTTTCTTGTTTTCATTCTTGTTGCTCATTTTTGAGTCATTACTTTTTGTCGTTTGTCCAACAGGATTATGCAAATGTAATACGTACTTAACTTGGCTGTTTAGCTTGGTTTGATTTCCAACAGACACATTGGTACTTCACAGGTAGGGAATTCATCACAAATGTACCATCCCTCGATGGATGTTAAGCTGGGAGTCACGTTCGCTAGCATGAGCACATGGACGTTAAATATCCCACGGTGTCTATCGCGAAGAGGAAGCAAGACACGACTTCTTGCTGCACCCTGAACAATTACAATTTTTGCCAAAATCAACATCAGTCGAATGTCGGGCCTGGCCAGTCGATTCCTGAAAAAACTTCGGCCAAAAACGTTCTCCGGTCCATCCCAGAAAAGAATGTGAGTAGTTTGTGCCATTATAATCGTATCGTCGTTGTCGTAGTGATTGCAGTTGTCCTTTCGTACTTTTTGTTGTTTCCTCTCTGTCTTCACCAGTTTGTCATTATGAAAACGTCTGTCGGTAAATAATGCAGTTGGGATCACGTGTATTTAAACTATAACACGTCCATTGTGTGTCTGTGCAGACAAGAAACCGAGCTGCGTTGCATCATTGTCACAATTATCCAAGGTGAGTGGCACAGACCATCTGTCACAGCACAATATATTTATACATCTGCAAGTGGGGCATGTGCAGACTGCAAGCGCATCCGGATTCATCCTATATGTAGACTTGATAAATATAAACTATATTTGATTAAGTGGATTGCACTTTCATTATGCACGGCAGCTAAATAAATCAAGTAAATTGGCAGTGAGCTATTCATTCAATAGTTACATGAAGGTATATTTTAATGTAAAAAAACTCCCAAAACAATCAGAACTTGTTTACATCTAATGGGTTGATCAGCAACACTAATTATGTTCCTTGTGAGGGGTGTTCATGAGAACAGGGTTTTTTCTGCATCATACATAGAGACTGCCTAATTATAACCACCCATGATAATTCAAAATTTAACAGCTACCATCACTATGTGCACTGCATTCATCAACATCATTATCATGTATGGGAGTTGAACCTGTTTAAAGTTCCCTGGAGATATATTTAAACGGCATTTTTATTGACCACCAGGTCGATAGAAACGCAGGAATAACTAAAACAGCACTCGGTAGAGCCATACCTCTGCGAGACTGAACAGTTTACATTTTGTATGCCACTGATAGGTCGATTTGAATCCGGACCTCAATCAAAATCGAATCGGCTTTTGCTTCTCACCGAAACTAACTCACCACCAAGTTTAGTCATAACTCTTCACAACTTTTGATATACCGTGTTATATCAATGGTGAAGAATCACTTTTAAAATTATCGTATCGATGTGGAACTTCAACCAAGTCGAACCAATACGTCACTCTCACACACCCAACCTGTCACCAAGTTTCATCTGAATCCTTGCAGAAATTTTGAAATATCTTGCTCACAGACAGACAGACAAGCAGGGTGAAAGCATCACCTTTCGTCAACCTTCGGTGGCGGAGGTAATCAAATAATTGTTTCTTTTGATGTTTTCATAATTCTTTTTGCATTTCATCTGTATTTTGACGATTTTTTGACGTAGAGCC
Organism: Eptatretus atami; assembly: GCA_035128595.1. NCBI lineage: Eukaryota > Metazoa > Chordata > Myxini > Myxiniformes > Myxinidae > Eptatretus > Eptatretus atami. The sequence goes on along the minus strand of CM068967.1, from coordinate 6,553,483 downwards.
ATGTGTTGCATTCAACTTGCCAGGAAAAGGCGATCATTATAGCCAGGTTTCCAGAATACGGATCGTTATCACAGGGCGCATATGAATTGACTAAACCATGTTCTGAATACCACGATCCCCTCAACAGGGGATCATTAACCGAGATGGTTTAGACAGAGTTCTACTGTATAGAAAAACATGCAGTAATTAAAATATGCACTGTAACACCTTACACTGGACATCGACGGTAAATGATAAATATTTACTATTTCCTCCCACTGTAGACCACCAGTAAACGACAAAAACCCACAAACACTTCTCAAAATATTACCGCTATAAATCCGAGGAACTTCAGCTTCCTTGGGTAATGATCAACATCACATGATGTGCCATTCCTTTGATCATGTGATGCTCCGTGAGCAAGAATGAAAGTTGAAGGCGATCTCCACAACATTGCATTCCAAAAAAGTCCACAAGTGAGTCCACTCTCAGAGAGAGCCAAAAACAACATCTGTCCAAACTCAAGAATGAACTTTCAAACTGGTGTCCCTCCTCTAAAACATGGTGGCACCTTGTTAAGTCTGTCCCTGGAGTATGCTCCCCTTCCATACCTTCCTCTCTTCAAATGGCACCACAGCTGACTCTGCTGTGAGAAGGCCGTTGCTTCAATTCTCATCTCACTCATCTGAGCTCTCCTCACACTCTTTTTCTCAGGCTTCTCACTCTCACTCTTCTCAGACCAACTTAATCTGTCGTCTCCAACGTTCTAACCAACTGCCCGTTTAGCTCCCCCTGTCTTCTCTCTGGGCAACGCTCCGTCCCTCCCAGGCGATCCATTGCTCTGCCCTCGGGAGGCGTTCATAGCTCTGTCCCCCTCGCCCCTCCCCCCCCCATCGCCTTCATGCAGAGTTTCCTGGCAGCCCCCGGTAGAGGTTGACAAGGAGGGTATATGGACATTTTCCTTAACCAAGATCCCTGACTATCTATTACCATGCACCACCCCCTGTATGGTGCATATTCAAACAGGACAATTCTTCAGCTGACATTTTCCGACTTGTACATCAAGATGGCTAACTACTCGTACACGGACCATGCTATCCATACATTCCTATCTACTCTCTTTGATATCTAACCCCCACCACCCCCACAAAACGTAACATTATATCTAAATAATATACTGTGTATATTATATATATATACATTTATATTTACATTTATATGTTTACTCTAAATTATATGTAATTTTACACTACATTTATATGTAGAGTCGAAACATGTAGTGTGTGACGTACTCCCCATATCCATTGGACAGAGTCCTGCACCAAAGCATCACCTCCAACCCAGAGGCCTGGCCCGGCTACTCTGTCAAACAGACAAAGAATATAATGGTCAGCATCAGTTAAACATCAAACGGAGCCGCCTATCTGGATTTTGGGCTTGTTTGCCCTCATCAAGACGGCATACTGATAAATATCTAACCGATGATGACCACATATGCCTGGTGGCTTAATGATTCGGGTGTGGGCTTGGGATCCGAGAATCCTGAGTTCAAATCCCACTCAGCTGAGTTCAATCCCGCTCAGCAGTTGAGTTAATAACAGGTGGGGTTGACTCTGCCTGTCATCCTTCAGAGGTTGGCAAAATGAGTGTCAGCTTGCTGGTTCCGTGTTGGAGTTGCGAGCCATCCATGATTGTGCCCAATCGCCTAGGAGACTGCAAAGGCAGCACCAACGGACTGACGGATTATGTCTTGCAGCGTAAAACTGCATAATCGCAAAGAACAACTCTCATCTGCCACCCAGACGATTGTTCCACGAATGCAAACCATTCAACCAGAACGTGGTCATCATTGGTTCGATATTTATGGTATGTTGTCCTGATGAGGGCAAACAAGCATGAAATCCGGGGTAGGCGCTCCGTTTAATGTTCAACGGTTGTTGATCATGTAATCTTTGTCTGTTTACAGAGTCGCCGGGCCGAGGCCTCCGGGTTGAGGTGACTTTTTTTTGTTGTTGTTGTATACACTGTCAGTGTCGAGGCTCTATGAGAGCTAACACACAGAATGTACAAGGGACAGAAACAAGTGAGGTGGGAAAGGGAAGTAAAACAGTGTTGAACACAGACATGAGGAGATTCTGTGGAAGGAGAGATGGGTGGGGTACAGTGGGTAAACAAGATTGACACTCCAGGATTTCAGGAACTAAAACACAGGGACTTTCAGGAAGGAAAGCAGGAATTAGAAGGAGGTGGGTTTGGGTGATTAGCAGGGGAGAACAGATCGTGGTTTTGATTGGTTAGATAAGAGATGGTGATGAACAGCTGTTTGAAGACCTGGAGGGAAGAGTGGGATTGAAGAGAGCATGGGAGTTTGTTCCAAGCTGGGAAAAAAGAGGAATGAAAGAGTGAAGGTGAGCAGTGATTCTTGATTTTGGCAGTTTACCAGAAGGGGGTTGCTGGTGACCTTGAGTGCCTGCAGAAATATAGGGGGGGGGCATATATCTCAGACAGAGCGGGGGGCGGAGAGGAGACAGTATAAGATGAATGACCTCTGTCCTGCTTGTGGTGAGAGAGTGAGAGACCCAAAGACAGCCTATCGTGGAGATACCAATGATCCTAAATGCCTTGGTTTCCACAGATCAAGCCAAGAAAGGTAGAGGCGAGAGCACCCCCCAGAGGGAGATTAGTACTCCATCAGACTGGGATGAAAACTTTCTAAGTGGTTAGAAGCTCAGGTGTGCCAAGGAAGGACTTTCCAGTCGCGACGGGCTTGGAGGCCAGCTTGGAAATGTGGCTTTCCCAGGAATGACCGTGGCAGATAGTGAGGCCCCAAACTTGAATGAAACGGTTTCTTCAAGGGATTGTTGAGAAAATAGATAGGTGGGTTATTCCAGATGGTCCTTTCGGAGACGCATCGGGAAAGCAAGATTTGTCAGGATTGAAAGACGTTCCACGTGTTGGACCAGTTTGTGATTTTATCCAGATCTGCAGAGAGTGAGAAGCTGCTGCTTCCGATCTGAGGGATGACAGATGGTATGGCAGAGGTTGGAGTCATCAGCAACGAGATAAAGAGGATTTCCAGAGAGTCGGAGAGATCATTTATGAAAACCGAAAAAGAACAGGACCCAGAACACTGCCTTGAGGAACTCCAACTTGGAAGAAAGAGGGGATGAGAGAATGCAATGAAGGCCACACTTTACTGTGACAGGAGAGGAAGTCTGCGAGCCAAGAGTGGATATTGCCTTGGATACCATAGAAAGAGCTTTGGTGAGAATGGCGGGGTGCCAGACCACATCAAAAGCACCCGATATGTCTAGGGAATGGATATAATCTCATTGCTGGCACTGAGGATCTTCATCCATTGTTGGGAAACAGAAGCAGCATGTCCAGGGTAGACTGACCTGGTCTGAATCCAAATTGATTATCGGAAGTC
>CM068967.1:6532855-6543458 GCA_035128595.1 Eptatretus atami | reverse complement strand
ACCAGGTTTTGACAGGGACTGTCTTGTGACTTTCCAAGGTCTTGCAGAGTCTGTTTCTCTGTCATTTTGCCGTTTGTAACGATCTGTTTGTCTACTGCTTGAATATGTAGACACACAGGTTTTATGGCATTTTATAGTAAGTTCACTATTCTGGTTCAATGCTTCCTGAAGGTCAAAATGCTTCCCATCACCATAGATCTTGCTACATCGCTATGATATTACTTATTCGAACAGCGGTTCGTGTGATTAATGGGTCTTTCTTCGTTTCACAGCAAACTTCCACTGGAAGAAACAACTTTCCTGATCGGACTCCATAAAATGTCAACCCTGAAAATAAATAAGTCAAAAATTAGATTCTAAAGGCCCTGTCACACCTTGACGATTTAGCCAGCGTATGCGACGTATGAAAAATTTGCTAAAACGCTGGCACACGTCAATACGTTATGGGTAAGTTTGTATACGTTAAGAGCAGCTGGCATACGCGTAGTACGCTGGCATACGTCTGTCTGCATAGTCGTAGTACGCCGAGCTGTACACAATTTTCCATGATAATTTTCGACGTATGCCAGCGTATGATTCACACGTTCCGCATACGCTGGCCATAAGTTGTAGGCACGTTACGCGATCGTTGACACACGTTACTGTAAGTTCTCATAAGTCGAAACACGTTGAGTATGTTACGTACCGAATACTCCTATGTAAGTGTGTAGCAGTACGCGATCAATGACACACGTTACTTGTAAGTTACTCATAAGTCAAACACGTCGAGGTATGTTTAGCTACCCGAAACATTATTTCTAACCTATGAGTAATGTGTTGTAGGCACGTTACGCGATCGTTGACACACGTCGACACACGTTACTTGTAAGTATACTCATAAGTCGAAACACGTCGAGGTAATGTTTAGCGTCAGTGTTCCAGACTCCATGGTTTTTTTTTTTTTCTTCGGCTATGACGGTGATGTTGACACTTCAATTTTAGTGCGGTTATAATATAAATAATTAATAGGCTGCCGCTCAACAATTTAAATCATAACCGCACAATCAAAACATCGAAGCTGTGCTAACACTACGCGTCCATATATCCAAGAATAGAATAGTAAAAGAGTTCAAAGAACAAAAACAGGAGTTCGTGGAACACTGACGCTAAACATTACCTTCGACGTGTTTGACTTATGAGTAACTTACAAGTAACGTGTGTCGACGTGTGTCAACGATCGAGTAACTGCCTACAACTTATGGCCAGCGTATGCGGAACGTGTGATCATATGCCGATACGTCGAAAATTTTCACATGCTTAAAATTTTCGACGTACATTATGCGACGTACTACGACGTTGCCAGCGTGCTCTTAACGTATACAAAACTTACCCATAACGTATTCGACGTGTGCCAGCTTTCGGCAAATTTTTCATACGTCGGCATACGCTGGCTAAAACGTTAAGGTGTGACAGCGGCTTACACTTCGATGTCTGGTGCGGTTATGATTGAATCGTCGAGCCGCAGCCTTAATAGCTAACCACGTTTCGTCGGCGATACGCTGCCGTGCCTATGCATAAGTTAGACTATCGTTGGGCATAGGTTGTGAACGCCGCCAACACGCTAAGCATTCGTTGGTATAAGTTATCGTATATGTTATCGAAACGTTCTGTGTACGTTACCAATACGTTATGCATACGTCCAACTCGTTAATATACGCCCAAAACTGAAAAAAACATCAATAGTTCAGCGTACGCCAGCGTTTTACATACATTTTGATACTTGCCATACGCTGGCTAAAACGTCAAGGTGTGACAGCTAGGAAAGCTTAAACTGTGCTGAAAAGACCGCAAGTCACATTAAGTCGCCCAGCAGGCACACACACACTGTAATGCCCATTTTGATAACTGTCATTGTAAAAACTAAATTTATACAATCTGAATTTGTCTAGTATTTTAATCTGGAGATTCTATTTTACTAACTACTTCATATAAAGCTTGACAACTGGAAGTCTGGTAGCCTATTCCATGACAAACCTGCACAGCAGAGTGGGAGTGGTGCCCAGCCATGTGCTTCTAATATCTGAAACAATGCAATGGTGCCACCTTTGTCAGTTTAACTAACTAATGAAGTCTCTCAGCCAATACTTCATCTTAATATGCATGGGTGATAAACAGATCAAAGCAGGAAATGTAGGCCTACGTTTGGGGTATATATGATCCCCTAGGAAAAAAAAAAAATTTTTTTTCCCCCAAAAAGGAAAAAGGGTTTTTAAGAAATTAATAAGTTTGAGCAAATTGTGTCCAAATCAGCTGTAAAATACTTGCCTTGTGAATAATAATGATGAAAAATAAATGTGATGACTTTTGGTCATAGCTATTGACAAGATATCGCAAAAAATAGTACTTTGGGGCGCATTTGGGTGTAACCGGCAGAAAAGGGTTAATATAGCAAATTGCCCAAAGGTTACGAACCTACCCCCCTGAACCTACCCCAAAGGTCACCCCCCTGAATCATGAAGCGCTACCCCTAGGCTACAAGAAACAGCATAGAAAAAAAACTTTATCCGGCAAAACCAGGTTCACTAAAATATCTGCCTTTTGCTCCCGGACTAGTGTGGTGGCTCTCATACTGATGTCTTATCGGTAAAAGTGGCGCCCCTCAAAAGCAATGGTGAAGATCACTGCTCTAGTTTGTGTTATGTAAACTACACCACCGAGTCTACTTTGTGTTGTGTAATGAAGCAGAATAGCCCACTTTTTAAAGAAGCTAACATCATCTTGTTTGTCTCTTGTGCAGATTGTGTCCCGATCAGCTACTCGTACAGCCCCAAAGACTTCAAAGCAGATATCATCACGTGGTCAATTGCCTTCAACAAACAAGTAAGCAAACTATCAGCGTTTGGTACTGTCATTCAGGTTGTGGGGCCAGTTACACACCTGGAAAATGCAGTTTTCCTTTTCCCACGACACTTTTGTTTTGTTTATAAGATCGAGTTTAAAGGTGACGCAATGTATGAACTGCCAGTTACAAATGGGTTTGAGCAAATCCAAACAACTGCTCTCAGGTTTGTTCATCCAAATTACTGGCGAACTGCCTCAACCTCAACACTGGTTTCAGAAACACCATATTTTTTTACACAAGTTTTTTTTATCCATTACAATCTCGTCAACATAATATATCCAACCGTTATTATACCTGCTGGATTATACAGGAGAGGGGAGTTTTGGGGAATTGCAGAAAAACTGTGGAAAAGAACATCAGGAAAGTGTACAATGTCAAGGAATATAAACCAGGTGTGGTGTGCAGAGGTGGTTGCAAAGGAAGTCAGTGAGAAGGAAGTTTCTTTTATTTTTTGAATGCAAGGTGAAGACTCGTGGAAGAGCTCGAATACTGAATGGATCAGGATGCAACAGAACAAAAGGAACAGTAGAGAGGGGGGGGCGGACTCCACAGCAGGCGAAAACAGAAGGCGACTTGGACAGATATGGTGTGGAGGAATGAGGTGGAGGGAGGAACATGTGTTGGACAAGATGATACTTAACAAATCTTTAGGAAAGAAACCAGGGATTTGAAGGAGACTTGGGGGTCTGTGGTGGGAATGGGGTATAAAGATCATGGTTTGATGGGGGATGATCTGAGATGGTGGTGAACAGTTGTCTGAAGACTGGAGGAAGATGAGATGGGAAAAGATAACGATTGAGTGGAGGTGAGCAATGATTCTGGATTTGGGTAGATCTCAAGAAGGGGTAGATGGTGGACCATGTCTCTCTGGAGAAACGGTTGGGGGGGGGGGGGCGGGGGGGCCCCGCCCCCCCCCCCAAAAGGCCCCCACGGAAAAGAAGCAGGTTCAAGACAGAAAGGAAGTGGAGAAAGACAGATACAACGCTGAATGAAAGTGAAAGGCCCATAGACTCAGCCTCAATGTGGGAGATTCAAATGATGTTGAAGTCTTTGGTTTCCACTGCATCAAGCTCAGCAAGGTATGAGTCAGCGGAGCCAGCAGAGAAAGGAGAGCAGTGCTGTACACCACCAAGCTGTGGATGAAGGCCTTGGATGTGGATAGGAGTTCAGGTGTGCCAAGGAAGGATGATGTAGATCGAGTGTCTTTGGAGGCCAACTTTGAAATGTGGTTTGCCCAAAAAAGATCATTGCTGACAATGAGACCAAGGAGTTTGAATGAATGAACACCCTCAAGAAGATTGTTAAGAAAAAATGTTGGGGGTAGTTGGCAGACGGTCCTTTCAGATAGAGATAGTGAGAGTGTGAGTTTTGTCAGGATTGAAAGACATTCGAAGTGTTTGACCAACTTTTGATTTTGTCAAGTTATGAAGAGAGGGAAGAGGCTGCACCCTGCTTGTCTGAAAGATGAGGGATATCACAACAGCAGGTGGAGTCATCAGCAAATGGACGAAGTGGATTTTCCAGTCAGAGAGATGATTGATGAAGATTTGGAATGGGGCTGGGCTCAGTACACTGCCTTGGGGCATTCCACCCTTAAAAGAGAGGAGATGAATGGATTTTGATGGGTACGACATGTTCGTTGAGAGGAGGGGTGTACAACTGCCTTGGGGATTCAGCCTTAAAAGAGAGGAGATGAATGGATTTTGATGGGTACGACATGTTCGCTATGAGAGGAGGGCGTAGTACTCTGCCTTGGGGCATTCCACCCTTAAAAGAGAGGAGATGAATGGATTTTGATGGGTGCGACATGTTCGCTACGAGAGGAGAGGAAGTCAGTAAGTTATGTGTGGTGATGATGTTTTCACATCTGTCTATCTGCATGTGAATAGGATATCTCAAAAAGTTATGGACAGATTCGGACAAAACTTGGTGGACAGGTTTGGTGTTTGACAAGGACCAATTGCTATGATCTTGGTGAAGATCCATTGAGAGATGGGGCCAAAATGATATTTAGCACGATATCTAAAAAAGTTGTGGATGAATTATGACAAAACTAGGTGGATGAGATGGGGGTGGTGACAACAACAAGCCAATTCGATTTTGGTTCAGGTCCGGATCCAGATGCGGCCTATCAGTGGGATACAAAACAAACTCTTCAGCCTGGTGGAGGTTTGGCACCCTACTGAGTGCCATTCTATTTTATATAATGCAGTGATGTTGGCTGATTTGCACACAGAGGGAAGATGACTGATGGCAATTGAAGGGGTGAAAAGGTTAGAGAGGTTGTGTGAGAACAGCAGAGCAGGCTTTTATAACACGTGAGCTGATGCGATGCAGTCCAGTTGCAGGATCAGAGTTGAGGGTGCCAGAAACTCTCCACCTTCTCAGGTGCAAAAGACACAGAGTCCAGGAGCAGTTTGGTACGACTGAGGAAGAATATGGGTCCAGAGAGAACGTGGTTGGGGACACAAAGTTAGGAAGCAAAACAAAGAATTGAGGCATTTGGCCTTCTCATGAGCAAAGTCGGCTGTGGTGCCATTTGAAGAGAGGGAAGGGATGGAGGGGGAGCATACACCAGAGACTGACTTAACAAGGCACCACCAGGTTTTAGAGGAGAGAGAGAGAGAGGTTTGAAAACCCAAAATGAAATCGAGATGGGAAAACCCCAAATGAAAAGACCATAAGCATATTTTATGTACCCATCTTGTCCACCCCTTATGTTCTCCCCTACCCATCGTCGTTACCTCCATTCCTTGTTTGCCCATCTCTGTCGACTTTGTCCCTCCACTCTGTTGTTGGTGTTTCTCCTTTGTCCTGCCGTTCCCTTTGTTACGTTGTATCCTCATGTGCGAGTAGATGTAGGAGGCCAGTCCTGAAGTGAGATGGCTGCTTGTGATTGTGTTTGTGGCTGCCTGAAGTGGGTTTGGAAGAGGATAGCAGCAAATTGTACAGAACAAGATAGAGCAGCAAAAAGAGCTTTGAACAAGGCAAGGAATGATATGGAAACGAATGTATCCAGCAAGTTCAATGATGATGGTGGGAAGGAGAGGATCTATAAAACGTACCTAGACGAGGATGAGGACGGTAAGGATGTGAAGGGGTCGGGGGTGGGGAGAAGGATGACGGTTATCAGGAATGGAGATGGTAAGTTAGTGAAGGAAAGGGAGGTGGTAATGAAGTTATGGGGAGGGCGATTTGAAGGAGCTGTTGAACCAGGGACGAAACAACAGCGAGCTGGAGGTATCTAGTTATGTAGAGGGGAATCTAGTAGAGATTATGGAGGAGGAGGTGCAGACGGCATCAAATAAGATGAAGAAGAGGAGGGTGCCGGGCAGTGATGAAATGTGTGTGGAAATGGTAAATGGAATACAAGGTGTTGGGAATTTAAGGGCGTAGCCAGGCTGAGGCAGACGAGACAGTTGCCTCGTCGCTCATTTCCTGAAATATTGATTGCTGAGCCCTTCTGGCATTGAGCTCCTGGGGAGGTAATACTTAAAGCTACCGGCAGTGCTCTGAATACTATTATCTCCACTCCTATCACAATACTAAATAGGACAATACCGCCTCCCCCCCCCCCACGACGATCATCTCTCCAGTAACTGATCTCATGAGGCACCAGCTCGGTGCACTTGGTCTGTTGAATTAAGTTTTTGTCGAGATTTTTTATATATAATGGGGCAACCATTGATATCCGGGAGGGGGGGAGGGTGAGGTGTGGGTGGGTTTTACATGGGGGTACATGTTTTGACACAACAAATTTTACTGTTGACTGTATGGATATATTATATATATTAATTTATATATATATATATATATATAATAATATATTCCATGATTAAACGTGGTTGAAATGAACATTAATCATTTTAAAATGTTATGGAAGGGATTGAATAATTAGCCAAGAATAGTTTTCTGGGCATCAAAAATGCATTGGCTTCTGGGGGCCGCTCAAGACCCCCAGACCCCTCGCCGTAATGGCTTCATGCCGTTGGCGCTCGCAACGCTGCGCTACGCGCACCGTCACATCAACCAAGTTCACCTCTTTTCGCCTCAGGAGAGAGATCAGGGAATTTGGAAGGAGACTTTTGTGGGGTCTGGTGGTGGATAATGGGGGTAAAAAGATCATGGTTTTTGATGGGGGTGAATCTGAGATGGTGGTGAATAGTTGTCTTTGAAAGACACTGGAGAGGGAAGAATGAGATGGGAAAAAGATAAACGATTGAGTGGAGGTGAGCAATGATTCTTGGATTTGGGTAGATTCTCAAGAAGGGGGTGATGGTGGACCAATGTGCTCTCTGGAGAAACGGTTTGGGGGAGGGGGGGGGGCAAAGCCACAGGAAGAGCAGAGGGTTAAGACCAGAAAGGAGGTGGGAGAAGACCGGAGAGATATTAACCACCACCTGTGAATTGTGAAGTGAAAGGCCCATAGACTCAGCCTCAATGTGGGAGATTCAATGATGTTGAAGTCTTTGGGTTCCATGCATCAGCTCAGCAAAGGTATGAGTCAGCGGAGCCAGCAGAGAAAGGAGAGCAAGTGGCTGTACACACCAAGCTGTGGATGAAGGCCTTGGATGTGGATAGGAGTCAAGGTGTGCAAGGAAGGATGATGTAGACTCGAGTGTCTTTGGAGGCCAACTTTGAAAATGTGGTTTGCCCTAAAAAAATGCATTGCTCGAGCAATGAGAGACCAAGGGATTTGAGATGATGAACACCCTAAGAGATTGTTAAGAAAAATGTTGGGGGTAGTTGCAGACGGTCTTTCAGATAGAGATAGTGAGAGTGGTGAGTTTTGTCAGGATTGAAAGACATTCCGAAGTGTTTGCCAACTTTTGATTTTGTCAAGTTTATGAAGAGAGGAAGAGGCTGCCACCCTGCTTGTCCTGAAAATGAAGGGAATATCAAACAGCAAGGTGGATCCATCAGCAAATGGACGAGTGGATTTTCCAGTCAGAGAGTGATTGATGAAGATTTGGAATGGGCTGGGCTCAGTACACTGCCTTGGGGCAAATTCCCACCCATTAAAAGAGAGGAGAATGATGGATTTTGATGGGGTACGACATGTTTCGCTTGAGAGGAGGGCGTAGTACAACATGCCTTGGGGCATTCCACCCTTAGAAAGAGAGGAGATGAATGGATTTTGAATGGGTACGACATGTTCGCTATAGAGAGGAGGGCGATAAGTACTTTCTGCCTTGGGGCATTCCGCCCTTAAAGAGAGGAGATGAATAGGGATTTTGATGGGTCGACCATGTTTCGCTACGAGAAGAGAGGAAGTCAGTATTATGTTGGGTGATGATTGTTTATGCACGATCTGTCTATTCTGCATGTGAATAGGATATCTCAAAAGAGTTATGGACAGATTCGGACAAGAACTTGTGGTGGACAGGTTTTGGTGTTTGACTAAGGAACCATTGGCGTTATGATCTGGTGAAAGTCCATGTGAAGAGATGGGGGCCAAAATGATATTTAGCACGATATCTAAAAAAGTTGTTGGAATGAATTATGACAAAAACTAAGTGGATGAGATGGGGGTTGTGGTGACAACAACAGCAATTCGATTTTGTTCAGGTCCGGATACCAGATGCGGCCTATCAGTGGGATACAAAACGACAAACCTCTTCAGCTGCGTGAGGTTTGGGTCAACCAAGCTACTGAGTGCCTATTACTATTTATTATAATGGCAGTGATGTTGGCTGATTTGCACACCAGAGGGAAAGATGACTGATGGCATTGAGAGGGTGAAAAGGTTAGAGAGGGTTGTGTGAGAACAGCAGAGCAGGCCTTTTATAACACGTGAGCTGATCGCGATGCAGTCCAGTTGCAAGGATCAGAGTTTTGAGGGTGCCAAGAAACTCTCCACCTTGCTCAGGTGGCAAAAGACACAGAGTCGCAGGAGCAGTTTTGGTACGACTGAGGAAGAATATGGGTCAGAGAGAGACGTGGTTGGGAGACACAAGTTAGGAAGCAAAACAAAGAATTGAGGCATTGGCCTTCTCATGAGCAAGTCGGCTGGTGGTGCCATTTGAAAGGAGAGGGAAGGGATGGAGGGGGAGCATACACCAGAGACTGACTTAACAAGGCACCAACGCAGGTTTTTTAAGAGAGAGAAGAAGAGAGAGGTTTGAAAACCCAAAATGAAATCGAGAATGGGAAAACCCCAATGAAAAGACGCATAAGCATATTTTAGTGTACCCATCTTGGTCCACGCCCTTATGTTCTCCCCTACCCATCGTCGTTACCTCATTCCTTGTTTTGGCCCATCTCTGTCGACTTTGTCCCTCCACTCTGTTGTTGGTGTTCTTCCTTTGTCCTGCCGTTCCCTTGTTACGTTGTATCACTCATGTGCGAGTAGATGTAGGAGGCCATCCTGAAAGTGAGATGGTGCTTGGTATTGTGTTTGTTGGGTGCCTGGAAGTGGGTTTGGGAAGAGGATAAGCAGCAAATTGTACAGAAACAAGATAGAGCAGCAGAAAAAGGAGCCTTTGGAACAAGGCAAAGGAATGGATATGGACACGAATGTTATGCAGCAAAGTTCAATGATGGATGGGGTGGGAAGGAGAGGGATCTATAAAACGTACTAAGACGAGGGATAGGAACGGTAAAGAATGTGAAGGGTCGGGGTGGGGGAGAAGGGATGACGGGTTATCCAAGGAGAATGGGAGAATGGGTAAAGTTAGTGAAGGAAAGAGGAGGTGGTAATTGAAGTTTATGGGGAAGGGCGATTTGAAGGATGCTGTTGAACCAGGGACGAAACAACCAGCGAGCTGGAGGTATCTTAGTTTATGTAGAGGGGAATCTAGTAGAGATTAGGAGGGGAGGGGTGCAGGACGGGCATCAAATAAAGATGAAGAGAGGAGGGTGCCGGGCAGTGATGAAATGTGTGTGGAATGGTAATGGAATACAAGGTGTTGGGAATTTAAGGGGCGTAGCCAGGCCTTGAGGCAGAGAGACAGTTGCCTCGTCGCTCATTCCCTGAATATAGTGATCTGGCTGAGCCCTCTGGCCATGCTGAGCTCCCTGGGGGAGTAAACTACAAGCTAACGGACCGGCAGTGCTCTGAATTACTATTTAATCTCACTCCTATCACAATACCTAAGATATGGACAATACTCGTCCCCCCCCCCCCCCACGACAGTGACTGATCAACCCTCCTCCAGTACAGCCTGGATCTCATGAGGAGGCACTAGCTCGTGCACATATGGCCTCTGTTGAATTAACGTTTTTTGTCGAGAGTCTTTTTAATATATAATAGGGCAACCCATTTATATCCCGGGGAGGGGGGGAGGGTGAGGGTGGTGGGGTGGGTTTTACCATTGGGGGGCTAACATGTTTTTGAACAACAAACATTTTCTGTTTGACTAATAGGTATGGATATATATATATATGATATATATATATATATATATATATAGTATAAATAATATATTCCATGATTACGGTTGAAATGAACATTAACATTTTAGAAATTTTGAGCATGGAAGTTAGCCAGAAATAGTTTTCTGGGGCATCAAAATGGCATTGGGCTTCTGGGGGCCGCTCCAAGACCGCCCAGACCCCTCGCTCGTAATGGGCTTCATGCCGTTGGCGCCAGGGCAGACGCTCGCGCTAGACGCCGCACCGTCAATCAACCAGTTCACCTCTTTTCGCGCTCAGATCGCTTTTGGAACCTCTGGCTACAGACCCTTGGAATTGCGATGGGACAGCACCGACTGACTTTGCTTC
>CM068967.1:6372754-6386783 GCA_035128595.1 Eptatretus atami | reverse complement strand
TCTGTATTAATCACACTGAAACAAATATTTGTCATATTGTGCGAAGTGTTCTTTGTCCACAAACTATGTACTAAATTCTCTTTATTTTTGCTTTAAAACAATATGGAAGTATAAAATCTGTTGCAAAGTATAGGTCACTTTATCATGTGGCGAAGAACCCCTTTACATCCACTGGTAAACTATGGCCTGAATGACTCGGATTTTATCGAAAATTTGCACACTCTGATATAAATAAATTAATTGCCAGATATGCTTTTCCTCACTGACCATGTCCTTTTCCTGCAGTCCAACCGAGTGCCACTTGTGCATCTCCAAAATTTGTCGGTTCCACACCAAACAACAATGACAAATTCAACATCACCAGTGGACAACCCTTCAGCTTCGACATTGAGATAGAGTCCAGTTCACCAAGGTACAGACAAGAGAAAGACTAATCCACACAAATGAAGTTTTAAAACATACTTGTCACAACCTGGAAAGCTACAAGACATTAGAGTTTGATGTAAAATGTAACCTAACCGAGTGTAACAATGAAGTACCTCCTCTCCCACCTTTTAAGAGTTTGATAACAGTACTTAGATCCAGAACTTATCTTTCAAATTGAAGTTGAACGTATGCCATTAATACATGGATTTTGCAGTTGAGGGGTCTTCAACCATCAATGGTCCACTAGGCAGGTTAGAAATGCCAAGAAGTTTCCACATCCACCACAATTTGCTGCCATCGGTGGTTTCCGAACCACGTGCCGTTCCAAATTTGCTCTCGAGAATTTCGCCAAGTGATGCTGAGGGGCAGTTTGTTTTTTTCCAATGGCGCCTTATATTATCACACCACTTCCCAATTCCCAAATACGGGTTTACGTGAAAAATTAGCTTCCACATTGCAGAGCCCCTATTCACTCAATGACCACAAAACAGGTTCTCATTAACAAAGGATTTATTCCCAAAAAATAAATATTGGCAGGGTAGAAGGGAATATAGCATGACCAGTGAACAAACTGAAAAAAATAACCAGAAGAAACTAGAACTGTACTCAGTAAATCCACACCTCTGCCAGGCTCAACAGTTTTGTATTCCACTGATAGGCTGGATCCGGATATTCATCAAAATGTAATCAATTCGTCTTTGTCACAAAACTAATCTGTCCATCAAATGTCATTCAAATCCATCCATAACTTTTTGAGAGGTCTTGCTCACAGACAGATAAACAGAGGTGAAAACACACCCTTTGTCCACCTTTGATGGAGGAGGCAACAATTAACCCTTAAGACCACAAAAGGAGAAGCGAGACATGCTTGCCCCTCACTTTAGTATTAAGACATGCCTGTGTGTGGCCTTGCGGTGCTTGTCCATCCCATGATCTCAAGGCTTGGCATCGTAGCAATCACGAACAGCTGGAAACCGTGCCGTGACAGCTGTTGGACCGCATCGCCATGGAATTGAACTTTCGCACAGAGCAGGAGATTCCGAGAAAGCAGGTCCAGGGTTGGTGGGAGACAGGTCCACAAGGTGGTTATGAGCACAGAAAGGCTCTGTAATCTCCACTGGAAAACATGACCGCAAGTTCTGCCTGTGTGGACATTTCCAACAAAAGAGAAAACCCTTTTCATTTAACATATCGTTTATTACACAAAAAACACATATATGTGGAAAGAAGAGCTTGTCTCAAGAGTCCAAGCAGATCGCTACCTCTGAGCCAGAACACATGGCCTTTTATACAATTGGAAAAGCAGTAGAGGTCAGAACATCACAGGGCACTTGGCCAATCAAACTCAAGAAAGCTTTGTTTGTACACGAGGTCCTTTAAGCAAGAGGAAAGCAATCTTGCGCATAATTAAGCAGATTGTATTGTGAAAGAATGTGTCTCTTTGGTAGGCATGTCTGCACGGAAAACCTACATTTACTTTAGACAATGATAAGCATTTATCTCAGCATGCAGATGGAGCATCTGGTTTGCACAGCTTTTGCAGAAAAATATGGTCTATGACCTCAGCAGCTCAATGAGACTGCTGTTTGATAGAGGACAATGGGAAGAGAGAGTTTGTGTTTGTACAACTTTGCAATTGAATGGGAGGCCAGAGTTAATTAGACGAATGCCTCTTGGGGACGATACTCTCTAGCGGTCACCAAAGTAGTTCTCCCAATTTGCCAACTAAGTGGAAATTGTGAGATTATATTGTTACATAGTTAACGAACATGCTGTATCTATTATTTATAAAACAACCTTCAGAATGCAATGATTATAAGTATATTTTAGAGTAACAAACACAACAGATGGGTACATATTTCCTTTAACTAAACACGACTAATAAGATCTCTTATCAGGCAGATGCACTTGGGCGAGCATGGGGATTATATATTCGTTATATTTATATTGATTAATCAATGATCCTAAGGTTTAATATGGAAAGGTATCTCAGTTATAGGAAATAAAAAGACCATGGTAGAGTGAACTGAGATCATATTCCATCCACTCGTGGCCCGTCAGCATTGACTCTGCAAATTTAATGAGCGTTGACCTTGTCATTGTGAGAGAACTGATAATCATAATTATCCCACAGACAATTTAAGTCTATCTCAAATCTATGTCAGTGCCTTTGCAGATGATGTTTCCTGGCAAAACATTCCTTATATGGTGATAAAGTGACCTATACTTTGCAACAAATTTTATACTTCCATATTGTTTAAAGCAAAAATAAAGAGAAGTTATACATAGTTTGTGGACAAAGAACACTTCGCACAATATGACAAATATTTGTTTCAGTGTGATTAATACAGAAACGCCAGTGCTTTGCAATAGTCATGTCATCCATTGAGCTTTCTATTACCAAAATGTCCATGCTCATATTTCACAAGATGGAATTAATTATTTTACTTCCACATGCCCATCACATATTTTATTAACATATCCAAGGAAATTGGACACCCCCTTCCCCATTTCAGACTCTGACACATGGAAGGATCTCAAAGCCTACCACATTCGTTGAGGTCATCTGGAACCTATGCTGACTCACATTAATTTAAGGAAACACATAGCAGATCACAATTGGGAAAACCCACATGGAACACAAAGATGAGGGAAATGGGGGTCAGAAAACAAACATTTGGAATGGAAGACAATGGGATCTCCACGAGAACGAACTCGACCCTTTCAGTTATTCACTTATGATATACGCTTGTGCTGAAGAGGTACGATGAAATTACTAGATAAACGATTCCCCTTACACCCCGTAAACCATTCCCAAAACTATTTTTTCTCTCTTTTTGCCAATCTCACTCTTGTCAGTCTCAAAAACTCAGTTTAGGGTTCATCTATTGTTATGTACACACTGGGATGGAAATTCCACCATATCTGCATAAGCAATAAATAGATGAAGTTTTGTACAATGGTGAGGACTTGCTTACTTGATAATTTGAAAACATAAAGTGAACTTTGCTAAGTTGTTTGGAACTGCAATTCCTCATCTCATACCCTCCTCTTTCCACCCCTAACCAATATCCCATTTGTTTCTCTTCCAGTGAAAGCATCGTTTCGCTCAACACAATTAGCTCTGAGCCCTTAACACAGCAAAATATCACGAGAAACACTTCCTCTGTCCGCTTATTCCACACTGGCCTGGCGTTGACTTCTCAAGCGAATTCACATGGGGAATGCAGATCTGCTTCTTTGCTGCAGAATCCTCTGGTTAGTTATTCATGATTCTCTTCCATTTTCTGTTTATATTTGTCTTTATATTTATGAACGTGTTTATTTAGGCCTTTATAGTTCCGTATTATTTTATTTTTTGCTTTTGTGTTTTTATTTATTTCATATTTTGTTGCTTTAATTCCTGTTGCTCATTTTGAGTCATACTTTTTGTTGTTTGGCCTTTAGAAGTGCTCTTTTGTTAAAAAAAACAACAAACAAACAAAAAAAAACATTTGTCACGACCTTTCAGTAAAAGCATGTAAGATTGTATGCAGTTTCAATTAATAAACCCAATGATTTTTGAAGCCTGGGTATATTAAAGTATATTAATTGAATAAACTAAGCCTGGGTGCTCTTGCAAAAAAAATCATGGCCTGCAAGATATGAAGTTGTCTCCTGTCTCTGTTTGTAAGCTACTCTGTGGGGCTTCGATTTCACATTGCAAAATGTAGAGCTTGTAAACTGAAACAGCATTAATTGGCATTTGAAAGTTTTGCACTGTTTTAATTAAACTTAAATCAGTATAAGTTTATGCTTATTGAAGTCATGTTTTTATAGAAGTTATGTGGAATGTAAGAACATGTAACGGAATTCATCACAACACTTTTCTGTACTCTTAAAACATTTTTGGACCTCTCAGCTGAAACATTTTAAGTTATAACCAATAAGACATTCTGCCATATCACAATATTGAGTCAACCCATATAATGTGTTATAATTAAGAGGATCCCATTAGGAATACCCATTTTCTTTGCTTCTGTGTATTGTATCCATTTTCTTTGTTACATCCATATTTCTTTGTTAAATTATATTCATTTCTTTGTTACATCTGTAGAGTATAAAATCCAATTCCCTTACTTGTGTAAACAGTAACACATTTATAATAAAAAAAACATAAACGCTGCACTAAGAATCAAATATATACTAACCTGTGTCTATGTGTTAAGCTTCACTGATCTTATGAAAGTTGTTAACAAAGAGCCTTTGTGGTAAGAAGTTGTTGTGAATTATTGGGAAAGACCCTTGTGGTTAAAAGAGTTCTTGGTAAAGGACCTTCGTTTCCTTCAAACACCCATGTCCAAGGGCAGTTGCTTGCCAGATTAATAAAGTTGATTGGTTTGAGGTTTGATGTTGCAAAGCATGTTTGCACTTATCACTTGCTTTGCTTTGGTGTCATCTATTATTTTCACCAAAAGGCTTATTGATCACAGTTACCACATGCACATGCCTTTTAGTTTCTCCACATAAAAAGTATTTCTAACTTTCCTTATCTGCATGCAAGGTGACCACACACTTTTGCTTTCTTTGCATAAATTATGCTCTGAGTTGGACTGCAACTCAGAGAGGATTCCACCATTCTTGGAGTGCCTCCCTCCATATGCATGTCTAAGTTTTCAACTCTGTTAAAATTGAATTGTTAAGAACCTGTGAGTGAGTTTTCTTCAACAGTCCAAGAGGATGATGCAAATGTAATACAGTACTTAACTTTGAAATGTTTAGGCTTGGTTTGATTTCCAACGACAGATTGGGACTTCACAGGTAGGAATTGCATCACAAATTGTACCATCCATTGGATGGATGTTAAGCTGCTGTGTCGCGTCCGCTAGCATGAATCAATGGACATTAAATATCCCACGTTTGTCTGTATCACAAAGAGAAGCAAGGACGCGAGTTCTTGCTGCACCCTGAACAAATTACAAACTTTTGCCCAAATCAACATCAAAAGAATGTCAGGCCTGACCAATCGATTCTTGAAAGACTTCAGCCAAAAACATTCTCCAGTCCATCGCCGAAAAGGTATGAATAGTTGGTGCCATTATAATCGTAGTTATAAGTGGTGATTGCAGTAGTCCTATCGTACTTTTGTTGTTCCTCTCCGTCTTCACCAGTTTGTCATTATGAAAATGTCTGTCGGTAAATAATGCAGTTGGGATCACGTGTATGTAAAACTATAAACACGTCCATTGTGGTCTGTGCAGACAAGAAACCGAGCTGCGTTGCCATCATTGTCACAATATCCAAGGTGAGTGGCACAGACCATCTGTCACAGCACAATATATTTATACATCTGCAAGTGGGGCATGTTTGCAGACTGCAAGCACATCCTGGGATGCATCTATAGTTGACTTGATAAATATAAACTATATTGGATGATGTGATTGTGCTTGCATTATGCAGGCAGCTAAATAAATCAAGTAAATTGCGAATGAGATCTTTATTCAACAGTTTGCATGAAGGTATCTTTAATGTTAAAAAAAAAAAAAATACAAAAAGTTCTTACATTCTAACGGTGCTTGGCAACGCTAATTTATTCCTTTTGATGGGTATTCATGATAACAGGGTTTTTTTTTGTTTCTGCAGCATACATACAGACTGTCTAATTACGTAACCACCCATAATAATCCAAAACTGAATAACGACCATCACTTTGTGCACTGTTCTTCTTCACCATCATCATCACGTATTGGGGGTTGAACCTGTTTTAAAGGTCCCAGGAGATGTATTTCAACTGGGCATTATATTTCGCCACCAGGTCGACACAGAAACAGGCGACACTGACCTCCCAGACTCAAAACTTATCCTCCAACCATTTCACCACCGAGTCTAGTTTGTGTTATGTAAGGAAGCAGAATGGCCCATTTTAAAAAAGGTAACATCACCTTGTTTGTCTCCTGTGCAGATTGTGTCCCCATCAGCTACTCGTACAGCCCCAAAGACTTCAAAGCAGATATCATCACGTGGTCAATTACCTTCAACAAACAAGTAAGCAAAGTATCAGCGTTTGGTAC
Organism: Eptatretus atami; assembly: GCA_035128595.1. Taxonomy (NCBI): domain Eukaryota; kingdom Metazoa; phylum Chordata; class Myxini; order Myxiniformes; family Myxinidae; genus Eptatretus; species Eptatretus atami. The sequence continues at coordinate 6,380,307 of CM068967.1, read as the reverse complement.
TGTCATTCAGGTTGTGGGCCAGTTACACACCTGAGAATGCAGTTTTCCTTTTCCCACGACGCTTCTGTCTTGTTTGTTTTTTAAGATCGAGGTTTGAGGTGACGCAGTGAATGAACTGCCAGTTACAAATGGGTTTGAGCAAACCAAACAAATGCTCTCAGGTTTGTTTCATCCTGATTTCTGGAACTGCCACAACCTCAACACTGGTTTCAAATTTGGGTTTCAGAAACTACACCATATGTTTTTACACCTTTTTTTATCCATTACAATCTCATCAACATAATATCTCCAACCGTTATTATACCTGCTGTATATACGGGAGAGGAGAGTTTTGGGGAATTGCAGAAAAACTGTGGAAAAGAACATCATGAAAGTGTGCAATGTCAAGGAATATAGAACCAGGTGTGGGACAGAGTGGTAGTAAGGTAGTCATGAGAAGGAAGTTTCTTTTCTTTTTGTACGCAAAGTCAAGTCTCGTGGAAGAGCTCGAATACTGAACAGATCAGGATGCAACAGAACAAAAGGAACCTTGAGAGGGGAGGGACTCCAACAACAGCCAAAACAGAAGGGACTTGGAGAAATAATGGTGTGGGAGAATGAGGGGTAGGGAGGAAACATGGTTTGGTTTGGATGGGGGATGTTTGGGGAACAAGACCCATGGTTTGGATGGGGGATGATCTGAGATGGTGGTGAACAGCTATCTTGAAGATCTGGCAGGAAGAATGAGATTGAGGAGATGCGGAAGTTTGTTCCACAGGTGGGAAAAACGTAACGGAATGAGGACAGGTGAGCAATGATTCTCGATTTAGGTAGATTCACCAGAAGGGGGTAGATGGTAGACCATTTGTGCCCTGGAGAAAAACGATGGGGTGGGGGTGGGGAGACAAAAGCATGCAAAGAGCACAGAGTGCAAGACCAGAAAGGAGTGATAGAAGACATAGAGACAGACCACCGACCAGACTGTGAAGTGATAGTGATAGGCCCACAGATCAGCCCACAATGCGGAACCTGTCTATGTTGAATGTTCAGATTTGAGGGTCCCAGAAACTTCTCTACCTTCTCAAGTGCAAAAGACACAGAGTGCAAGAGCAAGTGGGTACGACTGGGAAGGATGGTACAGAGAGTGGGGTTGGAGACAAGATTTGGAAGCAAACAAAGATTTGAGCATTTTTCCTTCTCATGAGTGAAGTCGGCTGTGGTGCCATTTGAAGAGAGGAAGGATTGAACAGGAACATACACCAGAGACAGACTTACAGGCACCACCAGATATTAGAGGAAGGAGACGAGACACCAAATGAAGTCGAGACGATGGATCTGTGCAAAAGAGCATAAGCATATTTTATGTATCCATCTTGTCCACCCCTTGCATTCTCTCATAACAATCATGGTTACCTGCATCCCTTGTTTACCCATCTCTATCTACTTCCTCAACTCCACCCTGCACCCTGCGTTTCCCCTTTCTCCTGCTGTTCCCTTTGTTATGTTGTGTCCTGATCTATTATGTGTTCTATCTCTTCGACGAGCCTTGACCATGTATATATAAAAAGAACAGGTTTCTGTGGAAGAATTCCAAGATAAGTTGTTGCGGGGGTTGGAGATGTAGGAGGCCAGTCCTGAAGTGAGATGGCTGCTTGTGCTTGGATTTGTGGCTGGCCTGACGTGGGTTTGGAAGATGATCGAGGGATCAAGAATATGTGAGGACAACCAGATGCTGTGTTACAGCATTTGTGCTTCACAAGAAAGGCAGCAAAAGTAGCTCTGAACACCGCAAGAATAATATGGAAACGGATGTATACAGCAAGATAAATGATGATTGTGGGAAGAAGAGCATTAATAAAATGCGTCCGAGACAAGATGAGGACGGGAAGATGTTAAGGGTCGGGGTGGGGGGGGGGATGGATGGGTGACGGTCATTAGGAATGGATATGGGAAGTTAGTGACGGAATGTAGTGCAGCAGTTCAACAACGAGATTGAGCTATCGGCTATGTAGAGGGAATCTCAGAGAGATATGGAGGAGGAGTGCAGACAGCATTAAATCATATTAAGAAGGGAGTGTGCCGGCAGTCATGAAATATGTGTGAAATGGTAATTGGCAGGGACGGTGTTTATGAACTTGCGATGGTGCATCATCGACTTTGTTTTGTTGCTATTATCACCACGTTTTTTGAAATATAACGGGGGATTCTATTGGGTCTGTCTGTCTGTGTTTGTCTGTCTGTCCGTCCTTCTGTCACGATATCTCCTCCAAAATTGTTGTGAGAAAATTCACCAAACTTGGAGTTATGATCACTACATGGCAAGAAGGTGAAGAGAGCATCATTTTGGTCCTGCCTCTTTAGTGTGGAGTCATAAGGTCAAATTCCAAAAATGCAATTAAGGGATATTTTTTTTAATGAAGCTTTGCATCTGCAATTAACATTAGGGGCTATGTGAAAGATGCAACGATTTTTTGGATTTGACCTCCAGTTCATGCCCAGTGTGTGTGGGACTTATGATCACAGGGGTCAAAATGTGGAAAAAAAATTAAACTCAAAATTTGACATTGGGTCATTCCGGAGGAGCTTTTGCCATCTTTAAACTTTGTTTGATGGGAAGCGTGGGGATTTGCAATTTGGATAAGTGTGGGGATTTGCAATATTGAGGAAGTGTGGGTGGAAGCGTGCAGATTTGCACTACAAATTCACTGTAGTTATTGTCAATGATAGGGTGTTACATTTAGGTGTCTGTTTGTCTGCACAGAAAGTGAGTACATGTTATTAATTACATACTTGAAGTGATCATGGAAATGATACCTAACCAGAATGGAAATGATAATTATAAATAATGTTGTTTTTCACATGCGCCTGATTTCGACTGATGACTCCACCATCTGCCGAACCATCTCTCATCCCTCAGATCGTCAAGCAGCAGCATCTTCACTCTGCAGATCTTGAATGAAATCACAAAACTGGTCAAATGTTGAACATATTTTTCAATCCGGACAATCTTCACTCATTGTCTCTCCAAAAGGACTGTCTGGAACCACCCCCCCCCCCAACACACAAACACACACACCCCCCCCCCCCCCCCCCAATCTACTTTCTCAGCAACCCTCTTTGAATAATTTCTGTCCATCAAGCTTTTGGGTCTCACTATCTGCCATGATCTTTCCTGGAAAGCCACATTTCCAAGCTGGCCTCCAAAGCAGCTGCCGACTGGACATCCTCCATCATGCAAAGTCCTTCCTTGCCACACCTGAGCTCCTAACCCATACAAAGCTTTCATTCACAGCCTGATGGAGTACTGCTCTCCCTGTGGGCTGGAGCTCCTGTCTACACCTAGCTCTGCTCCACGTTGTCAAATCCAAGGCTTTTAGGATCATTGACATCTCCCGCGATGAAGCTGAATCTTTGGGTCTCTCACTGCAGGCAGGTCGGTGGTCTTTCAGTCTTCTCCGATCCTCTCTGGCTTTGCCCCCCCACTCTCTCTTTTGTGCTATGTCCCCCAAATATTTCCGCAGGGTGCTCAAGGTCGCCAGCCAACCCCTTCTGTAAAACTACCAAAATCAAGAATTACTGCTCAGCTTCACTCTTTCATTCTCTTTTTTCCCCACCTCTGGAACAAACTCCCACACTCCCTTCAATTCCACTCTTCCCTCCAGCTCTTCAAAACAGTTGTTCACCACCATCTCAGATCGTCTCCAGTTAAAAAACCATGATTTATTTCTACCCGTTAATCCACCCCAACCCACCTCCTTCACATCCCTGTTTTCCTTCCTGAAAGTCCCAGTAATGTCCATATGTTTCCATGTGTATGTGCCCCATTCCTTTCCCTTCCACAGATCTCCTCATGTCTCTGTTCGCTACTGTTGTGGTGCTTGTCTCTCCTGCCCCTTCTTGTCTCCTTCTCCCTTGTTTTATGTTCTGTGTACTAGTTCTTATATGAGCTTCGACAAAGTATAGAAAGAAAAGCCGACGGCTGCTGTTGCATTATTTCCTGGAAGCACAGTGTGCCGCTGATTCAGTGCCCCTTGTTACCAGTATGCTGGTATTCATTTTTCGACCTCGGAAGGATGACAGGCTGAGTCAACCCACTGGTGTTAATTCAACGGTCGGGACAGGGCTTGATCTTGAGACCCTATAGCATTTAAGCTTCCTGGTAACAAAGGGCAATGCAATTAGCGGAAAATCCGCACCTCCGGAAAAAATGAATGCAGCCAAGCAGCACTTACCTGGTGTAATTTTAACGTACAACAGGGCCTCCAACTCAAGACCCGAAGATCTTAAGCCTGCCTCCTAAACTGTGAAGCCAGTCATCTTATATTATTTCCGAGTTTGTGGTTTCGTGTCGCGCTATCTTCGACTTTGTTCTGCGCTCGAGTAACGTGATATTCGGCTTACATATCTCAATAAGAAACCAATGAGGTGCATGGTACAAAAAAAAGTAAATAAAAATGTCTGAAACAGCGAAATCGTATTCCACTTACTGCATTAAAGTAAAATTACTACGATAACTCTGCATCAGTTCCTTTCTCAAACACACCCACCCCAACATGTCGCGCAGAGCGCGGTTATGCTAAGTGATACATAATGATAATGATAATGGGACAAAATTATAATTATAATCATATGATAACGATAATGATGATAATAATGACAGCATTGAAAATGATTATGACAATAACAAATGACAATGTCAATAATGAGTAGTTGTAGTAGTACGAATAGAAGTAATGTTTTTATTCAACTGAACATCAACATTCAAACTTAGTGAAACAGAAATGGTCTGCAAAATAGTACATGTAATAAAATTAAATTGTGTACTAATTAGCATGGCAAGGGTCATTTTCGGTTCATTATAACAAGCGACAGACGAGTTCACAAACAAACTTGATCATTGCAAGCCAAACAAAAAAGGCTAAACTATCTACATTATGCGTGTGACATATACAGGGTTGTTCAAAAAAGTGACGAGTTGAACGTTATATTGGAGAAAGATTACAAAAGGTAGTAAGTTCAGTGATACATTGATGGAAAGCATACACCATGCCATTTTCAATCATTCATTACTTTGTTTGTAATTGACATTTTCAATGTGTGCTCCACCTCTGTTCAAAAAGGCTTTGATCCTGACTCAAAATTTTCCACAACTCGTCTGCAAGTGGCTGGAGTGGTAACCTGACAGGAGTCCTCCACCTCCTGCTTCAGGCACACCAGGGTTTGAGGTTGCTCGTGTAAACTTGACCTTTGGCAGTAATGCAAAATAAAAAAAACCAGGAGATTCAATCGGGTTGTGGGGTGCCCACTCATGTGCTTGTTCAGAGCTGGATGACACGATTTCAAACTGCTGTGGGAGAAGATTGATGGTTTCACTACAGTGTGCAGTGGGGAACATCCTGCATGAACCATGCAAGTCGGATTGGGTTTGGAGACAGTAGTTGAACGAGATCAGTGTGGAATTGGTGTAAGATCTCATGGTACCGCTCGCCGTGACTGTCACCACCTTACCCTTGGCAATCCTCGAACCAATTCGTCCCAGCATATTCCATCTGGCAATCATGTACAGAAGGAAGTGGTCTTGGGCCCCTGAGAATATCTCAGACACCCTCCCTCGGAGGTTCAGCACCGAGAAGTTGTTTTGTTGATGTTGATAGCCCCATTGAAATGGAAGTGTGCTTCATCACTGAACCAAAAGGAGGTGATCCAATTTGGGTACCTTTCATTAAGTCACTGAACCAATCAAACATTGTTACTCGGCTTGCCATGTCATTCGGAGTTAGTTTATACCTTACAGATATGATGTAGGGGTAGAGCTTGGTTTCAGAAGTGAGAATGTGCCACACACATGAGGCAGGTCGCAGTTTCGCTGAAGAAACGCCGACCGTGGGATTTCTTAGAACTTTTCCGATCGCAAGAATCTTTCACAAGATCAATGTTCCCTTGCTCCTTTAGTAACAACTTGGTGAGTGGCCACTGTTGCCTTTATTTTCATTTCTTTTTCTCAACTGCTGAATGCTCCCATTGGAAGGTCTCCATTTACAGGTGTGAACATTGCCAATACTGACACGTATCATAGCCCACCTAGAACATAGGAATTTTGTTCTCAAACCACACACAGGTCACGATTGCACTTTTTGTTCGACTATGAACACCGGTAGTTTGATGTAGGGTCCTTCTGATGACTTGTTGGAAATGCAATACCTCCACCACCATAACCTACAAGAGGAGTCTCTAAGCATGAGAAACGAGAGAACATCTGACTGCTCAAATGGTCCACTTTTTTTTTAAACACCCTATGGAACCCATTATAGAAGAATGCTCATGAGTAAAACAAGGTGATTCAACAAAATCAAGAGGAAGATTAGGAGATAGGTGCAAATAGCACCATTACGAGGTGGAAACAGAGATAAGGAAACAATGGAGAAAGGGAAAACCAGGTGTGAGTGGGATTAAATAGGAAAGAAGAAAACTCATTGTGGGAGCCAGGCTATATAAGGTCAAAGAAATAGAAGGGCTAAACATGTAACTACCTGAGACAAAAGATCAGGGACAGTGAGTTGGCAAAATTACAATAAAAATATAAAAGAGGACTCCAGCTGCATTGTTTTGCAGATTTATCAATTGGAATCATACTCAACATCAGCATATGTTATTAAATAGATATACATGTAATACTTTCTCCTAAAGAGGATGTCAAAAAAAAGGGAATGCATGTACATTATTCATTAAGAATCTTAAAGTATGGTGATGGCACTATTTTTGTACCTTATATTTACCCATGATTTTGTGAAGATGATATTAATTCTGAGAGAAGTATTGTGTCCTATTCTTCCTGAGGTTCTGGAAGCAAGGTGGATTCACTGATTGTTAGCCAATGGTCCTACGAATCTCAGACAAATTTCAACCTGCATTTTTCAAGGTTGGAATGATCACAAAACTGAAGGGCCTTGTCACTAATCACTGTATGATTGTCCTTGGAATTGATTCGGAGAGCCCTTTTTCTAACCTGTTCCAATTCATCACTTGGCAGATTGTGAGACCAGAGCATTCCAAACTGAGGAACAGCAAAACTCTCAAAGTGATCCAACCATTCTAGCTATATATACTAAAAACTCTCATCGTATGTTATGTATGTTCCCGAAATACAGCCAAAACAGAACAGCTAGTGCAAAAATTTGCAAAAACAAAATAATCATGTTCATAAGATGTCCCAAGATTAGGTTGTGGACATAGCACTCACGCATGCCAGACCACGAAACGCGAGACCAAAATCCATAAGCCCCCGTTTTAAGTCCCAACGGGATAATAATAATAATAACAATATAATTAATAATAATAATATCCATATTTTTTGTGAGATCACATTCGCAGTTACAGTAGTGGATAGTAAATCGAGGCTTGTGGAGTTCTTTCATGAAACAAACATCCATAAGGAACAATATCAGTATTCAACTTAATCATATTTAATTGCCCGTTGAGTTAAAAACATTCAAAGAGATTGCTAGTGTGATTAGGTTGCCTACCCCCCTGATTCTCAATAAGTGTCATGTCAACACATAATTCAAGACTAGGAT